>VXAX01006836.1:534303-569028 GCA_013399835.1 Leptocoma aspasia
AACAAAAAAAAAAAAAAAAAGGAAAACAGAAAAACCTCAAATCTGGATCAAGCTCATTTATTGGCACATTGTAGTGTGAAAACATCATACACAGACATTCCCTGTGGGCAAAGCTCCTGCTGCCCAGGGGCTGAGGGAGGGATTTGGACAATTCTGTATGGGCTGGGTGCTGGGGAGGCTGTTTTGTGTCCAGATCCCCAGGCAGAGTGGGGTGGGAGCTGCAGGTTCCTGGGGAACAACTTGCTCTGAGCCCCTGAGAGATTTCCCAGTCTGAAGAAGACACTGAGGAGTGGTGAAAGGGTGTGGGCAGGGGGTGATGAATGAGGGAGGAGGAAAAAAAAAAGAAGTGAGAATGGAGAATGTGAAAAGAAGCGCTTGAACTCTGACTGTGGCAGTGTTACATCCCAGATGGGTTTGGCTTCTGTCTTCAGCAGCAGGAATAAAATATCTCCCTGGACAATTAGAGGCAGGATCACACAGCTATTCCTCTCTCTGGAAAAATAATCCAGGTTAGTTAACAGTGGTAGTTCTAGAATGCCCACGAGGTAATTAGAACACTCTCTCATACGTATCCCAAGCTCCAATCCCAAATCAACACAGGCAAAAAAGTAATAATCATAGCTGTTCTCTTGCCACATGTTACAGCAGCAGGTATTTGCAATATAAAATTTAATAGGAAAGTCTCATTGGTTTATTTCCTCCACTTTCATTCGGTTCTCATTAGATAAAAGCTCCCTCCAAAGGTTAGATAATTATTTAGATTACTGGTATTTTCAGCAAGGTTTACATTCTCTTGACATCACAAGTCTAAATTAGAGAGAATTTACATGAAAGCAGCTTTAACACATTGGTTGTCAACACATATCAAATATGATGTGATTTTGGCATAGTTAAAGTTCTGGATACCAGGACCACACAACATCAGCCTGGAGGAAGCAGCATCCTCGCTCCAGCACTCAGGGATGATTTCCTTTCCCAGAGTCTGGCACATGACATTCCCATACTGCAACTTCAGAGGCAAACAGTCCCTGCATCTGGGTTTATCAGGAGTGAAAACTACAAGGTGGAATATTTGGGAGGGGAGAAACAGCAACTCCCAATTCTAGAGGCTTTCCCTGGGGCACTGCCAGGTTCAAGCCAATCCCAAGGTGTCCTGACAACAGGAAGACCTGGCTTGTGTGGTCTCACAGAGAGTGAAACTTTGCTTAGCAGGTGCAGAGATCCCAGTTTTAGGGACTGAAATAACCAGTTAGTCCTGGTTTCAGGGACTAAAATAACTGTAATAAGTCTGGATTAAGCTTTCCCACTCCTTGGTTTATGATCATCCCTGGGTAGATTGTCACAAGCAGAACCAGAGCGTAAAAGCTGCTTTCCAAACCACCCAGGCACCACTGAGTTACCAGGATGCTCCTGATTCTTGACTAGATTTTTTTTAATGAAGTGTAAGTCTGTAACCAGAAGACACTAAAAAGCAATTGCATTAAATCAAGAACTACATTTGACTTTATGGATTGTTTATGGGATCTTTCTTTTATTAATTCTTTATCCTTTAATATTATAAAGGATTTGTGTCTACAATAAATAATGTAAAGTTACATTACATCCTCTTTGGCTTAAAATTTTAATATTCCTATTGCCCATGTCCATAAAGAAATTGTGTTTGAGGTCATTGCATATGTATAGCTGCAGCCATAACCCTAATGGAATTACTATTCAAGCAGAGCTGAGATTAGTATGAATGCCAAGAAACTACCCGGCTGTCAGGGGAAAAGGTAAAAGTTCAGAGTTCAGCTTGCATCCAAATTATTTATCTCCCTAATAACTTAATAGATTGAATATATTACTTGTCAGTGACCTTGATGTACAACTATAAAGACCCCTTGGTAGTGTCAGAAAATATATGAGACTATAATAAGTAGTACTTATGTAGTGGAATAAAAACATATTCTTTATGATAATGAAGTCTCTTCCCCCCAAGGACACTGCAAGGACATGAAACCATGTAAATATAAACACCAGCTTGTATTTGATTATAGCCAGGCAGAGGCTTCTCTCCTAAAATCAGCACTGAGGGAACTGCATCCTGCAGGTGCCCTGACGGCACCCTGGTCCCCCCACACACAGCAAAGGATGGTTTGTGTCCTTTGCTGCTTGCCCAGAGTCGCATCCCCTGCCCCATCTCACAGCCACTTTCTGCAGAGAAGAGCCTCTTGCTTTTTCAGACTTCCTACCACTTCTAATTATTTCCCCTCTTGATCTCCCAAGCGCTTAAAAGAATAATTTAATTTAGAGTTTAGGATCAAAGGCAATAGTGCAAATAGGCCTGTTGTAAACATGCCTAAATGCCTAAAAATAGGGAGGTAATTTCCCTGAGTGCCGTGGTGTCTGGAGCAGTCCAACACAGTGTCTTTATTTCTCTCTGTTTCCATGTCTATTTTCAAGCTTTGCACTCTCTAAAGGGGAAAACAATAAGCCCTTGAAGGATATTGTTCTTTAATAAGGCTTATGATTATGGATTTTTTCTTCCTCAGCCAGCAAAGAATCACCACTAATATACTCAAATGGAATGAGTCTCTTCTCTTTAATAGGTCATTTTAATCACATATTTAAAGTTTCACTTGGAGATAGAGGGGGAGACGGGACATAGGAAAAAAAAGGGACTTATTTGATCTGTTTGATGTTTTTCAGTTAATCCTCCTGGTGTTTCCACCTGTGGTGTCCATGCCAAGTTGAGCAATGGTTGTGCAGCTGGCTCTGATCTATGTCAGGAGCAGTCCCCTCTCTTCCTGGGATACCTGGGGTATGGGAACTTGAAGTGGTCCCATGTCCAACAGGAACATCATGGCAAACAATGGAAACAATCACGGAAACAATCCTGTCGCTGCTGCAAATGCTCCTTTCTTCCTCCACCAGCTGCATGCTGGGCTGAGCCTCCCCAAAATTACAGGACCCAGCCCTTCAGGTTTGCCCCTGCTCCCAGAAATCCCACTGGAGCTGGCATCTCTGAGGCTGGGCTCCTGCTCCCTCAGCAGCCTCACATTTTTGATTGTATTTATGGCCACTTAATCTGTGCTAGCAGCCAGGATCAAATACATCTCCAGGTATTGATCAGCTTTAGGCTGATAGAAGTTCAAGCTCACGAGGTCTCGGTCTTTGACCCTCAAATAGGATATGAATCTCAATCCAATAGACTGATATTCACACGCAGTCGCTGCCCAGGGTTGCAGGCTGCAAGGGAAAAATCAATGAAGAGTGCTAATGATTCACAATTTATAGAGCAGCTGCCATTTTAATATTAGAATAAATGTTATATTGCAAAGGGATGGGAACATAGGTGGTGGCATGGAAAATATTTCTTTGGAGCCTCTTCTGTGAGGAAATGATGTGCACAGGATTTTATGAAGTATAATTTATTGGCCTCATTTAGACTTATAAATTAAAACTCCTTATGAAAAAGGTATTTAACTAGAGTGGATTGGGTAAGGAAACAGCAAGGGCAGAGCTGGCTGGCTTAGAGTGCTCCATGCATGTGCTGGTGGGGAAAAGGAACCAATATCCTAACACATGAGATTGGATGTAAGAATTCCCCTTCTGCTTAAACATCCCTGCAGCATCTGGCAGCAAAGAGACCCTGTTCTCTGTCCTGGCTCTTGAGAGCACACTTGTAAATGAAAATATATGTATTGAACATGCTGATGAGGTATATAGAGCACATGAGGATTAAATAATGGATCATGGCAGAGTGGAATGGCAGGGCAGAAATTCTGCTGAGTTGGGGTGTGAGGGTTAGAGAGAGACTGGGGGCAAAGAGAAGGGGCAGGTTGGAAGACAGATATCGAACCACTGGAACATAGGAACTCTCTGTCCAGATCACACAGAGTCTGCTGTATTCTCAAATAATTTTTACAATCAATTAGTTTCCTTTGAGATTTCTTTACAGTAGCTCATGGGGGCAGGTAATTGGTAGACTGGCAGAAAGGCAGGAATTACAGGGATGTCAGAAAAAACGGAAGGTACTGTGCCCTCTTGCCTTTTTCTGGGGTCTAGACCAGGGAGGGAATGGGCAGGAGGGAATGAAATGTCCTTGGCTGCTTCAGTTCCAGGGTGACTCAACAGCTGTGAGTGCAGTAAGTCTTCACCTGTAAGTCCAGTTCACATGACACTATGTCAGTGTATAATAATGTCTTTCACTGCACAGATGCAAATGGTAAAAGGATTTTCAGCACAAAGAACCCAGGCTTTTTAGAACAGACAAGGAAAGATGGAAATCCTACATCAAACCCACAATTTATGGCATCTGTTTTGGCCATCTCTGTATTTATTTTTTTATAGAAGTGAAAAGAACTTAAATAATTCATCTGCCTGAGAGCTCATAACTCTCTGGCCTGTGTAGAATATCTTTCATATATCTCCTAACCTGGAGCCTATTGACAAACTGTATGAAAAATAACAGCCCTTTCACTTGCAAAAGCAAAATCCAATTTATTGATTATGATAGTCTAAATAATGGCATTTCTATGGACCAAAAGGTATTGCCCAAACAGGTTACAGTTTACTTAACTCAGGGCATGAGATGTCCCATGCATAACATCATAAACCCAGAATCTACTCCAGGCTTTTCCTTCCTTGGCTGTACAGCCACCATGACCAGACTATTGAACCTTTAATGAAATTAAACTCAAGATTTACGGGAGTGGGGGTAAGAGGAGGAAAAGGCCCAGGGCATGAACACACTTTTATATTTTTTTATAATTTTGTATTTTTATAGTTTGAGAAGATACATCCAAGGCTTATCCACACAGCTGCTGGAGTAACCATTAGGGCTTCTGGATTGACCCAAGGGGTTCCCAGTTCTGGTGACAGACGCAAGTGCTAAAGTTTTCACCCAGGTCTGATACTAGAACTATCTGCAGTTCAGGGTGGGTTTGTTCCAAGGTCCTAAATTTGCACTAAGTTTTGCTTTATCCCCATCTTGCTTTCCTTTGCTGTGGTTTTTTTTCCCTCATTCTCTGTCAGATGCTCTCTAATTAGGCAGCAAAGAGTTTGTTACAGCCTCATAAAATACTGAGAACCCTTCCTCATCAATTCTGGCTGTTGGAAAATGTTGTTCTCCAATTCCAGCCTTGCATACATTCTGTTATTTAATTCATAAATGTTGAAATAGGGGCCTAAGAGATCCCAACTGTGTCTTTTTACATAATGAAATTACAAGGAGTAATACGTTACTACCATCCATAAACTTATTGTGCACTTTACATAAAATTCAGATGGGGTGGCTCTGCATGCATGCAGATTTGATATTTTCAACTTTATTAAAGAAATGACTAGAGTGCTGGAAAGGCTGCTGTGCTGTATGGTCAGTTCAGATCCTGGGGGCCATAAATCTGAGGGGCTGTGATTTGTTGTTCTTTGCTCACCATAAATTAAGGCTTTCTTGATGGAAAGGTTGGCTCCATTTGTAGCAGTTTAGGTCACAGTGTTTGGACAAAGATGTGCCGGGAAGGGAGTCTGGGTCCAATGAGGCAGAGAGAATATCTTTATTTTATCCAGCTACTGGAGCTGGAACCAGCTCTAATTCTGCAGCACAGGTTTTCAAGTCAGGATAACCGAGTGAGATATTTAGCTGAGGGCTGATTGCATTTTAAATGCTTTTGTATATGTTCCTTGAAGCTTTTCTTTCCCTGAATGAAGCAGTGGTTTAACCAACAAGGTGAAAGGCAGGGCTGGCTGCAGGTGGGATTTGGGTGCCCCATCCAGCAGCTGTGTCCTTATTTCCTGGCCAGAAAGAGGACACTGGAGCAGTTCTCAGGAAAACAGCAAAAACCAGGGCAGCACCATGCCCTGGGTAAATCCACCCCAAGGTAGTGCATGTGACCTAGTATGGCAGAGACATGTGGGCATTGTACAAGTAAAATAATGTAATTTTATCTCCATCTCTAGTAATAAATGTCCCAAATTGCTACTTAATAGTGTCTCTGCTGGGTAAAGAGTAGGATGATACACAGGATCTGCAAAAGCAAAGAGTATTACTGCTTCAACCATGAAATCATAATATCATTTAAAAATCAATCACTTCAAAGTGCTTAAGTGTGTCATATCTAGCATGAAGGATGATTTAGTTGATAGTTATAATTTTCCATTAAGAAAAAATAATCACTATTCCTAGGTTTCCTTTTCCTCACCGAGATTTAAACCTTCTTTTAGCCAGGAAGGGAAAGTGTTCTTGCCATTGAACAAGATAAAGAGCTGTTGGTTAGAAACAATCTCAAAGCAACACTGAAATAACCAGTTACTCTGAAAACACCCCAGAGTAATGACCCTTCCCTGCCACAAGTTGGCTTATTGTATGTTCCTTTCCTAGCACCAAATTTTGTAATTAATAAAGGAGATGAGCTGCAAAATTGAATGGTGCAATTTAAAGGAAAAAAAAATAATCCAAGCAGTAACTTCTCTTTTTCTCCAGCTGGGAGAAGATGGGAGAGGTGGCACTGGGATTAAAGACAACATTCCCAGTTTATTGTCTCAAAACCAATCAAACATAAGCAAATCCAGACTAACCATTGATAAATTGGCATCAACCTGTTTCCTGGAGATGCTTGTGCTGGAAACAGAATTATTCCAATATCTGTATACCTGTGTGAGAGCTTAGAGCTGTTTAAGAATCCAGTAAACAGCTCAGGGATACTGGTATTAATTTTACCACACTAAAACATAACGAGGTTAATATTTTCTGTCATGTTATTGTAATGCAAGATGGGTAGGTGTGGCACATTCCAAATCCGCTCTGAATAAATATTGGGTGAGGAAACTAAATGTTGTTCCAGTGAGGAATATATTTAAAGTTTATTATTGAAGCAGTGAGGTCAGCCTGGAATTCCCTCTCCTGGAGAGGCAGTGCTGACAATTGGATGTTAATCTGTGTTAGATCCCACATCTGCTCCTTATCAGCTTCTCAACTGTAATTCAGGAGAAGTTTAACCTTGGCCCTTTGGAGCAGTGGTCTGGGCATCCTGGGCCTGCTAAGGGTGCCCAGTGCAGGTGAGTGATCCCTGCTGAGGCTTCCCAAGGCTTTCCTGGTGCCAAAAATTCCCTGACTCAAGTCTGTACAAAGCTGAGCAGTGCCCAGCTGTGGTTGTGACGTTATGACAAACCTGCTCTTCATTTTCATAAATTAATTGCCAGGTAGTAATTGCCTGGCAGGTGCTGGCTGAGGGAGCCAAACTTGCTATTAACACCCCAGCAAGAATAGGGGGATTAAAACCCAAAACCAGAGAAAAATGGGAAATCTGAGCTGGTACCTATGAAACGCGTGTGAACTTGTGTCCCCAGCGTGCAGGGAAAGCTTCTGTGACCCCTGCAGTCTGCACATTCCTCCAGTGCTGATACAAAGCACCTGGCAGGCTCTCCCAAACAGCAGCCTGAACTTGAGGGGAATTGCTTTTGCTGAATAGCGATTATAATTCCATGCTGTATATCCAGATTTTGACAAGTAAATCTCATATTTTAAACACAGGATTAAAAATTTTTATTACTACAGTGGGGATTAAGTAGAAAAGCCTCAGAATGTAAGTCTGCAAAGTAGGAAACAGGAAAATAAAGTGAAATCTATTGTTCAAAATAACTTGGGCTTAACCCTCTGTCCCCTGGTGCAGACCCAGATTGCCATGGGCAATAATTATCCACGGGTCTCCTGTAGCATTTCACAGGACAGGTAGGGGATATGGAATTTCGTCCTGTTGTTTTCCAAATCCCTCAATTTCCAGAGCTGGCTGCACCATCATGCTCAGAAATAACAGTGGCATTGAATAGCATCCGAATGAGAAACTCAAACCAGCCAGGTTCATTTGCTGCTTTGACTTGGCTGATTACAAAGTAGCTCATTTCTCTCCTCCTTGCTTGTTTTTAGAGGTGCAGTAAATAAAACAATTTCTCTGCTGAAAAGCTTTCAAGCCTTTGGGTGAAACCCTGACCCACAGGAGCCAGCAGATGGACACTGAAGACAAGGGCCAGACTTCTGCTGTACCAAGGACTCAGCTATTTCTACCAATATTGCTTTTCTGAACAACTAATGAACTCCTAGTATCCAATTAGCTGTTCCTCCGGATACAGCTTAGAAATCAAATAAAAATCACAGGCACAATGCAAATTCTTATGAATCTGAAGTCTTTCCTTCTGGTTCTTCTGGACAGGGAGAATTCTTAGAAATTTTTAATGACTTTCCACAGGAAAATTTCCATGTCTTCAGGAAGAACCTGCGAGCTTTGGAGCTATTTTTAGAATTAAAAGTGAAATGGTTGATAAAAATAAGCTTTCAGATGTTCCCCCTGCTTTGCTAAGGGACTAAATCTATCTGATCACAAGTTAATTACCAGCTATTTTCACACTACCAAAACATTCTTAAAAAACAAATCAATATGTAATAAATGATTTATGTGTGTCCAATAATTAAAACACGAATGCTCAGCAGCCACCAGCTTTTACCACACTGGAATTGTCAGAAGGTGCTATTTCATTCTAGCAGTATCAGGTTTTATTTTACCTCCTGATTCTTGCACAAGGAGATAAAATCATTGAACATACAATTATTTAAACCCTCTCCATGCCAGGAGTAATAACTCTGCATTTATTTATTATGCCAACCACTGTTATTTTGCTTCCTGGCACCCTCAGCTACATTCCTGTTTCTCTAGGTAAGGAACACAGAGAGATTTGGCTAAATCGCACACAAAGGGAGCTGCAGGCAGGAGTGGGGGTCATTCTGGGGCCAGAGAAATTTCAAGTTTTTCTTTTCATGTAATTTTAGCTGCCTTTTGATATGGCTCTTAATTAACTAGTAAACCTGTCCTTTCATTTCCAATGAAACGTATTGATGGTGCATTCTGACTTGGTTTCTAATCTATTTTCCCTTTGCTGTAATCAGTATGAAAATGCCACAAAGCTACAGGTAACATTAAAAAGATTTTTTTTCTTTATCCCATTTGATTAAATTGCTTCTCTACCTCCTTTCCATTATATAACCAGTGTAACAAAATAGTCTAGAAGGCTGCCTTGTAGACAAGGTGCGTTTTTTGGTAGTACTGGTCATCCTTGCTTGAAGCAGAGCTGGAGACAAGTCCTGGAGTTGGGAAAACCTCTGATTGCCCTCAAGGAAGGGCTGCCTTAGAGTGTCAGAGCCCATTGCCAGGACAGTGTGTGCTGCAGTTCATGTAATTGTTTTCAGAGCTTCCATTACTTGGAGGAGCTCTGCAGTTCCAGGGAGAGAGGCTCTACACGTGTGCACACATGGCTGTGGGAATGCAGGATTTGCTCTGCTCTCTCAAACTATTGACTCATCCTTTCTGGAATCCTGCATTTGTTTCACAAACCGAAACTCATTATCAGCTTGTGCCAACTTCCTGAGAGAAGGTGGCACTGGGGTGAGCAGGAAGAGAAGGTGTGAAGCCTAAAGTAATTCTTCAACAGGAAGGATTTATGTTCGCAGTTTTTTTTTACCAGACGTAGCAATTGTAACTTAGAGACTGAAATGCAGAGGTGGTTATGGATGCTGTTGTTGGAACTGAAGATCAGGCTGGTTGGAATTTAAAAAATTACTGGAAAAACCTCCCAATTCAGACATCCTTTATGTTCAGGAGATGCCTCAGTTGTGCTCACTATGGAGACACAGCCCCTCAGAAACCTCAAACATAAGGTGGGGATGAAATGAGCTGTTCAACAGGTTGACTCAATAGCGCTTCTCTTGTCAACTCTAAAGTTCTTTGTGATAAATAATAGATAAATACTGGAGGATAATGTTGCTCTGCTGTTGTGAACTGCACAGAGCTTTTATCATATAATGCAGACTGTATTGTGGGGCTATTGAGTAAAAGCTGTGGGATTTGGCGCAACAGAAGGAAAGAACAAAAGATGACAAAAAAGGCAAACGAAGGTTACAGTTTTTGTTAATTAACTTCCTCCCCGGCCTTTACTTTCACTCCTGCCAGCAAACCCATTCCTACTTTGTCCATAAAGCCCCGTAGTCACAGGTGACTGATCCTGGGGGGAGTTTATGTTACATTTAAGATAAACATAATGCCACAGGTAATGAGTTTGGAACCACTCCCGGAGCAGCTGGGTAAAGGAAGACTGAGAGGATTGGGGTAGTTCAGCCTGAAGAAGAGAAGGCTTGGAGTGAGCTAATTGTGACTTTCCAGTACGTGAAAGGAGCCTACAAGAAACATGGAGAGAGATTACTTTATTTTTGTCTGGAGTGATGGGATGAGGGGGAACGGCTTCAAACTGAGAGTAGGCTTAGATTGGATATTACAAAGAAAAAGTTTTCTGTGAGTGTGGTGAGGGTCTGCCACAGATTTCCCAGAGAATTTGTGGCTGCCCCAGACCGGCCTGGAACCCTGCCAACGGCAGAGAATGAGCTCTAAGGTCCTTCCAACCCAAACCATTCCGTGACTCTGTGATCACGCCAGCACCACCACCACGATCACCGCTATCCCGTGTCCCTAGGTGCCATATCCATTATTTTTTAACCTGTCAGGGATGTGACTCCACAGGCGGGAGCAGCGAGTGGCGGGAAGGCGCCGCCGCCCCCCCCAGCTCCCCTCAGCCCTCAGGGCTTCCCGCCAACGGTCCCGCAGCCTCTGGCGCCCCCTGTCGGCCCGCGCCGCGCTCCCCTCACGGATCGATCCCGCTCCATTACCCCGGGCCAAACCTCGGGGTTTTAGAGCAGGTTCACCAAATTGTCAATTAAGTGCAAATCAATCCCCGGCCATTTATCACTGTGTTAATCCGCCCGCGCGCTGCGAGGCGAGAAATCGATCTGCTCGTGTCACCGGGGAGCAATCGCGGCGCGCTGGCAGCCCGGCAGCTGCCGGATCAGGGCAACCGCGGAAATTTATAATCCCGGAGAAAAATTGCGGCTTGCCAAGAGGCACATTAGGAACTTGGGGAAGTTGAGTGTGGGCAGGGGGAAGGGGCTGTGACAAAGAGGTTGTGTAGGGAGACCCGGCTCTCTTGGGAGACTTGGGCCTGAGGAGCTGCTGATTTATCAAGGACATAAATAAAGATTATTGTTAACTCCGATCAATGCCTTAATACGTGCGGGGTTGAGGCTTTGGGGGAATGGCTCGTTCACCCTGCAGGGTGGGTGAAGATATCCTACAGCGTTTGGCTCCAGACCTGGGAATCTCCAAGGGGAGCAACAAAATCTCTTCTACCAAGTAACAAGTGAAAGGAGCAGAGGAAACGGCCTCAGGTTGTGCCAGGGGAGGTTTAGCTTGGATATTAGGAAAAAGTTCTCCATGGAAAAGGTTGCCAAGCTTTGGCACAAGGTGCCCAGGGAAGTAGTGAAGTCACCGTTCCTGGGAGTGTCACCAACCTGCCCTTGGACACTTCCAGGGATGGAGCAGCCACAGCTTCTTTGGGCAAACTGTGCCAGTGTCTCACCACCCTCATGGGGAAGAATTTCTTCCTAATACCTCAACTAAACCTGTTCTCTTTCAGTTTGAAGCTATTCCCTCTTGTCCTGTCACTAAATTCTCTCACAAGTCCCTCTCCATCTTCCTTGTAGGCTTTCTTCATGTACATTTGGACTTGATGGTCTTAGAGGTCTTTTCCAACCTTAACAATGCCATGATTCTATGCCCATCACGGCTATTTTTTAAAATGCTCCCAGAAAATTCCTCACTCCATATTTGAGGGGAAATAAAACATCTCAATTATCCTTAGTGGAGCTCCCAGAATTGCTGGAAAGGGTGTCAAAATGCCTCCCCTGGAGGTTTGCCAAAGGTCAGCATGGGCAGAGCCTGTTCTGGAAGAGCCCATCAAGAGAAGTGACTATTGGGGAGCTCATTTTTTGAGCTTTCTTTAGGGTCTTACTGAACACAAAGCTTGAAATCATAAGTGCAAGCCAAGAGCTAGGGAATTAAAATGGTGACATGACTATTAGCTTAAAGAGGTGAACAGTTATTTCCTCTGGAAAAGAAGAGCTGTGCTGGACAACAGCCTGTAACTCCAGGGATGCAGCATCCTGGGCTGACACTGCCACAGGATTTTGGGGTGGTGATTTGTTATTTCATAACTTCCTCTGGCTGCTTTTGGGAGCTGTCATTGCTTCTCACTGGGAGTGTGGAGCGATGAAACTGTGCTCTCATCAGCTGGGTTCCCTTGGTGCAATACTGGGAATAAAAGAGCAACTCAGCTTGTAAAGGGAAATTGAAGCAGACAAGAAAAAGTGTAGTGAACCCTTGAGGTTTTCATCCCCTTAGTCTGAGTGAAAAATCTGCCCTTTTATTTTCTTCATGGTTGTGTGAAGGTCAAGAAGTTTGTTTCAAGACTCGGATAAATAACTAAAAACCAAAACTCTGGTTTAAAATTTTACTCAGTTTTCACTGCTGTGTTTAAACATAAACCAAACTGAAAACTGTCATGGTGTGTCTCAGTTTGTTCCTTGCCAGTATCATAATTGGGGAGGCACAGTTTTCTTGCAGAAAGGAAATCTATGTCCAATTGGGATTTGTATTTTTTGGCAATGCCAGCAATCTGGCTATAGATTTTTTAAAAATCTACTGATTATATTATTGAACTGTTTAGAAACTTCCATATTTCAGCTAAAGAAAAAAATATTTGCTGGCTTCTTCTGACATTCAGCTGCTCTTTATCCATTATGCTGTGTCGTTATTTGAGTTAAATGGGAGGCAGAATCATGTGGATCTTCTCACTCCCAGCAACCTTCATTATAACAAAAAAATTTTATTTTTTTGTGAAAATCAACCCATGTTAGTGTGTGTGTGTTACATTTTTCTTGTAAAATCTGCTAAAATATCAGTCAGAATCAGGTTGGTTGGTCTTGGTTCCCAGATTAAGGAATTAAAGATCGACTAAACTCTTCTCAAGTATTTAAGAAACGAACCATCTGTATAAGAATCTAGGACAGATTACACTTAACCTTATTCTGAAGCAAGAGATTAAGATGAGAACAGCTACTGTAATTAAGATGCTGCAGATGCTGTTCACTAAATATGCAGCAAAGGAGATCCTGGATGCTTGTGCTGCAAGACAGTGAAAAATAACACAGGATCTCTTCTTAAAAAGCCTCAATATTTTGTGAAAACTGTCCCACTCCAATATTCTTGACTGAACCTGTTAAATTGTCTCAGCTGTGCTAGTGATTCACTGCTGGGCTCTCTTCCCATGGGCTGTGGGGATGTTCCCCACTAAGTCTTTAAAACCAGGCCAAGTGTCTGTTGGAAGGTTGTTCTCTTGCTCCACTACTGCAAAAGCTTCTGGAAAAGGATTTTATTCCTTTTGTGGGAGGCCAAAGGAAATGGGCAGGCTGTGCCATCCCAGATTTACAGTTTATTTTGGTATTCCCAGCTACAACAGGTCCTTATATCACCTTTTTCTGGGCAAAATTTACAATTTATAATAGGGACTGTGACTCAGGAGTAAGGAGGTCTTGGAACTAAGATGGGAAGAAGGTTGGGTTTTTTGGGTTTCTTTTAGGTTTTTTTTCCTTAGTTTTCAGTTTTTAAAGGTTATCCTGAAACCTTTCTTAAAAGTAAAGTAAATAATCAAGTGACAGTATGAAATACTGTGTGCCCTGTGTAGAATCTGTTTACCTCCTATTTTCCTGGACAAAAGGATTCCTTGCTGATGCCTGCAAGAACTCCAGGCTCCTCCTAACTGCACAGACTGTGAGCACACGGATATTGCCAAATCAGGGATTTTTCATGGATACCCACTCAAACCATTTCCTATGTGACCTTTGTATCTGGTAGCTGATGAAAGAATTTTGGCCACTCTAACTCTTGGACAGAGCTGAAATACCAGAGCATCAATCTAACTGGCCTTGAGAAAACCACCAGCTGGGATCTGGTTCCCGTTGGGAAGCCCAGGCCTGGAAGTGAGCAGATCATTCCCAAGTGCTCATCTGTAAATCGTGTTGTAACTCATCAGTCTGGTGCTTAACGAAGTGTTTATTATACAGCAAGCTTCCAAATTGTGCCAGTAAGAGACAACTAAATCCCGAGCAGTCTTCTAGCAACTGGGACTCCCAAACGAGCCAGGAAGTAGAAATAAAACCAGGGTGTTTTTTAAAAACTTATTTACCAGCAGAGATCTAACTATTAGCAGTAAGAATTTTCTTTCACTGTCCAAGTGGGAGATTTTTATTAGAAAAGAGAAATGACACAGAGGTGTTCCCTGAAGGAGCTGAAGTTATTTGGCCATCCTGCCTGTGCTTTGTGGACCTTTGCTATTCCAAAAGCCTCACCTGAAAGGAGGGAGGAATATCCTCAGAATATTATCTGTGCTTAATAGAAAGCAACACATTTGAAAGTGCTCCAGAAATGAGTTGTGCATTATTTAAAAAGTTATTTATTGCTGCCTTCCTTGGGTCTCACTCTTCTTGACTATTGGATTATTATTTTTTTTTTCCCTGGGATGGCGGGGAGTTGCTTAAAATGAAAAATTGATCCCGATGAACAGCTGAAAACTGGTTTGCATAAGTCACAGTTATTATTCAGATATTACAATGCAAGGCAGTGAGACCCATGAATACTCCCATGGAAGCATTTAAATATAAAAGCTTAGTACTTCCAACCCCAAACAATCCCTGCAGCCTGCCAACAAACGAGAATCTTACTGGAATACACATAAATCATCTTGTTTCTGACAAATCCTGAAGAAGCAGGGGGAGGGGGAACAGAATCCCTTGCTAATTCCCCCAAGCTGTTGTTTATTGAAATTAGGCAGCAAGGATAAACTATAGCTGGATCAATAATTATCTGTCTAATATAATCAAGTGCCTCCTATGAGAGTCTGTCGTTAAGCACAACTTCCTGCCAAAGCCTTGGACAATGTTTCATGCAAAGAGCTGTCGGGCGGTTCCAATGACGGGAATGCCAACTAGGATGTGTCCCGCTGGATCGCCGCGGCTCGGGAGAGGGCAGCTCCCCTCTGCCTGTGCTGCGGCTTCCGCAGCTATTGCTCGTTCTTTGCCCCGTGCCAGCACCGTGTAGGTGCAGCACAAGCAGGTAAAGTCTGATGGACCCACAGCGTGCAAATCCCGCAGCAGGTTTGGCACTGGAGCGAGGCAGGAGTGGACAATCCCAACATGTAACACAAAATGGCCAATTTTTAATGTGGTTTTTTTGTGTTGCAACCCTTCTGTTCAGTCCATTCTTTCTCCAAGTCTGAATTCTCCTGCCACCACCTAAATTTCGTGTCCTTGGAGGGGTAGATTTGAGGACCTGTTCCCATGAGTGACTGGGTGCTCTGATGGAGACCAACTGCATCTGCAGAGGAACAGGGAGTGCAGCTGCAAATCCTGGAGCACAGCACACTTAACCAGCACTTCTACTGAAACAAATGAACTGGGAGACAGAAATAAGCAGGAGACATTTCCTGCAGTGGGAAAATGAAGGACAGAATCCATTTTGCCATATTCTGCCCACAAAGCCCTGTTGCTTGAAACAACTCTCTTTACTCTTCAGATGATGGTTGCTAAGACTGCAGAAATTCCTGTGATTAGATACCTATACAGACAGAGCTAATTGCAACTCTGTGACGAGGACGAAAGGAGAAAAGTGTTCTGGTCGTTTTCTCCTTCTCTAAACTGCTTTTAACATTCATCAAGGGGTTCCTTGCATTTTTCTGATTTTTAGGCTTCCTACTTGAAGTTTCACATCTGAGCATTATTTTGACAGACAACCCACTTACACTGTGAATTAGGCATTTACAAGTGACTTTCTTCTGTTTCCACAGTTCAGCTGCAGAATATTAAAGGCTTGTAGGTGTTACTGATAGTCATATATTGCAGCAATAATGTGTCCTACTGCGATGAACGTCGCTGCAGAATTCATCAGATCCATGAAAAATAGTTCCACGTGCACGAGTGTGGAAGTTCACTGCAGTGCTTGTGCCTGGCCTGTGTCAGCAATAGCCATAGATCACTCCATGACACTGCTGAATGCTTCCCCACATCCATATGAAAATGTCTCCCTGAAATGGAATTCACAATTTTGGACCCTCCCCGACACCCCCACAGGTACATATGTTCCTGGAGCAACTTAATGTATGTTCTTGTGATAGGCACAGCCTTATCTTTATATCTTCATTTAAGAGACTCTTTCCTGCCTGTTTTCAGCTTGGATCGGAGTATGGTGCAGGGTTGGAAATATCCAGGATTTCGGGATTATTACAGGGATTCTTATTTCCTGTGACAATTTGTGTTTCTTATAAATGAAAGACAATTACATAACGATCATAAAATAAAAAGAAATACAGAGGCAAGTGGTTGCTGCTATTTGCAGATGTAGCCACTCACTAGGTCCAGTCAGAACTATGTAATTAAAAGCTTTTATGACTAATAACAGCAGCAATGAAGGGTCTCTTCTGTTGGAAAGGCCACTTTTAATGCAGATATGCTTTCCCAGAGAGCTTGCACCAGATATTTAGACTTTACTAAATGCAATAAGCAAATATATCTCTGTAACTCATCCTCTTTGGTATTTGTGTTTCAGCTGGCAAAATAAAACCTGGTATTCAGAAAAGGGCTCCTTAAAATCTGTCAAGAATAGGAGAGTTTAATGCCTGAGCAGATAAAATCAGCTCCCAGCTTGTGAAACCTGCCTCCTCAGAAACTGCCCACCAGGTGAGCATGAGAAACATTCAATGTTTTAATGCTCCAGGGCTACTTTCTGATCTAATTTTACACTTAGATGAGCAAGTCGAGCTGCTTTGAATTTAGCCACATAATTTAAATCATTTTTTTGTGGCCCCTTCTCTTCTGTACAGGTGTTTGGTAAGAGCTGGGATCCAGATCTGTGAGGGACACAACTGGCACGGCCGCGGCCTGAATAAATCAATAGGGGAGGTGTGGATGCCACCTGTGCTTTTTCATACTTTTCTTTATCATTTAGTTTTACTTAACAGAACCTCTAGCAATAAAAGACTAATCAACTTTTGATAGGCACCTATGATTAAAAATTAATTCAAAAGTTCATTATTCCAGGGGGAGAAAAATGAACTTGGAGATCTCAGAGGAAACAGGAGTTTGCCTTAGAGAAACCATGGAAATAGCCTCAAAACTGTTTGTAGTACTTAGACCTGGTGATTTGTGGTTCTGCTGTTCTGAGAGCTTTTATACTTCAAGTGCTTTATACAGCCAGAGGTCAATCCTGGCTGACTTAGAAGACTATAAGTCAGCAGCAATAATATGTAACCTGAGAAAGATTTGACCTCTGGACTGTATTTAGGGATTTTCGGCCATACCTCAAAATAGGAACGTGCAAATAATAAGATACATTAAATTTAAGCCTGCCAGTCTTTCACTACTGAACCTTTATCCTGGCTTGTACTGGAAAACCTTTGCAAACAGAACTCCAGTGCAGCAATAAAGTGGCTGGGCTCAGTAGGAATATGTGTAAAGCCAAACATGCACATGTATATTTAGAAGGTTGAAGCCCTCCCCAAACATCCTGCTCAGTGAATAGTTGAAGCCATGAATAAAAGATCTCCATTTGGCTCAGTGGTCTCTCCAGGCTGGGTTCATTTTCACTTACAGATTATTACTCACCAAATGTATAGTCTATGGAAATCTAACTAATTTGTTGTTGTTTTCTGGTAGCTGCATCCTGCTGAGTTATTGATTGTCTGGACTCAAGGTATGCGTGTTATTGTAATAGGCTCCTGAGCTGTTAGCACACCATTGATTCAATATTTCTCTGGAGCAAAAGTCTACTGCCAAGGAATTTCCAGGCACTGAGGGGCTGTAACTATTCCTATAAATTTTATTCTTAGCACTTTGAACTCAGACAAAACTCTTCTAGTTGTTGCCAAAACATTTCTCGTTATTAGCAGTAGAAACGGGAAGCGGAATAAAAAATGGGAGCAAATGAAACTCCTTTAGAAGCTGAAGAGAAGCTTCTAAATGTGCTTTACTGACCACCCCTGTGTTCTCTCTCTTTCCAGCCCCTAAATTAGGGAGGCAGGACACTCTGGTGAGGGGCAGAAGCAGTAAATAAGCTCATGGAATTCTCTCCCTGCCTGCCTGGTGCTAGCAGTACTCCCAAAACTGTGCCTCCCATTTCACAGGATCACATGCAGGGGCTTTCTCACTGAGCAAGGACTGATTAAGGAGGCTGAGCAAGCCTTGTGCAATCTACTCCTCATTGTTAGTGAGGTACACTGGCAATCTGGAGACGTTTAGAAAAGGAGTGTATTTGTCACATTTGGCTGCAGGACTCTGCAGGATCATGGACACATATTCTCTAACTTATTTCAGATACGTTCATGCCCAACCCTGAGCTTGGCTTTGCTTTTTTTCTGTAGGCAGAGTGCTGTTTGCAGGGGGTGTAACATCTCCCGTGGAATAAGTGACACTGGGTGGGGTGAGAGCTTTATAACCATAAGTAAGGATCAGCTCGTATTTGTCCACGGCTAATCCCTCGCCTGTTTCATCACTGATTCTCCCAGCTGAGCAACAAAGCCTGCAAGGAACCAACTTAAAAAAAAATGCTGCATGAAACTAAAGGAAATCAAAAGCAAATTATTTTCCAGATTATAGCCCTCCAGAGCTGCTGAGATATTGCCCATTTTTCACAACAGACAAAAACATTTTCCTGGGGATCAATTTAGCTTCCAGAAGTCGGCTCCTTTCAACCCATAATCCATCATATTTCCCCATTTGCAATCTCTCTGTGTCTGAGTGTTTTAAGTTTCCTATGAATTATTTTATAAAGAGTATAAAGAGGCCTTTTTTCCTGCTGAAATGAGGGAGTTGCCTTTCTGCCCTATCAGGTCAGATACCATTAGACTGTTGTACAAGGGGGCCCTGCCATCCATACCTCCATATTGGCAACTACCTTAGTAGGCTCATCTGTCAAAGAGATCCAGTAATCAATCACTGCAGTGATCAATATGCAGCTTATGCATTCATCATTCCTTTGAGGAGACTATTAGGATGAAGTTGTCAGTGAAACAGGAACAAAGGGAGAAATATACTGAGATGGCTGAGGGGTGGGAATGTGTGCTGGGGCAAGAAAGAGGAGCTTAAAAGGAGGAAATACAGCTCTACTGAAAGAGGGAGAGAATTTTGCACCTTGAGGGAAGGAGAAGTTTGTGACAGATTTATCTGGATGCCCAGGAACGTGGTGCAGAAGGTGACTCATCTTTCAAGAGGCAGAGTGGTGTAAAAATTTCCAGATCTCTTGATTGGTGTGTCACTATGATTTGTGGGCTGCTCTGCCAAGGTAAAACAGGTACCACGAGGAGCTGGGCACAAGCAAGGCAAGGAGGAAGAGGCAGGAAAGCTTGCCAATGAATCCATGAGAAGCACATTGAGGCAGGGAGAGGACTATTTATTTATTGCTCAGAACTCATGCCTTTATTCCATTTAATCTGAGCCCAGGAATTATTGCAAACATTGATGAGCACTTCTGCCTTGAAAAACACACCAGGGTCCCTCCAGGTCTGAGCAGCACAGACACGTGGAGGCATTTCTGGTGAGCATAAGCTCCCTGCCTGGGGTACTCTTACCACAGAGCCCCCCCAAAGCCCACACTAAATCTGCCTCAGAGACAGGACTACGTGTTTATGCCCCCTTTTCCAAAGGCAAAGGAGTTGGGCTTGTTCCCAATCCTCACACCAGGCCCAGTGGAGTCAGGGGAAAGGGTTAACACAGTTGAACCTTGGGACTTTTCAGGCTCACTTATGATTATTCCCTTATCTGATGCAGAGCCATTATTTAGCCACTGTAATAATTTACATTAATTGGATGTAATGCATAACAAATTTATGAGACTGGGGCTAGGCTCAGCTTTTGCATGAAACTCATCTTTGTGATGTGCTGACCAAGCACAACTGGCTGGGATCTGCCAGTCAGAGGAGAAGTGGTGCTGGCCCACATTGCTCAGGGACAGCAGGGAATGTGCTCAGCCCCAGCTGGATGCTGCTGAAAACCCTTCAGCTGTGATTGCTGTGGGGCTCTTACAACCAGCATCACTTATGGCCAGGTCACTCCAGCACACCGCTCCCACAATTTGGAGAGAAGAATAAAGTTGTGTTTGCCATGAATTACCTCTTGTCTGGTTCCAAACTGAACTGAAAGAGGAAGAAACCTGGATGTTTCTTCAGCTGAGTGTCTGAGCCAAGCCACAGGTCTGTCAGCCAGAAAACTGGAGGCAAATGGTGACTGGGAGGCTGTGACCGGGAGGACTCGGAAACAAAGAGGAAAGGGAAAAGCCTGCGATGTGATCCCTGGTGCTAATTAGTTTGACCCCAGGGATTGTGTCTTAAAGTAACACAGATGACCTGTGACCGTGTGAGGTTCTTCAGCTGTGATCCAATAAAAGTTGCAGGAATGGATTTTGTTTTGCATGTGTCCCCAGGGTATTTGTCTCTTAACTGATTCATAATAAACCTGGAAAAACATAGTATTTCCCCTAACTTCCACATTCTTACTTTAAAAGATGTAGTTTCCCTCTCACACCTGATGACTGATCATAAAAACTTTGGTCACCTCTAAGATCTGAAGTCCAGCATGTGCCAAGGGTCAAGTCCTGCTGCTTAGTTCCATTCTGGTGCTTTCTTCCCCTGGTAACTCCACTCTTTTCCTTCCTAGGGTGCCCCTACATTGGCTGGTGACCCCAGCATTGAGTCACCGGCGCTGTCAGGAGCAGGGCTGGCTCTGCACTCAGCTCGTTCTGGTGGTGTTGTAGTTGTCAGTGTTGTACTTGCACACTTTTACCTTCTCCAGGCTCTGTTCTGCTCCATGATGGTCCAACCAGTGCCCAAGAGTCTGAAGTCCTTCTCTCTTGACAGTCTCTTCCAGGGTGCAATGTATCTTAGTCATTTGTCCTAATAATTTATTACAGAATTAAGTGTATTGCCTAGGAAGCATGCCAGTAATGCTCTGCCAGTATATGTACAACACTTTGTTAATTAAAAGTATTAGGCGATATAGACTCTATTGTTGTGAATTAATCAGTTTAATTACAAAGAGGATCAAGTATCATAGTTAAAATAATAGCTTTTGTCATGCACCAAGGTGAGCGCCTTGCATTTGGCAAATATTTTTTTCATCTAAGTAGTAAATCATTTCCCACGTTCATATTTCCCTTCCTCGCCACACTGTGTGGTCACCAAGCTGCTGCCAAGGTGGAGTGACAGGGAATTAATCCACTTTTTTCCTGTCTCTAGCCCACCGGGGTGGGACTCTTCCGGGGCTGGGAAGGGCAAGTGCCACAGGCAGCACGGAGCTCTCCCTCCTCCCGCACCCTCTCCAGACCTGCCGGTATTCACGTGGAGGGCTGGGAGCCCGTGTGACAATCTCACAGGGCTGCCGGAGGTATCGAAATCTATTTCCCTTATTTATTTGGGGGATTACTCATTTCTCTCGGGCAAGAGTGGAGCGCGGGGGGTTGAAGGAGGTTTAATCCCCGAGACAAGAGGAAACCTTGGAAAAGGTTAATTGCTGGGCTTTGCGTGTTGTGTCGTGCGGCTGCTCAGGTTACAGCAGCGATGCCATCTGCTCAGCACCCCGCCCTGCATAATTCACCAGCCTCGCATGTCGCTCTTGGGATGAGCGTTCGGATGAGCGCTCCCGGGCTATTCATGAGGAAGTTACCTTTAGGCAGAGCTCAGGTAACCGGTTACCCGACACCCCAGACTGACTTCTGCTCTCTTGTCCTTTTGCCCTTATTGTTTCCGTCCGCACGTTGCGGGAGTTAAGAGCCCGCGGAGAGGAGCTGGCTGGGTGGTCTGTCCCCAGCCTCCTCCTCCTCAGGCACAGGGCCCTGTCCTGTCCCCAGCCATTCCTCCAAAGGCTGAGGCCACTGTCCTGTCCCCAGACTTCTCCAAAGGCACAGGTCCCTGTCAGAGCCAGTGCTGCTCTCCACCTTGCCCTGCTCAAGCATCACCTCTTTGTGAGTCACTCTTTCAGACTGGCACAGCAGGTTTCATGCCATTCCCTATTCAAACCATCTCCTCCCCCTGTGTGTTTGGGCATGGACACGTGCAATGCAAGGACATTTCATCTTCCTTTTCCCATTAAAAGCTTAACCTGTTTGGAATTTCCTTCTGGCTAACAGCCACAAGCTCATACAGTGTTTCACCTGCCACCAGAGCTGTGCTTTGTGCTTTAGGGCTCCAGGCTGCCCAGGGTGCCACTGCATGGGTGACACTTCAGCAGCACAGTGTGATTGGGATGTTTTCCTGCCTCTCCATGCCCAGGCCTTATGTGGGTAAACCATTTCCACAGGGTTTTTAACTTGATATGGAGTCGGTCTCCTCTGCCAGAGCACCCTTCTCATCTCTGCTGTGTAACCTGAGTTCAACTGCTCCCTCCCCATGAATATTTAACTGAGGATCTTAGCAGATGAGCTCCAGCTAACATGTGGCAAACAGATTTCCAGTACAAAAGGGCCTGCTAAAATGATGATGCATAAAAGAAACCCTGGAAGGAAAGGGAACGTTCACGTTCTGGAAAGGGAAGCGCAGTTGAGCACAGTGAACTCCAACCAGCTGCTCCAGTGAGCTGAGGAAGGGGAGAAAGGAGCACCAGACAAGCAGGGAGGGCATTGGTGAGGGACAGAGACAAAACCAGCTCAGGCAGATAAACTGGAGCTCTTCTGGTTGGCCTAAACCCTTATGTTTGTGAGCTTGGAATGGTTTAATTGCTGCTGCAGCCTTCAGCAGCCTGCTGATGAGAGACTCCTGGGTTAAAAGCAGTAGATGCACATATAATGCATGAATTTGCATAGCCTTTTTAGGTCCTTCATAGGGGAAACTTATACAGATCCTCCAGCAGTGAGTTCCATCATCCTGTAATGCTCTGGGGGAAAAAATAATCAGCCTGATGATTTTACTGTGTTCCACTTAATTCTTCCACAGAAAAGAAACTATGTTTTATTCTTTTCCTTGATATTATCTTGATTATTTGCAGACAACTACTGTGTAAAATTTCTCAATATACTCTACCCAGGTAAATCTGTGGTTCTGAGGTTCATTAACCACAAAATAGAGGATTAATTTCAGATCCAATGAGAGATTAATTTGGCAATTTCCCTTCACTGATGAGGTGAAAACCAGCAGTACTGTCAATAGAGAAAGGTCTTTCTGCTCTATTGAACAGCCTGAATATTAACAGTAATCTCTACTGCTCTCTTCAGCCAAAAAAGAGATGCTCCGACCCCCAACCCCCAAGGACTCATTAATGATAGAGGGCCCAGATTACCAAATTAAACGGAATTACTTTGACCCAAGTAAGGGCAACAGGTTAATTTTTGCATAAACCATGACCATGTTCGTGCCTGAATTGCTCTCCAGGCCCGTGCCTGGGTGTGGGGCTCGGGGACGCTGAGAGGTGAAGGTCTCTGGGAGTCTGTGCTCCTGAAATATTGGCTGTTTCACTGGGTTTCCCTCCTGAGAGGGATGAACAGGATTTACAAGGCAAGACTGATTTGAAGTGAAGCAGCCATTTGCACAGAATAATTTCCTTTTCAAGCCCTAAATTCAGACTTTATTGCTTCCCCTGCTCCTTTTGCCTGCTGTGTGTCCTCCCTCTGATCCCACTTGTGTTCACACAGCTCAAGGCAGAGGCTGCCCTGCCAGGGCCAAGGAGAGGTGACAGCAACCTGCAAACTGGGGCGCTTGTTTCAATGTGTAATCCCTGGATGTGCTTGTATTCCAAGAGGAAACACACCAGCAAAGGCAGGCAGTGAGAAAGGGTCTGCACTGGACCCAGCTTGGAGGCTGGAAACCTTTAACAAAGCTGGGGTTTAGAGCTGTGAATAAAGGTGAATTTTCTTGGGAGAAAATTCCAGCCACCAAGGAGATGGAGGCTTGGCCATGCCTTAGCAAGCCCAGCCAGGAATTCTGGCACAAAGCCTGGGTTTACTCCCGTGCTTCTGGCACCAGCAAGACTCTCCTTCCTAATACATGTTTAGAATTTAAAATGAATCTGCTGCCAGAAGGGGTGAAGAAATCCCTCAAGGAAAATGTGAGGCTTTGGAAAAGGACCCTCAGCAGTTAGGGCTCCAAAGCAAGGAGCAGGGTCTGCCTAGCCCAGCCTGCTCCTACCCACCTCCTCTCCCGAGGCAAGGGATCTTATAGGGATAACTGGGATTCCTCTGTGGTGCAGAGCCTGGGGTGCTGCTGGAGGTGGCCCAAGGCAAGTGGGGTTCAGGCTGCTCCATGAGCAACCTCTGGCTTTGTGCTAAGCTGGGAATTTATTGGTGTTAGTCAGGTTAATGTCCTATTACTTTGCATATTAATAATCTCTTATTACATTTGTTCTTAAGAGTGGTATCATGTTGAGGCAATGAGGATTAATGGCACCTCGGTAATATTTACATATTTACATTATTAAAAAGCAATACATCTTTTAGACAGCCCTGGGCATGGTGTAGAATTGCAGATGCTGTTCTGAGCCCACCACAGCCTTCACCCTGTGATACCTGTCCTGCTCAGAGTCACCTTTCCCAGGTGTTCAGCAGGTTTAGCCAGGGTGAGGAGGCTTGGGCAGAGCCTGTGGCTCCAGACACCCTCTTGCTGTCCCACCTATCCTCCTGGCCAACCCCTCCTGCTCCATGGGCCCAGTGACCCCAGATCTCCCAGAGGGTGCTCAAACCACCCCTCCCTCAGCAGCTGGGAGATGCTGGGGGGCTGCAGCAGGGTGTTGGTTCCCTCCCTGGTGTGTCTAAGGACGATGGACAAGGGAGAAGAGGTTTCTCCCCCACCAGGTTGCATCCCCAGGGAAAGGCTCTGCGACTCGGCTGGAGGCTCCCAATCACCTCTACAGTCCTAAACTTAATTAAAGCTGCCAGCTTCTAATTAAACTACTTAATTAAGTGCCACATTGTCAGTAGGTAAAGATGGAACAGACTTAATTATTTACCACAATGACACAGAAGAAAAAACCCACTTTAAAAGCGTGACATCTCCTAGGTGGGCAGGAGCCCACCCTGCTGTGTGCCACCCCACCCTGCCATGTGCCACCCTGCAGTGCCAATGGCCCAGCCAGTGTTCCCAGCAGCAGCCTGGTGTGAGAAAGGCATTTGAGAGCTGTTTTGAGTTTCTCCAGAAAGGAAACATCTAAAGCTTCCAATGACATCACCAGTCCTGCCTGGGACACTCTGAGTGGGGTCAGCACCCATCTTCTTGCCATCTCTGGGCTCTCCTGAATCATCCCCAAATGTGGATCATTAACCCCAGACCACAGAGGGGTGATCCTGACCCTGCTGAATCAATGAGCAGAGCCCAGCAGCCTCCCCGAGGTCAGGTTTTGCCTTCACACACTGGAGAGGCTGCTGGGTGGGTGCTCTCCCTACCCCAAGGCCTCTCAGAGCAGCACTTGGCTTCACCCACCACCTACTTCACCTCATTTCCATCTTCCTTTTAAAACTCTGGCTAAAGGCTCCTGTCTGCAGGGTGATGTAACCTGAGTGACTCCCAGGCTGGCATTCTGCAGGGAAGATTAATGGGCACTGTCTTGTCAATAAATCCATAAAGACCCCAAACCCACTGATGAACGTGCAGAAGGTAAAGGCAATGGTTAATATCTTCCAAATAGGCCCCAGAGCCTTTGAGTGCAGGTAAAGAGGGAAGCACTGGTGACCCTTGTTAATCTTTTCACTGGCTCCAGCAACTATTGGCACCTTTCGCTGGCCAGAAATTTGCAAGTCTTTGGGGAGCAATGATTCCACAGTGGGGGTCTCTCTGAGAGAGGAAAAAAATTCCCTTTGCTCCTAAAATGGGACCATTCTTCCAAATGAAAATTGACATTTTGGTTTGAACTTCATGACCTCCAGTAATCACACTAATGGCCTTAGCTGGCTGGCTGGGAGGGAGCTGGCTGTGGCCAGGACTGATGGGACCTGTATGGATCGTTGGAAATGGGCCTGGAGATGAGGGTGGCAGAGGCTGCTAAGGCTGGGCTCTAACTGGCCGAGGCACTGCAGGGGATTTCTGCCCTGCTCTGGAGACTTTGAGCTGCATCAGGTTTGATCTTGGGTATTGACAGAGTGGTCAGTGAGTGCTCTGAGCCATCCATCCATCCACACCCCTGGCCATCCATCCATGCTGAACTGCCAAAGCTAAGGAGCACCCCTGGAGCTGGCAGAGGGCAATTCCTGTGCTCTCCACAGCTCCCAGCCTTTCTCAGACACTGTCCCTGGGACTCCAGGACCAGCAGCACTGGAGAGGGGCTCCCTGCCAGCCCCTCAGCCCCAGGCTCTGAGTCCAGCAGTGCACAATTGTCCAGGAACAGCACCAGGATCCTGGTTCTCACCACCACAGCATTGCAGGGGCAGGCCCTGGCAGGGCAGAGCTGGGGTCAGGTTTCCCTTTGCCCCCTCTGCAGACACACAGTGAGCAAAGCTTCCCCCCTCTCCCCTCTCTTCCTCAGCTGAAAATCCCCATTTCCCACTTGTCATCCACCTGCACCATGGTAGCTGGGGTTGGGAATTGGATGTAACTAAGAATGCAAGAGGGTCCTTTTATTTTATTTTTTTTTAATACATCATTTAGTAGGTTAATATTCCATGTTATTTTAGGCTGTTTGTTCTATACATCTGCCACCCAAGCCTGTACAGATGTTTTAGGATTCTTTAATCCTGACAAAGGACTTAGCGTTAAGGAAAAATGGGTTACATAAAGATCCTTATCTCCTTAAGAAATAAAGCATGTTTTGGGCATATTGTGTACAAAACAAGACTAAAATAGAGACAGAACATTCTGGGGCCACTTACCAGATGTCCAGGTTGGGAGATGTGGGTCTGGTTTGCCTGCAGTTTTCCTGCCTGGCTCCTGAACCAGAGTTACAGCCTGGGATGGGCTCTGCTGAGGAAGAGGGAGATGATCCTGTGGGAGGCAAAAGTGCCAGCTCAGTGTGGAACAGGGATTGTTGAGTTCATGTAACTTCCCACTAACTGCAGCCTCCTGGACTAGATGGCAGGAGTTTTGCTTGGGAGAGGACTTTTCCCAAGACACCAGCTCAGGCTGATGCTCTGCCCATGGCAGGAAAGGTGATCCCAAGCTAAAAACCTCTCCCAGCCAGAGCTGTTGGAGTTTCCAGCTCATGTACAGTATTTCATCCCATAAAATTGACACAGTTCTCACATTTTTGTGACTCTGGTGATTGATCCAGCCCATGTAAATTACAAAAAGGAGTCACAATCCTCTAGGGTCTGAAGCAGAATATCAAAAGAGCATGGGCTCATGCTGCCTTAATTAAAACTTCATTTAATTAAAAACCTTGAGAGCTTTATTAGACTCAGTAATTGATTTAATTTTCTTGTGGAATTCCATTACAAAACACTTCCAGCACATTGGCTTTGGGATCTACAGCACCATCCTCCTCCCTGAACAGCACCTCTGCCCTCTCCAAGGGACAAATCCCAAACTCCTTGGCCTGGCAGATCCCTGAGTCTCACGGGACATTCCCACTCAGTATGGGGGTGAGCTTCTGGCTGGGACAGGCAGCACCTCAATGCTCTCCCTTGTCAGACAAGGTTCTCCCTGTCCCTCAGCTGGCAGAGCAGCCAAACTGCTCTTCTCCTTCCAGAAGGAGTTGGGGAGTAGCTGCATGTGAGATTTGTGCTCTCAAACACACTCTGATCTCTCTGAGGTGACAGAAAACCCTCTGGCTTCTCCCTAGGGCTGAGCCTGCTTTGGCACTCTGGGATTCACCGGATTTTCCTGCCTTCCCCCTGCACACGGTTTTTGCAAACAAACCGTGTGCAGGGGGAAGGCAGGAAAACTTAATCTCCATCACAACAGGTCTTGCAGCAATTCCCAAAAAAGATGAGGGTGCCATGCCTCCCTGTGCCACCCAGACAGGCTGGCACTTGGCCTTCCTGAATTCCCTTTTTGCTCCCAGCTCTGCTCTTCACTCGCTGCCTCAAACCAAAGTGGGTAGCTCTGTGCTAGGAATCAGCTGCCACATTTTCCCCAGCCCAGGCTGCATCTCTGTGCCAGGAAGGATTGGCAGGGGGGAGAGCTCTGGGAATTGCCCCAACACCACCTCCCCAGCCAGCTGGCAGTGGATACTCTGGAGAGATGATAGGTGTTAAAGCCTTTCTGGTCAGGACACAAGGAAACAAACAGTAAAATAAGAATAATAAAAAAAAATCGCCACCACACAATGATTGTCTGATCTATATCTATTTCACAACATCCAGAATTAATAGGATACAGGAGTTAAAGCAACCATGGCAACTGAATGCAGAAAGGGCTGTCCTTGTAAATAAATGAATTCATAAATAACTCACAAGTGCTGATATAAAAAGTCATGGGAATCTAATGCAATGCTAATGCAATTCAAGCCTTCCCTTTTTTCCATGCAGAATTAGAATATTGGGTGCGCCTGGCTTTGCTCCGTGCTACAAGTGTCATTCTTAAGATAATAGAACTTGCTAATTGTACCAGGAACCAGGCTGTGATTGATGAGGGCTTTGGGTTTTTGTCTCCTTCATGTTCTCCAGAGCAAAATGTTGCACCAGTAAGTTACAGGCTGGAAGTGAATTACAGAAAGTTAGGGAGCAAGGAGCGGGATTCATCCTGGCAGAGACACTCCAGCAAAATACATCCATTGGGTGACCCTCAGTGTGGCATTTTTGGAAGCAATGTTCTCAGCTCTTATCCCTGTGCTTCCTGTGGTGATGAAATATATATCATATTATTGATGGAGGGGCAATTTTGCCATGGAGATCCCCATTTCCCCACACAGGGAGAGCAGCAGTGCTGTGATCTATAACAAAATCAGTTTTATTTCCTTGCAATGATTTCTCTCAGTTTGAAAATTGTTCTTGATAAATTTGAAGACAGTTTTGTCTTATAAACACTTTTTTCCTTTTTCTTGATAATTTTTATTGATACGGATTTTGCTACTTTTTGATGCTGGAAAGCCATTTTCTCCTTTGCACTACACAATCTATGCATAATCAATGTCAAAAAGGCTCTGAAAAGCTTTTGAGCACCAGAAGTTTCTCTCAAACTGTCAGCAGAGCATTTTTCCAAATTGCAGCCAAACCCTTCCTCACACCTCTTGAATTGCCAGTGCCGACGGTCCTGGGAAAACTGGGACAAAATTCCACTTAGCAAAAGAGACAAAGGTGCAGTTTGCCCCACAGAAACGTGAGAGTTTGGTTTTTCCCCAAAAAAACAGAGGTGGAGAAGGCTCAGGGGCCGGCAGCGGAGGATGCAGGATCCATCACGGAGGATGCAGGGGGTTCCCCCTCATGGTCCTTCCCGCAGCTTTGATGTATCAGTGGGAACGGGCCAGGGCACGAGACGAGGGTGACATGCCTGCTTTACACCGAGAGAGCCTCGGGGAAGATGTTTCGCCCTGAATTCGAAGCTTCAAGCGTTTCTGAGTCGGTTTTCCCCCTCCCCGTCGCTCCCTGCCGGCTGCGGCGCGGCAGCCGCAGCATCCCTGGGGCAGGAGCACCGCCACGTGGGATGCGGCCGCAGGCACAGCCCCGGCTCGCCCCCGCCGCGGGGACCCTCGGGGGCTGCCCACACCGCGGGGACCCTCGTGGGCTGGCCACGCCCCGGCCACTCGGGGCTGACCCTCGCCCCACACGGGAGATGCTGCACACAGGGTGCGGGGATGCTCACCTGCTCTCCCCTATTGGTTTTGAAAAAAAATAATAATTGAAAAAAGAGCTCTCACAGTAATGTATATTAAAACTAGATTGTTAGAGATATATTTAGAGCACCCCATCAAAAAGCACGGCGTGTTTGGGGTTCCTGGCCCAGTGGAGCCTCTCGTGCTGACAGCAAGGCTGTCACAGTTAATCCCAGCCAGTGAGGACTTGACACCGACTGATGCTCTGGAATGAAGCCTAAGGGACACGGGCAAACTCGGCTTTCCATTGGTGCCACCGAGCTGAATGCTGTCCCTAAATCTGACCCTTGGCCTGTGCCCAGGGTAGGTGATTTCATTGATTCAGAGCTCGGGCACAGACCCCTTTGCCAAGCGAAGGTTTGTCTCTGCTCTCTCCTGTCGCTCAAGCATGGCATGGCCCAGCACTGAGGGTGACACAAGAGGAGGTTGCTGTGGCTAAAGTGACCCCAGAGCAGACAGATCTCATCCACATTGGAAGATCCTGATGGATCTATGCAATAAGTTTAAGAGGACCCATCTGCACATGGTATGATTGAGATGTAGTATTGATGAATGGAAAAACAGGGAACTGAGATTCCCAGAGAAAAGCTGTTACTTTGACCTGAACTATCACCCTTAGAGAAGCACTTTGCAGAGCCAGAGGATTTGGGAGGCTTTCTCATCCATCCCACCCAAAGCTCAGCTCCACGAGGCAGGGATGAATTGGGTTTTACTGCCTGCTGCTTAAATTAGACCCAGCCTACAAAGGAACAGAAGGCAATAATGACACTTCTCCTCGAGAGTTTTCTGCATAATAAGCAGTTTCTGACATCAGCCAGAGCAGGACTCGCCAACATGATGCAGCAACAAGCTTTGGCAGGAATTCTGTCCCTGGCAAAGCATCCGATTCTATTTTCATTTGTTTTAGAGACAGTTACTCCCTCACCGTATGTGTGCAGCTGGCTCCTGCTCCAGTCCCCGCAGGTCAGCAGGAATCTTTCCATGACTCCAGCATCTTTAAAATAACCACCTTCCCATTTTCCAGAGGTGGAGGGAACAGCCAGCCTAGTGAGGCTCTGTCTCTTGGGGTAGTCAAGTGTCCGTGCTATAGGACAACACACATTTTTCATGTGCATCAACCTTTTGTGGGTTTGCTGGGATCCCACCCACACTGGCACTGGACTTCCCCTGCCTGTCCTGATTCCTGCAGCAGGGAGGGAGCAGTTTTCTGGGGCAGAGGGGAGGCAGGCAGCCCCCAGCCCCCCGAGCATCCCCTGGTTTGTTTTTAGAGCTGTAGAGGCTGGCAGCAGCAGATTATTATGCCCGAAAGCAGCCTGAGGTGTCACGTAGATGGAATACATCAAACATTACTGTCTCACCGAGCCTCACACCAATCATTTATTCCTTTAGAAACTGCAGACTGCTCTAGTTTTATATTTCACAAGTCACCTGTAAAATATATATCCATAAAACTCTTCCAGGAGGAGGATTCCTGCAGGGACACGGCAGCCTGGCCTCGCTGAGCTCCACAACCCGACCATCTGTGCTGGCACTCGGCGTGGAGCTGGCACTGCTGCTCCCCAGCCTGCAGGGTGCTCACTGCAGGGTTTGCTCCTCTGTACATCCCTCACTCCCTCGGGATGCAAAGCTGCCAAACCCCAAATAACACCTCAAAACTCTGCAGCCCTGGGGAGCTGGGAGAGCCAGGGGCTCGGAGCGCTGCTCCGGGGCTGCACCCAGGGCTTGCAGGGCTGCAGAACTGGGAATTAGTTCCACTTTCTGCTACATGTCTTTTTATTTGGTTAGTCTAATAGGCTGCATTATTATTTACCACATGCAAATCTCCTCAAACTGATTAAAGCTGACATTTCCAGCCATGAGATGAGATCAGGAAAGAAGTCATAAGGAAAAATTATTTCACAAGCTTTTGCACTTTAGATTTGCAGGGAGGATCGATTACATTTAAAATTTAAGGGCCAGATTCAATCCTAAATCCCCTTTAAGAAAAAGGAAATAATTAATTCCTTCATTTGTTTTATTTCTTGCTCAGCAAAACTCAAAGGAGTTTAAGATGCCACTGGTTTTGAACGGTGCTTTTGGATATGACTGGAAGGCAGCAGTGAATGCTTGAAAAACACGCTGTTAACACTTTATTATCTTTAAGCCCTGAAGAATTATGGATGTCTGCATGGCTATGGAATTGCTGGGGAAGTAATTGTTTCTGGGTCACCCAAAGAAACTTGTTAACTTGTTAACTATTTTTTTGGATATTCTCTTGAGCACATGGATTTTTATTTACTGATTTCTGCTGGGGGTCAAATGGTGCTGAGTGCCAGACATTTATGAAGCACAATCTCCATTTCAAATAAAAAGTGGCCAAAATGGTCAGTTAGGCTGTGGAAAGCATATTTTTCAGAGACAGAGAGAGAGAGAGGAGGAGAGCCTTGCAATGAGTTCATTCCCAGAGCAGCGACATGGACATTGTTATTTTTTTGTAAAACAGGTGTGGAAAGGTTAAAGACCAAATATAGGTGTGATTTTTCTGAGGTTCAGGTATTTTATAGGGTTGAATACACCTTACAGCCTCCTTCACATGAACCTGTAAATGAGAACCTCTCCATAAAACCTTGCTTACGCCTGCAGAAGTGTAATGTTTAGCTCTCCACAAGTAATAGTATTGAAAGCTTTCCTAGGCAGGGGTCAGGCCCATTTTATTGTAAGTGCAGATCCATTCAAAGTGCAAAAGGACTGAGCTAAAGGACATCTCGATATTACAGGGCTGTTACTCCAAGCTCCAGCCTAAACGACCTGAGCGAGGCTGAAGGCAGCAGGGCTGGAGGTCACTGCCCCCAGGGAAAGATCACACTCACAAAATGACTCAGAAATGACTCAAAAATGGGGAGGGAACGTCTCTGCAGGTTTGATTCCTTCACTCATCTCGGGCTGGAATGAGATTGACTCCGTGGACTAACACTGGAGCCATTCATCCACACAAGGGCTGTCCATGACGGGCGTTTGCTGGCAAAAATTCCCCTCCAAATGGGAGGGAAAAGATGTTTCCATTATAAAATGATTGTGACGACTCAGCTGTGAGTTTTTTGCCCTCAGCCTCGAAGGCATTTCTTGCATTCCTGCCTCAGCACACCACCTTAGTGGCCCTTCACATGCAGCACCACAGCAATTTATCATTACCCAGTCTCCAAATTATTCTAGTGTTGATTAAATTAGTAAATGCAATCACAATCTGAAGCAAGTTAATTGAGAGAATTTATTTGGCCCTGACAGTTTTATGCATGTTTGATTAAGTATTATAAGGTTTGTTTTTGATTTTGCATAATTTAACTTTAAATCCTGCACTGGGTGGGGGAGGGAGCATCAACTATTAATGACCAAAATAAACTCTTTTAAGACGCATATATTTATGATTTATTTCTAAAGGCAGTATCCTCCAGATTTTTTTGTTCTGTTGCCAAAGTGACAAATATGTTTAAAGTAATATTTTGAGCCGTCCGCTTCTTGCTATAAATCTTGAGAAATGTGTACAATTCATTAAAAGTTTTGAAAGAAGTACAAGTTAGCATTTATATTGCAACAAGTGACATATAAATGTGTATGTTTGTCTTCAGAGCGGGCCATAAAATATCCGAGGCCTCGCCGGCCGCGCTGACGGGGACTAATGGCCCGCTCTCGGGGCTGATGATGAGTTTCATCACAAATCTTCAACGCTGTCAACACAAAACTGTTCAATCAACAGGAATATGAGTTGTGTCTTTAGTAAAATTAGCAGGGGGAAGAAATACAGCCCCGAGGGCTGTGGGCGGGGTCCCTGCGGGCTCTGCTTGGAGCCCTCCTTCAGGATCCTACATCTCTGAATGTCAAAGCTTCGATTCATGCCTGACCCCGGGGCAGTTTGTTGTTTATGGAGCCTCACGTGCATTCCAGCAGCAGAGAGGTCAAAATGTCCCAGGCAGAAAATTGAACGGGGCTGTCCTGATTTTTGTCACAGAATCATGGAATGGTTTGGGTTGGAAGGGGCTTAAAATCTCATCTCGTTCCACCCCCAGCCTGGCCTTGAGCCGAAGGTCACCCTGACCTAAAAAACTAAAAGGGTCAGCCTTGGCCCTGGTGCACACATGTGTTTGGGTGGTGGGGTCACTCAGTGAAACTCCCTGGGGTTTTCTGGAGGGTAGCAAAGACCTTTCCCACCCAAGGGGTCCCTGCAGGACACCAGGAGCCACCACTGCTGCTCTTCCATCCAGCAGCATCCTCGTGATTCCCCACGGCAAAACTGCAAAGACAAAGTTATAAAGTTATATTATAAAGTGCCTTCATAATTTTGTTGCTGGGGCTGAAATTCCCATCTCTGGGTTATGGCTCCAGTCCCAAAGAATGGCAGAGGGAAATAAACGGGACGTGGGTGGCTCTGCTGCTTATCCAAGCCATCAAACAGATGTTCCCAGTTCCGTGCTACTGGGGAAATTTATCAGCTCTGCCATCCCCTTCTCCCTCCCACCAGGAGGGACGTGGAGATGCCAATTTCCCAGGAGAACTCCCCAGTTGTTGCCTTATGCAGAATTCCCTCTGGCATTTCAGGATCACACTGCTCTGCAGGGCAGGGGAAGGGGAGGAACCGGGCCCGGCAGGAGCTCCGGGAGGCACTGGGACACCGGGAGAGCTTTGGCCTGTGCAGAGCAGCAGCTCTGAGAGGTGACAGATGGCCCGAGTTATTATTATTTAATGTTTTTCCACCCTGACACTGCCCAGACAGAAAGTGGGGCAGGGAGCCAAAGCCAAAGTTGCGTATTCTTTCCATTATGGAGAAGAATTCCTAATTGAATCCAGGGGGAAACAGCAGGGAGGAAGTTGTTTTGCTTCCCTTTATATTGCTTTGAATTTTTCGCCACCTGTTTGCTTTTTAGGAACTTTTTGGGGCTTTTGGGGATTCTCTGGACAACTCTTGGCTGCCGCTCCGGTTACGCTGGACACGGCACCTCAGACCCGGTGTGACCCTCGGTGTGACCCCCCGGTGTGACCCCGGAGTGACCCCCCCCGGTGTGATTCCCGGTGTGACCCCCCCCCGGTGTGACCCTCGGTGTGACTCCGGAGTGACCCTCGGTGTAACCCCC
>VXAX01006836.1:569058-590064 GCA_013399835.1 Leptocoma aspasia
CTCCCTCCCGCAGCTCCTTCCCCGAGCGGCCGCGGTTCCGTTCGGGATCGGTGCGATGGAGGAGGAGTTGCCGTTTCCCCTCCTCCCGGCGCTCATCCCCCGGCCCTAACCTTTATTTGTCATTGTCCCTAACCTTGTGCGGCCCCTCCCGCAGCGCTCGGGGCCCGCCGGAGGGTCCGTTGAGCTCCGGGCGGGTCGGAGCTGCCGGCGCTCCTCCTCCGGGAACGGGGAGTGCCCCGAGGCTCGGCAGATCCTGCCCGGAATGCCCGAGGGACGCGGGATTTCCGCGCCCTGCTCACCCTTCACCCCCTCCTTAAAGGCCAGGGAGTGAAAACTCGCCGGAACGAAGAGTTATTGGCGTTTTTAACGCCGGGAGGACAGGGAGGTGCCTCAAGCTGGAATCCTTGGAGCTGTGGGATGATGCCCCGAAAAGACCAAGTTGGCCCCAAAATTACGGAGTGGGGGGTCCAAACCTGTTTGTGCAAAATGCAGACTGGGGTATAATCACAGAATGACAGAAGGGTTTGGGTTGGAAGGGACCTCATCCCATCCCACCCCTGCCATGGGCAGGGACACCTCCCACTGTCCCAGGCTGCTCCAAACCCCATCCAGCCTGGCTTTGGGCACTGCCAGGGATCCAGGGGCACCCACAGCTTCTCTGGGCACCCTGTGCCAGGGCCTGCCCACCCTCCCAGGGGAGGATCTGCTATTCCATATCCAGTGTGGAAAGTCTGTGCTCCCTGCATCGTGTTTCACGTGCCCCAGAGCAGTCTGTGGCAGGACAAGGTGACCAGCACGAGCTGGTTGTGATTTTCTGCCCTGGCTCACTGATTCTTCCCAGCATGGATCAGGAAGCTGGAATCCATACATTGCTGAGTGTTGGATTCTTTTTAGAGTTTTAATGGGCTTTAAAATTCATGCTTGAGGAGAGGCCAATAATTGTGAGCATTTTAATGCACAGAATGAGCAAACTGAAAATTATTGTGTTGTTTTGTCTTTTAGATCAGCTCCTGTGCAGAGAGTTGTGAGTTTATGAAGCACCTCAGCAGTTTCTGTCACTCTTCCTAGAAGGTGTCACAGGAGAACTTCCCTCTTTTGTTCCAAGAATTCAGTGGCATCCCAGAACGGCAGCGGAGCCCCGACCTGCTGAGTTGGATGGCAGCACCCCTAAAATGTAATAATTCAGAGTTTATTTTGTCCTCCCAATGTTCCAGTGTTGATATTTGAGTTCATCCAAAGAGCATGAGCATTTGTTCCCGTGGTGGGCACAGCAACTGTGCAAGAGTTTGCTGGAGGACTTTGTGAAGGAAGTTGCAAGGAGAGGCTGCATGGTCAGGAATTGAATGCTCTGAATCCCCAGCATGGGATTTTTGACCTGTCTTGCTTTAGTTCTCCAAAAATATCTCAGAGAGCAAAGGCTGAGCGGTTCATACCCATCATGTGGCAAGTGTGTGGGGTCACATGCTCCAGGCACAGAGCTGGGTTGGGTTTAGGCAGTGCTGGTTCAGTGTCTGAGCAATTCCTGTGCCTTGCAAAAGCCACATTTCTGACTGGCATTTCCTGGCTCCAGACAGGAAATAGGGCAAGAGGCATCTAAAATTATGAGGGTGTCTGTAATGATTGAGGAGAACCCTTGGCTTCCTAAATTCTTTAAGTCATAATTTAGCCCTTACTCCTTTTTGGTAGTCCCTGATCCGTGTAGGGCAAATACTGCCTCACATTTCTGTAATATTTCTTGGAATGTGGGGCTGAGCAGGAGAGATCAGAACTGGAATTTCCATTTTCATGGAATTTGAGGCAGGAAGCAGGGCAGAGACTTCCCCACTGACACACATTGAATCAGAGAAGGATTTTGATATCAAAAATACAATTTCCTGCAGCTTTATCATTTGCTCTGTGGTTAGTTCTCTTAGTAATGAAACTAAACAATTCTTGGAGTAACTCTTGAATTAGTTTTAATTTTAAAAACAGTCAGATTTTTGGTTCAACAAAGGAAAGATCTGCCTGGATCTGAACACTTGGGTGTGTGAGGAGTCTGGGGAAGTCCCTGTTGTTTTCCAGCATTAGCTGACGAGTGCATTGTCATTTCATAATTCCCGGAATTTGGCACATCAGAAGCCTGGGGTGAAGCAGAGAGCAGCTCAGAGGCTCCTGCTCATCACTCACACAACAATGGCTGTGTGGAAGGATGTTAAGATTATAAATCCTAAACACTGCAGAAGATCAAGATAATTTCACTTATCTCTGCAGGTCCCCAAGGGGAGAAATAAACTGGTGGATGCCTTTGAAAGGCTGCCTTGCCTTGCAGTGACAGTGAGAGCACAAGGCTGGCCTGAGCCAGGGGAGGTGCATCCTGTGGAGTGTGAAAAACATGATTGCCTCATTGTTCTTCCAAGACCTTCCATTATTTTCAGTTTGTTTATTTGGTGGAGCTTTGCCAAGTTTGGAAATGAGCACAAATCTGGAATTCACTTGCGAAAGTACTCAGAGAACTCTTTTTTTTTTTGCTTTTAAAGGAAATGTGACCCCATGCAAACACATACATTAATATTACTGCTCTCACATGAATATTATTGCTCTGATGGGTGGGCTCTTGCAGGGTGGCTGTTAGATTAGGAAAGATCTATGAATTAGCCAGGATAATTTCAGACCAAACCTCTTTGCTGCATTAACACTGGGCAAAGTTTATAACAGGCTACAACTGGTGGAATTTAGTTGGAATCTGGTGTGGAAATAGAGTGTGTGTATGTGGGGAATAAGAAGCAAAGAGGCAAAACAAAGATGTTTTAAGGGAAGAGGCTGAGGTTTGGAAAGCAGTTGTGAGTGAGAGATACAGAAATCAGCTGGGATAAGTTGCTCTATTCAGCAGCTTCAGGAGAACCGAAACTTTCTATTGTCCGTGTCGTTTAGAGAAAATTTCTCTTACTTATTTTTAGATCAGCTCCTATCCAAAAATTTACCCACAAAATTTATCCACAAAAATTTATCCCAATTTCTGTGGATAAATTAACGTGCTCGTGTCTGGAATTTGTATCTCTTTGAAGGTCGAGGTGCCATTTTGATTTACCAAAGTGCAATACTTGACTGGGTGTTTTATTCTTTGCCCCATGCAGGTTAACGTAAGTTCCTTTTAATCCACGAGAGTTTCTTTTGCTGCTGTTCCTGTATTTATCAGCACCAAACCAGAGTCTGCTCACTGTGCCTCCCCCACAGGTGTCTCCCTCCGCGGCCATCCATCCCAGGGCTAGCGGCGCCGGGCCGGCTGTGTCGCGCTGCCACCTGATATGTGCCCTGCGGCTGGTGGCCTGGGGCGGGCTGCGCGGGGCGGGGCCCGATGCCGGTGATCCCCATTCCCCGGCGGGTGCGCTCGTTCCACGGCCCGCACACCACCTGCCTGCACTCGGCCTGCGGCCCCGTGCGCACCACGCACCTGGTGCGCACCAAGTACAACAACTTCGACATCTACCTGAAATCGCGGTGGATGTACGGCTTCATCCGCTTCCTGCTCTACTTCAGCTGCAGCCTCTTCACCTCCATCCTCTGGGTGGCTCTCTCGATCTTGTTTTGCCTTCAGTACCTCGGCATCCGCATCTTCCTGCGCTTCCAGTACAAACTCTCCATCATCCTGCTCTTGCTGGGCCGGAGGCGGGTGGACTTCAGCCTCATGAACGAACTGCTCATCTACGGGATTCATGTCACCATGCTGCTGGTGGGGGGCCTGGGCTGGTGTTTCATGGTCTTTGTGGATATGTAAATAAAACCAAGCGCATGTGGGATCAGGAGGTGACTTTTCTTCTAGCCCCAAAATGTGTCAATATCCCCCCCCTTTTTTTTTTTTCTAATATAAATTAATTTATTTCTCAGTGCTAATTTTTGTGGATAAATTAACGTGCTTGTGTCTGGAATTTGTATCTCTTTGAAGGCTGAGGTGCCATTTTGATTACCAAAGTGCAATACTTGATTGGGTGTTTTATTCTTTGCGCAGTTCTGGTTAATGTAAGTTTCTTTTAATCCATAAGAGTTTATTTTGCTGCTGTTCCTGTATTCCTGTGGCCATGAAAAAGGCAGTGATTTATCTGGAGGAGTGAAGCCAGATAATTTTACACTTCACACTCTTAATCCATCTTCACCATTTTCCTAAAAATGTTCCTTAATGTCTCAGGCATGTAATAAGTATTTTTCTTGTAGGTTTTCCTTTTGCATATTCCCAATAAGAATCTGGGCCCAAAATTCAACAGCCTGTAGGGCTTTGGGTTTGGTTTTTTTTTTCCTTTTTTATTTTTAGATTTATGCAAGACATACATTTGCCCCACTCTCCTGTTTCATCCACTTTAAGGTGATTATGTAGCTTTGAGTGGCTTTGTCCTTTTCAGGCATTTAGTGCTGAGTAATTGAGTCTTTCCCTAATAACACAAATCCACGGGAGGGATGGGAGCAGGGCTTGCTATCATGTGCTCCTGAAATTCCCAGTCACGGCAAATATGTTCTCATTTTGCAGTGATTAAGGGGGACCCATTGCAATGATCCTCAGTGCTCAGACCCTGGCATTTGGTTCTACTTTTCCCTGAATTGATTAGTTCCAGCTTTCTCACAGAGATTCTTCTGTCTCACGGAGCACAATGAGGTGAGCCTGCCTTACCTAGGAGAGATTAGGAGCAGAGTGCAGTCTGAGCTGGCAATAATTGTTCCTTGAAATGACACAAATTGTTCTACCTCTGCTGCAGGGAGAGGGAGGGTCACTGCAGAGCGTTACCAGCAGCTCAAAAAGGCAGTCGAATTTTAAGCTCAGTTCTACTGGTGTTGATCTAAGATGTCAGTGTGCAGTCAGTTAAGTAAGTCTATTTACAGAGCCCAGAAGCTGGCCTAAAGTTTATTTTTATTCTGCTTTTGTTTGTTTGTTTTGCCTTATGATGGAATATTGCCTTTTTCCCTGCATTCTTTAAGGAACTGTTTGAAAACAAGTTGGTAGAAATTATGCAGGACCTTTTTCCCTCCCTCCACAAAATCTTTGGGGGTCAATCATAGGGAAATAAGCAAGAGTGAAATTATGTGACTGGCTTTTTATCATCTTGGTCAGAGCTGTGAGTTCCAGTTGTACACAGGGAAAGATCCTTCCCATTTCAGCTTGTGAGTGGTGCAGTCTTTTGCTGACATACTTTGGTTTGGAGTGGATAGAAAATAGAGAAGCTTCTGAAGAACCCCCCGAAATTCTGTCATTATGGAGTGTTACAGATAATGCAGCTGAACAGCAGAGCTGAATAAATAATGGCCACGGTGGTGTGAACTTTAGATTAGCCCCGAGAGAGCCAAAGGCTCTTTCTGCAGCAAAGATGTAGCATCAGCATCTGTCACAAACTGGTGTCTGGAACTTTCCTCCCAACAGAGAGCTCCCCAGAGCCTTTTCTGGGATTGTTCTGTGGACCCCAGGTCCTGAGTGTCCTGTAGGTGTGAGCTCCAGCTTGCTCTGTGTGCTCCCAGTAATCCCCAGCCCGGAGCTTTCCTGCCCAGTACAGCTGCCAGCCCGGAGCGTTGCAGCCTGGGGAGGCTCTCAGGGTGGCTGTGCTCCAAAATTCCTGCAGAAAACCTGTCACAGCCCACAGCAAACAGCCCTGGTGTGGGCTGGGAGAGCAGCCGGGCTCCTCCTTGCGCGGTGGGACCTGCTTTCACCTGGGAGCGGCTGAACTTCAGCGCTCCTTGGGTAAAAGGGCGATTTACGGTGATTTGTGGTCCCGTGCCTGCCTGGTCCTCTGTGATGGACACACTCGGCCAAACCTGTGGTGGTTTGGTTCTGGCTCCGAAGGAAATAAAGCTCTGGGCTGTCCGCAGGTCCTGAACTTCTCCGGTTTCACGGTGTTCTTTGAAAACCCCCACAGGAACAGGGTGACACAGCCGGCTTTGATGTGTGAGAGCCTGTAAAGCAGAGCAGCGATCATGCGATTAACACATGAATAGCAGGTGGTTCTTCCAGCGCTAATTTGGTCAAAGAACAAAGGAGCTTGTGGGTACAAGGAGTCTCACAACCTTTTTCATCACTTGTAATTTGACTGCGAGCCAACTGCTTTATTCCATAAATATGACAGCCTGAGCGAGCCTTTTTTTGAGCTGTCCCTGCTGAGCAGCTGCCGGGATGGGGGGATCTGCCCTGGAGCTGGAGCCTCTCAAGGTCACTGCTGGAGGCTGAGAGACCCTTGCCAAGTGCAGATGTGGGTAAGTGACTGATGTTGAGCATAACCTCGTTACCACAGAGCATTAAAATCTCATTTTGGGAGCCTTGGGGCGTTATCACGTCCTTGGTGAGCAGGAGATTGAGCCTCACATTTACACCTTCCTTCAATAAACGCACGTTGGCCACTCAGGTTTCCATTGGCCCCGTGTTCTGAGGAAGAAGGACGTGTCCTTGTTAAATCACAAAAAATAACCTCTGCCAAATGCCCAGATGTTCCTCCAGAGAGACCCTGGGGCTGAGCTGCTTTAAGTGATTCCCCAGCATCTTCTACAAAGGTAGCCAAGCACCTGCACTGAGAATGCCCTGAAGATCAGGTCTGCTGTGGCAAAAAGAGTTAGACAACCCCAAAATTAAGTAATTGAGGTGGCCTCAAAGGCACCATGATGTTCAAAAATCTCTGATTTTTGGTCGTTGCCAGCACTTGGACACCTTGGTGGTGTGATCCTACCAGCACATTGGGGAAGTGAAGTCCCTGTGAAGTCATGCTGGCAAGGAAGAGGAATTAATTTTCAAATTATTTGTTTTATGATGTAATAATTTAGACATTTTAGACTCTACCTGAGCCGAGCAATATTTGGCACTTTTCCTCTTCAAAGCATTTTCCAACTGGAGCTAATTAAACCTCACAACATCCCCAGGAGGTTGCACAGTAAGTAAGATCTTGGGAATGGCTCAGAATGTAAATTCATTGGTTTTAATTTTTTTTAAAAAGCTTTTAGGGTTATTTTGCCAAAGTATTTTTTTCTTGCAGAATTGAGATTCCTAAACTTTCTTAGAAGCTGAAAGGGAGCCAAACCACAACCGAGGGAGGGAGAAAGAGGCAGACTAAACGTTGTATTAACTTTATGCAAAGAATAAGTTGAGCTTTTCCGCCCCTTTAATTTAATTGAAAAACCTGGCATTTTTAATAAAGCGACACACAAAACATTGTAGAATACAAGTAAGGAAACAGAGGAAGTTGAACTTTCTGCTTTTCAAGAGTGGTTTTTAATGATATTTGCCAGAAATATTTCATGTTGAGTAGGTTCTTGCAAACTGTGCCTCATTGGGGAATTTCATGTTCTTTTGGGTATTTCACTCTTTCCAAATTCAGTGTTGGGAGGAGTGGATCAGGCTCCAAAATATATTAAGTCTATTAAAGATATAAATGGCTTTAACTCTAAAATTACTGCAATTCTCATTTCATCATTCCTTCGTGCAGATTCCATCTTGAACAGCGAGAGCAGATGGTTTGTTTGGATTTTTCCTTTCCGTATTTGATCTTTAAACATTTCTATTCTACATCGTGGGTTAAAAACGCTCTGAAGACTAATTAGGAAAAACCTTAGAAATACTGATTTGGGAGAGTGTGTCCATTGCAGAGCTATTCCAAACCCTCTGGAGAATGAGTCCTGCTGGCTCCAGAGCTTTCCAGGTGTTTGGGTGACAGGGGGATCCCCGAGGAGCCGTGCGGTGGCGAAGCCGCCTTGGGCCTGTTGTTCAGCCTGGGAATGTTGGAAGGAGACTAAAATGTTGGAGTTTCACCTCGTTAGCTCTTCAGAACATGGCACCAGCTGGTGTTTTGGGTGCCTGTAAGATTCTGTATGAAACATGCCACCTACATTAAACTTGGGTTGTTAACATGTTGGTGGTTGGGCTGGGAAGAAAAAGGAAGAATTTCCTCTTCTCGTGGTGGTGTCGTTGTGATGTGGGGATGTCCTGGTGGTTGGATGGCAGGGTGGGAGCACAGTTTAGGCTGAAGGTTGGACTTGATCTTGGAGGTCTTTTCCAAAATTAATGGCTCCAAGAACAGGGCGACGCAGGGTAGAGGGGATGGAAGGAGCTGTCTCTTCCCACTGAGGGGGACAGCAGTTAATTCCTGGGAGGTGCTGTCTTTCCTCCTTTCCCCGGTGGAGCTGAGCTTGCTGTGCAGAGCTGTGGTTTCAGGACACAGCTGTGATGCTTCCTATGGGAATAGAGGAATATTCCCGCCATGGTGGACTCTGTCATTCCTATTATTCTTGTATGGAAAGTACTACAGTGATGTTCAACAGGATGAAACCCTGAAATAGATGCTGGACAGGACTTTTCTCCAGTGGCTGGCAAAGTTGGAGTCCATGGAGCACAGGTTCTGGAGAACCAGTATGGACAGGAGCATTACAGACCAAACTGGAGACATATCTGTGTGGGTAGAGCAGCCCACCATCCCCATGTGTGTAGGAGGTGCTCTTTTCTCTTACCCCAAGAGCTGAAGAGTCACAGGGCAGAGCTTGAAGGGGAAGCAGGTTTCTAAGAGAGAGGAGGATTTGGGCAAGGGTGGATGTATTTTCACTTTCAGTAATGTGTAGATATTGAGCCTTTGCCATCTCCTGGGGAAGAACTTGTTTGCCCAGTTCCTAGAGGGAGCTTTGGGGCCAAGTTTTGTCCCAGTTTATAGCTGCAAGTCTCAAAAAGTCACCAGGAACAGACTGGAGAAGAAACCAGCCCCTCACCTGCCTGAAGGCTCACTGCAATTCTTCCCAGGTTTCTCCTCCATCACTGACTTGATTTCCCTCCCTCCTGGGGAGGTAGGAGACAGTCTTTACTTCCAGTTGTGGAGAACAGCACAGCACATTTCCCTTCAGGAACAGCTTTGGCTGTTCTGGAGCCTCCAGCACACACAGATAGAACGCTGTTCCAGCGAACACGTTGCTGGAAAATATGAAGCCTTGTTATCTTTCTGCGTTTTTATTTAGCCAAACAAGGTTTCCATAGCTCCTGGACAGCTCTGCTGCTGGAGGAAAGAAAAAAAAAAACACCCTGTCATTTCTTCACCTGCCAACTCTCTGCACTAATTTTGTCTCCCTGCTTCAAAGCACTCGTCGTGCCCAGAAAACGTCAGTTCAAAGCGAAGTTTTGTCCAGTAATGAGCCAGTGAAAATTGTTCAGTGTAAGATCTCCTTGTGCAGCTTTCAGAGCTGTGCTGAGCTGGGAGCAGAGCTGGGCAGTGGGGTCTGCTCCGAGCTCTCTGCTCGGGAGGCTGCAATCAGGGCTGAGGTTCCACAGGAGCAGCTTTAAGGTAACAGATGAAAGGAGCATCCCTGCGCTTCCTGCATCTTCCCAAGTGATAAATTCATCTGCTGAGGGGGAAAAAACCACCCCATCCCTTGCACAAGGCCTGTAGGAACAGGACACTGCTCTGTGCTGGTGGGTGTTGGGCTCTGCAGAGCCTCTTCCCCTGCTGACCTCCACCCCAAAATGTGGGACGTTCCCTGGGCTGGGGAAGTGTGTGAAAGGGAGCTGCTCCTGCCAGGGCTCAGCCTTGTGACAGGGCCTGCAAGGGCCACATCCTGACCTTGGATGCACAAGACTGGAGTAAATCAGAGCCTCTAATGCAGCCAAAAGCCAACTTTTCCCTGCAAGGAAAACACTGTATGTAACACCAAGAGACAAATACCAAAGTCCTTAGCTGGTTCTTAAAAAAAAGAAATAAATCTCCCATTGGCCCTGGTGAGAGTTTTGCCTGAGTAAGGACATCCAGATTATGCATGCTAATTAAATGAACGACCCATCCCTTCAGAGTCTCCTGTCTGCTGGGAATTCCCCTCTGAGTAACTTGCTCCCAGTGAGGAAAGGAGTTGCATGAAAAATTTCCCAGATGGTGAATCTGTTAGAGAAAATCACAATCTGTTTGTGGCTCTTTCAAACAACAAAGAGCACAGGAGACGCTGTGGAATAAATTTGTTGTTGCAAACCATTTGCTCAGTAATGGGGAGAATTTAGATGGGCAAAGATTTTTTTTTTTTTTCCAGAGGAGTCTTATCTCCTTGCCTCGAAAAATGAGCAACGGTTTAAAAAATAAATCCCAGCGATGAAAAGCCCGACGTGGTTTCTTTAATGCTGCCTGTTCGTTTATTCTGACATCAAGGGTGTCTGAAGCCGCCGGGGGACAGCAGCCTCGTCCATGCAAAGCTCCCAAGGAACAATTGCCGCTGTGTGCAGCACAAAGGGGCCGTTTCACAGCGCCGTGTCCCGCTGGGTGCCCTGCCAGCATCCCTGGGCACAGGGACCCACGCAGCCCCGGGCCCCCGGCCAGCCCCGCTGGCTCCGGGCTCTGCGGCCAAAACCAGCCCCGGGCAGGGCAGGGGGCTGGGGAGCAGCAGGGGGATGGAGCAGGGGGCAGCTGGGCACTGGGCCCAGGCAGGATCAGCAGAGAAGGGTGTGTGGGGTGCCAGGCTGTGCTCACTGTGCCCACTGCTCCTTCCTGCAGCCCCCTGGAAGGGGACAGGGTGCAGGGAAGGGGTTGGCACTGGCAAGGATCTCTCAGCGCATCCCTGCCTGCACTCTGCCTGTGCTGCCCCTCTGGTGTTGCCTGGCCACGTTTCACTTCAAATCTGAATTTCATAAAAAGCTCCGAGCCAAGAAAAATCCTTCCAAGTTTGTATCTTTTTTTTTTTTCCCCTTCGTTTAAACTTCAAATGAGCACTGCTTAATAGTTTCTTGGAAAGGCGTTTGCTTGCAGCTCTGTGCAATGTAGGCACTGTTACTTCCTTCTTTTCCATGTGAGGCTGACTGCAAACTGTCTGGTGGCAAACATGAAACCAGTGTTGTGCAACAGGGATGGGGATGAGGGGAGGGAGGTGGGGAGCAGCACAGGCAGTGAAAAGGGCCAGAATTCTCAATGTGGACCTTTCCCAGCAAAACTGATGGGGAATTCTTGTGCATACATTGCTTTAATCAGCCCTTTTAATAACACCAGAAGTGCTGGGAATTACATAACCACGCGCTGTCTGGGTTTTGCTGGGTTGTTGAGGAGAGATTTATTTACGTGCTTTCAGGACTTGCTGAGCCTCAAGGACTGAGGGTCCAGCACAGGGCACGACAGGGACTTGCCCAGAGTTCTGTGCTCCAGCCTTCCCTTGCAAACCGAGCTGGTAGTGCTGATTTGCCAACAAATTTCCTATTTACTGTTCACCAGAGCATCAGTTGTGACAAATAGACAGAAGAAGGCAGCATTTCACTGAAAGCATTTTATGTACTGATTAAGACACTGTACAAAGAGCTCCTCTGGGTACATGGGGAGTCTGGGTTGCAAAGTCGCTATTGCAGTGTTTGGGGAGCTGCTGTCGGGTCAAAAATCACCCAAATTGATGCATTTCTGCACTCTGGCTGCCCAGAGCCAGGGGAGTGCACCGACTGCTCTTTGCAAGAGCAGGGGGGTGGTTTCCACAGAGATTGATTGTTCGAGTTGTGCCCGTGCTCACACGTTGTGAACGCCCTCGGAAAGGGCTGGATGCAGAGAAAACACAGGATAATTTTTCTGATCAGAAACGACATTATAATGATGGGCTACGATAAGGACAGGGAAATTTCATGCTTCAAGGACTGTAGCTGCTTCCAGAGAGGGCAGGAGGGGGTCTGGCAGGAGGGGGGATCATGGGCATGAAGGGAAGGGCTGGAGGATTTTTTTGGTCTCTTCCTTTAAAACATCAAGCACCAAAGAAGCAAGAACCAAGACCTGAACCTCTGGTTATAACTCTGGGTAAATGTCTAATTCAATTGCAATCAATGGCAAACTCTCAGCTCTTTCAGCAAGGTCAGGGTTTCACCTTGTTTCCTCTCAAACAAACCTGCCTCTTCTTGGGGGAATAAATAAACCAGTTGAAAGCAAAGCCCAGAAGGTCGAGTTGCAACACTCAAACCTACAGAAGATGTACATTGTTTGTGTCCTGTGTCACACAAGAAATATGAGGCCAGACCCTGAATTCCCTCATTTCAGGCGGCTGCTGTGGGATTTTTCCCAGCCTGACTCTGCTGTAATTCCAGGGTTGCTGCTCCTTTCTGCAAGGGGGCAGCCCATGGATGGGAGGAAGGTAAATTTGCTTTTCCAGTGTGAAGGGAAGGGGGTTGAATTCAGCCCAGGTGTACAAGCTGCACCTCCCTGAGGGTCCAAAAGCCCCCAGCATGGTAAGAGAGTGGTTTGGAGAAACCACCCCACTCCTGCAGGCCCTGCTGGGCCAAGGTCCCCAGCACCCATGGCCTGAGCTCCACACTGGTGACAGAGTGCAGCGAGGCCACTGAGGACAGAGATGGGCAATGAACAGGTTTGTTCAGGAAGAATTTCTTCACAGAAAGGGTGGTGAAACATTGGAAGGGGCTGCCCAGGGTGGTGGTGGTGGTGTGCCCACCCCTGGAGATGTGCCCACCCCTGGAGGTGTCCCAGGAAGGGCTGGAGGTGTCCCAGGAAGGGCTGGACGTGGCACTCAGTGCTCTGGGCTGGGTGACAAGGTGAGGATCGGTCACAGGTTGGGCTCGATGGTCTGGGAGGGCTTTCCCAGCCTCAGTGGTTCTGGGATTCTGCCATTCTGTTCACAGCATGCCCATGACCTTGAGCATCTTTTCCATCCTTCCAGCGCATGATTCGGGGGAGAAAGCAGGGGCGGGGGCGGCGGCACAAGAACCGAAACGTTTGTTCAGCAATTGCTGCAGAAAGAAAAACTTGCTTCAATCCGCAGAGATGCCAACTGAATTTTTGTTTTGTTTTGGTGCTTTGGAGGCGAGCCAAGAGCGGGATGTTGTGAAGTCTTCGGCAGCTACTGCCTGCTCGTTCCATACCAGGCATAACTCTGGCTGTATTTTTATCGGCAAACTCGGTCCCACGCGCGGGATGCGCGAACGGGAGCCGCGGCTGCTCCCGGGGCACCACGGGGCACAGCCCCGCCCCGCCTGCATCCCGGAGATGCCCTCCAAAGGTTATCCATCCCCCTTCCCTGCCAGCTCTAGGAGGAACAGCGGCTGGTTCGGTTGGGAAGGGGGAGAAAAAGCAGCTCTGTTCCTATTAAGGTCCCTATTCCTCCGTCTCCGGGCGGGTTCCAGTGCGGTCCCGGCTGCGGCTCCGCGGGCTTGCGGGGAATTTCGGGGATTGCTTTTTGCGTTTCACGCGGGGCCGAGGCGGTTTGTGCTTTGTCAGCAGAAGGGCCTGTTCTCTCCCTTGCACAATAGATCGCCGCTGGGTATAAATAGCCTTTCGTGCCTGTCACCCCGGTGACTTTAATGGCGATGCCCTGATTTATCCCTGCTTCCAGAGGATGCTTCAGGTGTGTGCTCTCCCCCGGGACTGAAGGCGCATTTAAATTAAACGCCTGTTCAAGAGGCTCTAAGCACTGGCACTCTAAGCCCGGGGTTTTAGCGTCTTCCAAAGCTGGGATGGCACGAGGGGGAGAACCGAGGCTGTTGTCGCTGTTTAAGCACTACAACTGTTGCCTTCACAAAGGATCAGTGCTCGGAACGGGGAGACATCTTAAGAATGTCTGACAAATATATGTACATTCGGGGACCACGAGCCTCGCAGCCGTAATCTGATGAAGGGAATTGAACATGACAGAGCTCCACGGGGGGATTGAGCCGATGCTTTACCTGCCTCCAACCAGCCCCCGGCATCTCTGGGGTGGGACAGAGGGGCAGAGGAGGAAATGGGGACTCTGTCTTGTCCCTCCTGTCTCTCTGTCCAGCTTCACATCTCACTCTCATCGCTGTTTTCCAGCTCACAGCCCCAGCATCGCCTGGGATCAGCAAGTGTTACCAATATATGATTTATCTCAGAGCATTACAGAATCCCAATGTGAGTAAGAGGATACCCGTGGTGAGATCTGACCAGGTGGCCCAGTCCATCCCTCACCCCCTTGCCTTGCCTGCACCCTGGTTGCCCCTTTGTTCCCAAAAAAAGCCCCTGAGGTGACTATGGATGCCTTTTTAAATGTTCATTGTCACATTATCCATCAGATACATATTTACAATCATTCATTAAATTAGGATGTACATTTCATTCTTCTTTCTTAGAATATTAATGCCTACTCCTGGCTGAAATGCCATATGAATATTCATTAAAAAATCAATCAATTCCTTTGCCAGGAATGATGTCATTTGAGCAATAACTGAAGCAGTAATCGAGCATGCTATGAAAAAACGATGAATGCCATCAGATCTAATGTTTATTGAACTCTGTGTGGGTAAATCACAACAGGTTTTTTCCCATGCTTTTGTGTGCAGTCGCTGGTGCTCCAGTTCCTCCTCCTGCCTGGTGCCAGGAGCCCAGCCCAGCCCCAGCAGGAGCAGCAGGAAAGGTGGCAGGCATCCCTAAGGGATGGAGGGGTCTGGGGGCCGGGCAGGACATCACATCCCTGCCCAGCTCCTCGTGAAGAGTGGCTTAGAAATTTGTCTTATAACAATGGGAAACAAAACCTCCCAAAATAGCTGTGGGAAACCTGGAAAATTAATCAGCTGAAGGCTTCTTTCCAATAGATCTTTGGCTGGCAAAGCTCTCGCCCCTCTCTTGGAGTGTTGTCCTGGCTGGGCTGAAGCCATGGCTTTCCTCGGGGTGCCCTCTGTGCTTTAAAGGTGCAGCTACCAGGGCAAACACAGAATAAAGAGTAACAATACGCTTCAGGGGGGACCATCATTACTCTAAATTTTCCCAGACCAAGATTTTCTCAACAATAGCAAAGGAGCTGTGCCAACGCACAGGCCCTACTGCAGCTCCCGTGATAAGATCACACTCGAGGTCTGTGGGAAATATGAAGAGGTTTGGCTTAACTTCAGCACCAGGAGTCCCTCAATCCCTCACAAGAAAAACCCAGACCATCTCGTGTCCAGCAGCAATATTTCAGGAGACGTCTGGGCTGCTGCGTGCCCCTGCCTGGTCCATTGTCAGAGAGGAGCCCAGCTTTGCTGCTTTCGCTGTCCAGGTGCTGCTGAGAGCAAGGAGAGCCCTCCCTGTGCGTGTCAGCCCATTTCCAGCGGGGACAGAGCCCCTCCCGGCAGCACCCGCCGGTGACACCGGATCCCGGTGGAGGAGGAGGAGGAGCAGGAGCCAAGGTTACCCGCTCCCACCCCCAGCACTGCAGCACCGACTCGTGAATCAGGCTCTGACAGCGCTGACTTGCTGCATCAGTCACATCACAGACACTTCAACCCAAAATATTCCTCTACAGAAAGGAAGGGGAAACACAGACCGATTATGCCAGTCTCATTTACATGCTTAGCTTAGAAAAATCAAATGCCTGACTCTGTCTCTGGCAGTTTCACGCTCTCATCGAGGTATCATCATCTCCTGCAGAGCAGACACGTGGCCACCTCCTCCCCTTTCCACCTGGCCAGAGTTATTTGCCCTCCAAGGGTGACCTGAGCATCTTGATTTAAAGAACGCCAGCTTGTGTTTCTGAGCACCTACATCAGAAATAGTGAGGGGTGTAAGAGGATCTGTAGGGAGAGCCTGAGCACCATTTATTGGCTCAGAGGTCAGCTGAGTGGTCAGCTTTAAATGAATTCAAGTTATGAACCAAGAAAGACTTTGAAAAAGTGATGGTTGTATCACAGAAATGAGCCACGCTCTGTGAGAGGCCTGAGAGAGTCTGCAGGGAGTTTGGGTTGAGATACATCATGAGGAATTGCTCAGTGTCCCCAAATCTCCCAGGCTGGCCACAGACCCCCCTCCACATTACAGTTGTGGTCAGGGAGCAGCTTTACCTCCTCTGCCAGACCCAAAAGAGAAGCTCCTTCCCAATTTTCCAAACTCTTTAAAGCAAACCCTGACTCCAGTGCAAAGCTGCAGCAGGAGCGAGTCCTGCAGTCTCCCAGGGCTCTTGGATCCGGCACTAACGGGATGTCTGCTCCCACAGCCAAGTGTCAGATGGTTCCTCTGGGGAGCAGAAATCATGGGCAGAGCTCAGAGAGAGAGCAGGCAGCCAGAGCAAGGCTGGTGATGTCCTGTGAATTGCGCCAGCTCGATTTAAATACCATTTCTGAGCTTTGGAGGCAATTAAATATCAACATCATTTACCAGACGAGGTTCCATCCACCAGCACGTTGAGTCTTTAAGATGAAAGCAGATACTTTTATGGAAATTTATTTTAATGCTGCTCCTGGGAAAACAGTCTGCAGGCTGTGTCCAGGGAGGTCAGAGACTCCCAGGCTGGCAGGCTCAGCTGAGCCAGGCTCTGAGTACCTGCCACCAATTAACACGGGCAGAAAATGCCTCCCAGGGCTGGGCTTTCTCTTCTCCCACTTGCACAGGCACCACACCATTACATAATAAATAATTACTCAAACAGGCCAATGATACATGATTTTCTGTTGTTGTCCTGCTCTCACCTCGGGGGACCCAGCTGGAAGCAAGTGGTGCCTTGCGCTTCTGGAGCAATTCTCCCGGCTGGATCTGAAGGATTTCTCTATTTACTAACAAGTAAAGCCTTTTTACACACAGCCTTGTGCCAGTTTAGTCAGGACAATGCAGCTGCCTTGGAGACATCTCATTTCTGTTTGTTTTAACTTATTCCTAATAGTTTTAATGTAAATCAAATAAGGCTGGCTGGAGTCAAAATAATCCACATCTGCACCGTGTCAGCTGCGTGGCACAGGGTGATGCTCAAGCCTTGTGTAGAGGCTTCATGTGAAGAACTCAAGAGATTTATTTATGTTATTCATAAAAAATAACAACTTTAACTTCACCCCATCCCTGGAAGTGTCCAACGCCAGGTTGGAAAGGGCCAGGTTGGAAGGAGCAACCTGGGACAGTGGAAGGTGTCACTGCCTTGGATTGGGATGGTCTTCAAGGTCCATTCCAAACGATTCTGTGATTCCATGAATATCTGATTCCATCCATCACCCCATGAGTGACTCCATGCTGATGTGGGAAAGCCCTGCCCAGAGCAGCGGGGTGGCAGAGCCTGCTTCCCTCTCCTGGCTGACATCACTGGAGCTGGAGTGGATGGAGGGCTGGGAGAGCTGGATCCATCACAGCCCCTTCAGAGCTGGGAAGGAGAAAACCCCACTGAGAAAAAAAAGACAGAGCTGAACAGCCACCAAAGACAACAAACAAAAGGCTTTCTTGGGTAAGGAATCATCTGCCTGGGTGCTGTGGCTTTGATTTCAGGGGCTTGTCCCAAAATGTGGTGTTGACACCCCACCCCTCCTCCCATGTATGGCACTGGGGGCTGTGGGGGATGTTCACCATGCCAGCTGCAGTGGCAATGGCTCTTGTCACCAGAGGGCTGCGTGGCAGAGGCCTCGTGAGGTCATGGCCGGGTTCAGAGAGCTCAAACGCCATCAAAATGCCAATTCTGAGCCCCGGGCCTCCCGGGGGAGCTCTGGGGGCTGACATGAAAACATTGCTGGGCTGGAATGAGACCCCCCGTGACCCAGGAGAGATTTACTGCAGCAGGGTTAGAGCTTTCCCAGTGAAATCCACGCCAGCGAGGCTCCCTGATGGGAGCAGAGAGAAATCCTGGAGCGGGGAGGGAGATGGAGACACCACAACACGGGAGGCAGGGCCAGCAGATGAAGAAGTCCCAGGACGGCCACACGTTGTCATCAAACCTCTTAATCTCCATTTTCCAGGAGGAAAGGCGGTGTAAGAGGTGCCTTCAGCCCCGATTGGAGCTTCGTGCCTGAGAGGGGTGTACCTGGAGAGTCCCTGCTCTCCATGGCCAGAGGCTCTGCCCTGCTGATCGCCACAAATCCCCGCGGGACCGGCTCTCCCCTCGCTCGCCGTGCTGTCCTTTCGTTTCAGGTTGCCTCTACTCCTGCAGGAGGGAGCACAACGAGCAGAACTCATCACCTGAATCAAGGTTCACTCAGCTGCCGTGAACGGGAGGGGAGAAGGCGAATCCCTCTGGCATAAATAAGCAAAGCACATAAACGAGGGGTTCTGCTACATTTTGTTTTGTTGTTTGCCACCGTTCGCGGCGTTATGCTAATCCCAATGAACTTTGCTCGGCTGTAACAGAGCTGCGTGTCCTCTCCTCCCTCCAGGAATATCAATCGTGCTGCAGTGGTGGCTAAATGGGCCAACAAAGGGAAGAATTCTGGAGATTCTCTCCACCTACCACGAGGCCTTGTAGTTCCCAGCCCAGCACAAATATTGGTCAGCATCGGGCTGGGGAGATAAAAAAACTTATTCTACCTACAAAGCAAACTACAAAAATTCTTCCTAATGCGACAATTGATGTGCTTTGCAAAGTCCTCTGAAAGATTGCTGCAGGGTAAGGAGTCTCTGGCAGACTCCTGAATTTTTGCGTGTCTTCCAGCCCCCTTCCAGCCCCATGGGTGTTCAGGGTGATCCCCACCACCACAAAATGCTGGGAATCAGTCCCGGGGCATTCCCACTGCAGCATCTCTGCGGGCAGGAAGATTAGAAAACCTTGAAGGTTTTGCTCATTACCAAGTTTGCTGGAAAATCACGTCCCTGCACAAAATAAATCAGAGATTGGTGCAGTGATTGATGTTTTGCCATGGGCTGGTCCCCAGCCAGGCTGGCTGCCTCACCCAGACGTCCAGAAATACACCTGGAAATCAAGCTGCAAAGTGTATTTTAGCCACCTTCAGTGGCCTAAGAGCCCAGAATTTGGAGAAGGAACAAAATCCCTAAAGCTTTGCAGTGAACAGCGAAAGTTCAGCTGAAGAGCTGCAGCCAGAAAGGGTTAAAGGGACGTGGGATGCTGCAGGATTGTTTCTTCTGCTTCACTAAACCACTGTTCAGATGGGAAAAAAAAAAAGAAAAAAGTTAGCTGTTCTCCTGCAAGAATGTAAATGTTGGGTATTTTATCAAGTGATTTCTTCAGCCCTCAAGCTATTCTTCAATTTGAAATGCTAGATTGAAAAAAACGCAGGCAAGAGAGAAAGAAAATATTTCCGCAGCCCAAGAACACTTTGCAGACATTATGGAAAATGTTGCCTGGTTTGTTTCCTCTACTCACTGAACCAATCTTTCGCATTAAAATCAGCAGAGTAGTAAATAAACATGTTTTCTCTAGCCCCGGAGCCATTCCGAGACATCAAATGGTACTTAAGAAATGTTTCTCTCTCCATCACAGAACATTTTTAAAATGTCCATGGCTGAGGGGAGGGAGGATGTTCCTGGGCTGGAGCATTAACAGGCTCTACTGTCTCCCAGAGCTGGGGAGGCCCTGGGCGAGTCACAGAGCTGGGATTTTCTCTCCTGTTGGAGCACTGGAGGAAGAACAGGAGTTTCCCAGCTCTGCAGCTCCCCGTGGATGTGGCTGGATTTTCTGAGACCCTCGGAGAGGTGCTGGGGGCTCCCAAACCCCACATCCCTGTGCTGAGCCAGGGCACAGAGCCTCAGTGAAGCACCTTGGCCAACACGAGGTCCCTGAGACTGTCCCCACGCCCTCTGTGCCACGGGGATGCTCTGATGCCCTGTGGTGCTCAGGGAGGGACAGGGGGACACTGCTGGTCACCCCACAGAGGTGTTTGCCCCCGAGGAGCGGTGCCGAGCCCCTGGAGGTGGTTTGGGCACGCTTGGGGCACCTCCTGTGCCAGCAAAGTTCTTGCAGGAGGTATTTCTCATATTTCACCTTTCTCTATCCCAGGTGGCTCCAAGCCCTGTCCAGCCTGGCCTGGGACACTTCCAGGGATTCAGGGGCAGCCACAGCTTCGTGCCAGGGCCTCCCCACCCTCACAGGAAAGGATTTCTTCCCAAAATCCCTTCTAACCCTGCCCTCTCTCAGCTGGAAGCCATTCCCCCTTTTCCTATCCCTTCTTCCTGATGAGCAGATGTGGAGATGCCTCAATGAAAACCAAGGAAGGGGAGCTGGGATTGTCTCACTGGAAGGGTTGTACGGCTGCTCTGCCTCAGAATGCAGTTGGGGACATATTTCTCATGCATCATTTCTTTAAAAAAAAAAAAAAACCAAAAAAAACCCACCCAACCCGAATTTATCTTGAGCGGAAAAGCAAATGTGTTTGTCCTGACCTGACACTGTTTTTTAAAGTGTCAAGTGCTAATGAAATTCCTCAGCCTTGAGCAGTTCTAGGCATTCAATGCTGATTTTTAAAATATGGGGATATTTTGCTGCAGATTTTAAGGCAGCCTCGAAGTGATGAATGTTCGCGAGTGTGAGAGGAAAGAAACTTCCAGATTCAAAGAAGTTCTGACATAATCTCGCATGCAAAGCAGACAGCAAGAGGCTCCTGCTTTAAAGAGGTTTTTTGTTACTCCTTTGAAATTCCTTTAGCAGACGCAGGGCAAACGCTGCACACTTTCATCATGCAAATTTGCTGATTTTAATATTTTGGGCTTAGGGAGGCAACAAAGCAAAAGGACTTTTTAAATTTTTTAGGCTATAGGATGAAATTTGGAATGGAAATGTGCCCACGAGGCTCAAGCAGTCCCACCTCACATTACTCTGCTTTTTGTGATGCTTTAAAGGCTTTTTCTGCAGGAGGAGGGTATGGAAAAGGGGCAGCCCTGAAGCTGTGGGTCAGCACAGGGCGTCTCCCTGTGACATCAAACCTGGGCTGGGATAAAGACCAAAACTCCAGTGGGTTTTCCTGGGGATGGAAGCTCATTATATAATGAAATAATTAAGGTAATACAGGTAAATAAAAATAAATAACAGGAATGAGATTAAATGAAAATTATATTAAATGAAGTGAAAAATAAAAATAAATTATAAATTACCAGCTAAAAAAAAAAAAAGAAATTAAAAGGATGAAAAGGAAATTAGGAAGGAAAAAATGGAAGGAAATAAAAAAGAAAAGTAAAATTAAATAGAATATAAACAGGCAAAATAAATGGAATTAAAAAATCTGAAAGAGCAAAAGAAAATTAAAAATATAAACAGCTAAAAAGAAATGGAATAAAATAAAATAAGACTAAAATGAGATAAAATATTAAGTGATAACAAAATAAAATAAAAATTAAATAGGCTAAAATAAAAATAAAATAGGCTAAAAATGAATTAAAAATAAACCAGAAAATTAAAAAAATAAAATAGAATAAAAACTAAAATAAATAAAAGAAAATA
>VXAX01006836.1:591793-623036 GCA_013399835.1 Leptocoma aspasia
CGAGATGTGCCCCCGTCCCAGCGGGGACCCCTCTGTCGCGGGGGCTGGAGCAGCTCCAGCGGTGCCAGCAGGACTTGGGCTGGGCTGGGCTGGGGGAGCGCTCCCCTGCCCGCAGCCTGCTGTAGTTACAGCGCTCAAGGACTTCTCCAAAGATCTTCCCTGCCCTAGGAAAATCCAACGCCAGCGGTACATCGCGTGCTGCTCCGCCGGCAAAGTGCAGGATCACCTCCAGCCAAGTCTCCATTACCCGCCGGCTCATTAATTTGAATATTCCCTATTTTTTTTTTTCTCTCTCTCTCTCCCCTCCTCCTTTCCGGAGGCATTTGCGAGGCTTGTGGGCAGCTTGATGTGCTCGCTGCCTGCCAAGTGTTTGCCTCTCGCCCTGCGTAATTGAGGGGCTGGCGTGCCGGCTCACCTTCTCCAGCTGAAATATTAAACAGAAGGAGAAGCTGGGATCGGTAAACAAACCGGGATGATTGCTGCTGCTGCTGCTGCTGCTCCGTGGGGACACTGCCAGCTCGGGTCCTCAGGAGAACCAGGGCTGCTCCAAAGTGCAGCATCCCAGCACGCCTCACCCCAAATTTCCTGCCAGATTCACATCCTCCTCTGAAATTCTGAAAGCTTTTAACTAAAAAGAGCAAAGCTGGGCTGTTCCTTATGAGCTGACTCGCTGTGGTTTGCCCAGCTGAGGATAGTAAGGCTGTGACCCCAAGGTGAGGATGGTGGAGGTGATAACACTTGGATTTGAAGTAAGTGGCAAGTATAAAAAGAATTAGGGGTCTCATCCTCTCCCTCCTGAGAGTAAATGTCCTTCTGTGGGTGGAACTGCTGTGTTTTGGGGTTTTTCCTTCTGCAGAGGCCTTTTAATTAAGGCTTCACTGGGTAAAAGCTGTCGTATTGGGACAGTGGAGGGCTGGGATGGATTTCTGAAACTTAACATTTGTCAAAAAAAAGCCTCCCAAGGCGGCTGGAATTACAGAGAGCGGAGTAAAGCCAGGCATCAGGGCAGGAGCAGGGGGTCCCACTGGGGCCAGAGATGTGGAGTGTGTGTTGGTTGGGCTGTGGCTGTGCAGGGCAGTGTTCCCAAAACGTTGTCCAGGGCTCCCCAAGCTTTTCCCAGAGCCCCCCTTTGTTCTGAGAGATGGATGCCATTAGCCAGGATGCGTGCGTTGATGCTAGATCACTTTGGAAGTGATATTTTTGGAGCCCTCTGGCAATATAAAAGCCTTTTAGCTCCCCCAGCCATGACTGTGCTTTCCTGAGGGAGCCTGCTGGAATTGGAGGCAGATTTTGGCTCCTCTTGGCTGGTGCCAGGGACAGGGCAGCATCCCCACGCTCGGGGGGACACGGAGCATCCTCACTGCTTCTAAGTCCAGAAAAGAAAAATCCCTTCTCCTTGAATTTGAGCCTGGCTGGAGCATCCAGGTGAGTCCCTCTGGACTGGCCTTTGGCTCAGATCCCAGCTGGAGGTGTCAGGAGCAGCAAGGCCACTTTGCAGCATTGCTGGCCAGGGAAGAAACACCAACAGAGCTCCTGCCAGAGCCTGATCCACCTGGGGAGCTCTGGGCTGGCTTGGGGGAAACCTCCAGACTGTGCTTTCCTGGCTGGGGACACAGCCCAGCTCACCTTGGAATGGAAATATTTATTTCTGTCTCTTTTGCACAGCCCGTGGTCCCTGCCTGGCCTCCTGCAGGGCTGTGGGATCGGCAGGGATGGGATCAGAGCTGGCTCTGCTGGCACAGCAGCACTGGGGTGACAGGGATTGGGGACAAACATCATGGAACATCCCGGGAAAGAGTGCTGGGACTCAGCTCCTGCTTTGCTCTGTGTTTAAAAATACTCGAGCCTGACAAAATGGGGTTAGAAGGAGGATTCAGCCATGGCTTTTGAGCTTTTCCAGGTTTTCTGAGCCAGCAGCTTTTCGGGTGGGGAAATAGGGTGGGATGTGCTGGGCCAAAGGGAACTGCTCCGAGACAGCTCCAGGGATGCTGAGGAGAAGGGGGACTGCACTTGAGTGGCTTTTCCCCCCCTCCTCTTTTCTTGCCTGTATTTGAGTTTACTTGAATGTAATGAAAGAAATAAAACCCAGGCATTCTGCTGGAGGAAATGAAAGGGAATTGTGAGTTCCCTGCCATACCTAATGGCCAGAGCGAGCATCGTATCTTGCTGCAATTAGGCTTCAAATCGAGCTGAGCCTGTGTTTGGCATCCAGAGAGCTTCCCAGCCCATTTATTCCTCATCCAGGGAAGTGGCAGCAGATCCCATAGCCCTCAGCACCCACTGGGATGGGCACACCTACGGGAGGGCGTGTGGGGTTTTTTTTTTATTTCATTAAATCAAGCCTGTAGAGCAATTGAGAAATAGGTGAAGCGTGCTTAAAAGAGGGTGAGGCTGTTGGTTTTCTCTACCTGACTTTATTTGCGGAGTGACAGGAATTTTGACAGGCTTTGTGTCTTTTTTAGCAAATCAAGTGTCATGCCAGGTTTGCCTGTGGATGAGATCATTTGCAAAATATGTTTCCCAGCTTGCTTCAGGCATAATTCATTGTGTCAACTGCAATTGCTCATTTGCTAGGAACTGTGATTCATTAGCGGTTTATTTTTTGTTGGGGTTTTTGGGGTTTTTTTTAAGTTCAACTTGTTTTTGAGCAAATGTTTGGAGGCAGAACAGGAATCTGAGAAAAAAAAAAAAAAGAAATCTTACATTCTTCGTAGCCACAAATTCTGCTGTGAAGGGAAAACTTGCTAAAATGCTGTGTTCCTGGGGAGGGAGAGGCAATCCCAGGCGAGCTCCCCGGGCAGGATTGCACTCGGGTTTGTCATGTGGCTACTCCTAAATGGGGACGGAGGTAATAAAAATCGGACTGCTGGGACAGGGGATGGAAGCAGCATGTGGAGCTTCCTCTTCCTCCTCCCTGCTGGGGGGTTCAGCCTGGTGAAGGATCCCAGGGATCCAGGCTGGGAGGGATGGGGGATGCTGGTGCTGTTGGGACGGTGGTGATGAGAGCAGTTCTTTGGTACAGTGACCAAGACCCCCTGAAAGCTGGATGGGATAAAATGAAGATAAATAGCCCTTGGCACAGGTTTTGTGCTGTGTGTTCCCGGGGCTGGCCTCAGGCTTTTCAGAGGTCCTCACATCAGACTTTTCACAGGATCAAGTACATTTTTTGGTGTTGTATTTCCTATGAAGACAAGTATTTCAGTGCGTTTTTTTCCCCTAGGTGGGTGGTTGTGGGGGGGCAGGAATCACAGCCACAAACTACCCTGCACTAACAAACCAGCCTGTGTGGGCTGAACAAATTGATACACTTTTCACCAAAAGATTGGTTTTATTTTTTTTTCCATAAAACTTCTAAGTGATTATGAGATACACATTTAAGCATAAGTAACTTGACAGGTTGTTGTTTTTTTCTTTTCCCCCGTGCAACAATTCTCCACAAAGCACTCTTAAAATGTTTTAGGGCTTCTGCTTTTTTTTTCTTCCTTGAGTATTTGCGCATTCTCTCTGGTTTTTTAACTGATAAAAGATTTTCACAAGCCAGAAAAAAATGGGAAAGGAGGAGAGAGAGCACAGGAACGTGGGGAGTCTGCTGACTTCTGGCGCGCCGGCGCCGTGCCCAGGCCCTGCCAGTTTGCTGCGGAGCCCAGTGCCAGGAGCCAAGGGCAGCAGAGCGTGAGCAGAGGGAGGTGGCTCCATCAGAGTGACCATATATAGTCACTGGGACGAGATTAAACACTTCACCTCCCCGGTGTCATCCCCGGGGCCGTGAAGCCATCATCAGGATCTATTCGTCGTTCATTAAAACAGCAGAGAAAATTCCTCTTTTCCCCCTCGCAGCATCTCAGTCAGGGCTCCTCTGGGTGTATGGGTTGGGGGAGAGCAGCTGGGTGGTTTTTTTTTCACCCCTGGGTGTCTGGGGGCTGGATTTCAGCTGTGCAGGGAGCTGGGATTCAGTGGGGCTGGGGGTGAGGTGGGGAAGGGTCCTGGGTGCGGGTGCCAGCGCTGGCTCCGCTCCACACGCCGTGGTACCCACTGGGAAGCATATGGCAGCCTGGGATATATAAATATACATTTTGTGTGGGGGGACATGTTTTACATGCCAGTTCTCCCTGTCATAGGACAAACATTTACGCTTGGATTATAGGAAGCATTAGGGAAACGGGAGAGAACATCAATCCTGGCAGGGAGGCTGTAGGAGACGCTGGGCAGTGGTGGCAGTGCAAAGGGGTGATGATGTTTTGGCCCTCCTGAGCTTTTTGGGGTCATGCTGCACAGAGGTTTAACGTGAGGCATAAATGAAGGGTCGGTGTTTCATGGTGTGCCATGCAGAAGGCAGTGCCCAAAGGAGATGGGGAGTGAGGGTGTGTCCATTTGAAGGTGGATAAAAGGATTTGATTTCCAAGGGAAGAGGCAGATGGGGCTTGCTGGGAGGCTTCCAGTGGGATGCATGAGCCTGGCTGCCCTGTGGGAGTACAGACCCCTCCTGGGAGAGGCACTGCTCCGTGGCTGAGATCCTGTGGGATGAAATTCCCACAGGCAGGAGTAACCTCTCTCCATAGGTGCCCCTTCACTGGAAACCTCCCTCAGCACCACACCAGCTGCAGCAACCTTAAAGCCTAAACCTGAGGAGGATAATGTGCATTTTGGTTGTTCTGTTGTGCCTGGAATCACATCCTCATGGCAGAGTTAGGGATTATGATTTCCTAATGGGCATAAGGAAGTTTTGAATCCCTCTGACTGGATCTTCTCCTTTCTGAGAAGTTCTGATGGACTGGGAAGGAAAACTTTGTGGTTTTTGCATCACCCTTGCAGCTGCAGCTTGGCCTCAGGGCAGGTGACAGAACCATATCTCTCACTCATTTCTACAAACCAAAGTTGTTTAAAACTTCATCTGTCTGCTCCCCAATTATCTGCTCCTTCTGTGCCTCCATTTATCCATGCTAACATCATCAATACGTGCCCATGCTTAATGAAACATTATTGCTTAGGTTTAATTGTCTTTTAATTAAGTAAAATAAAATTTTGCCTGGCGGTTGCAACAGCATCTTTCCTGTCTAGGAATTCTGCTGTGCTCGATGTACTCGAGCCCAGGGAGTGGTGACAACCACACTAATGCCATTCCATGGAGAAGGGGATGGACAACAGCAGCAGCCTCCTCCCCTGAAGCTGCTGCTCCTCTCTGTCACCCTGGTTAAATTAGATTAATTGCCAGCAGCTTTTTTTTTGGATAAACCTCTGCATTTGGTAAAGCTGCTGGGGTTGTTGCTTCAGCACATCCCCCCTGAAAGACACAACTTGGGGTTGTGCTGAACACCTGGGGAAAGGTGCCCCTGTTCAAAGTCAGGGCATGCAAGAGTAGACCTGAATTTTTGACTCTTTTCTGAGCACAGTTTCTACTCTTAATGCATCATTAACATGGTTTTCTGCATTTCATTCAGTTCCCATTTACAGCACTCAGTTCCGTCTGTTAATTTTGGTATGTTGATATTTTTGTTGTCAGCAGTTTTTTTTCTTTTTTTTTTTTGAAGCATATAAAAACCATTAGTGTGAAAGAAGATTAAAAAGATACATTACAATTAAAATGTTAATGAAATCGGCATCATACAACTTTTGAAACCATTTAGGCATTAATCTTTCTTGGTCTCATGTCCATTAACTCGGGCGATTCTTATTCCACACTGACCCCTGCTGAGAGAGTCGTGCTATAATTGGATTTTAAGAACTGGGGGGAAGAAAAGGAGGGAGAGAGAAAAGCCTTGGGAAAAAGGGGAAGTTGGGAAGGTTTCCTTTACTTTCTGCCTGGTGTCCATGGAAATGAACCCAGCCAAACCCAGCCCTGTTGCTCCATCACTCCCCAGGTTGTATGTTCCCCCCAGGTCACGGCTGGGAATGTGGGAATGCCGGGTCAGAGGCTGGGGCAGAGCCCTGGGAAGCTCCAGAAGCTCCAGGCTGGGCTCCTCCTGGGCTCTGCTGTCACTGTGACCTTGGGCAGGACACGAGCACCGGGCTCTGCTTTGGTTGATCCCAGTGTAACGTGAGCAGGGCCAGAGCAGGATGGTGAGAAGCCTTTTTAAGGCCCTGGGAGGAAGGGAATGGGAGAGCAGTAAGGAATCATTTGTCATTATTGCTTCAGCTTTCCGCAGTTCCTCCAAAATACTATTTCTGCGTTTTATCTGTTTGGGTTTGGTTTTTTTTTTAAGAGGCTCTTTTTCAGCTTACACAATATTTGAATTGGGACCAGCCCCCCTCCCCAGGCGAAAGAGGAGGATTGACTAATTCACAGGCTGGGTAGTGAATCCAACATCAGGACTTCTTGACTCACCACCCAGCTCCCAGGATCCGTGCCATGGCTGCATCAGGGCCATGGGCTGTGCTCAGCCACTCCAGCCTCGCCAAGGCTCCAGCCCATCCAGAACACTCTGTGCTGGTCAGTCTGAGCCTTACACACTCCTGGACACCTTCTCCAGAGCTTTGCCTGTGCTGCCCAAGACCTTCACGCCCCCCGTGGGATGTTGGATAAATTGGGAAGGTCCTTTAGGGAAGAGCACCGTCCTTGCCAGCGCGGGGACGGGGTTTGGGGTTTTTGAGAGGGTGGGTGTGCTGCTGTCCAGGCAGTGATGCACCTCAGGGCTGGCTGAGCTGGGAGTCAAGGGATGAGCACATCCTGCTGAGGGAGGAGTGGAGTACCAGCCCAGCTTGTGTTTATGCTGCAAGCACGAATTTTTATTTAGATATTTTTTTAGGAGGCAAAAAGCTGAAGCTGGAAGTGGCGGAGCCTCGCAGCCGCTCCGCTCTCCCCGCTCACGGCGTTCCCAGGCGGGCAGGAGAGGAGGGATGGAGGGTGGTGGGCTGGCCAGGGAGCCCACTGGAGCTGAAACATCTGCAGGGCTGGGGAGAACACGCTGGCAGTTCCCCGGGGCTGGGTTCATGCCGTGGGCAGTGAGCTGTGAAGCACAGAGCGTGCTGCTGGCACCACATCACAGGGATGGGCAGCCCGGGCTGTGCAAGTGCCTCCTTGGAGCTCTGGAGTGCCTCTGCACACACAGCAGGGCCTGGGGTTTAATTGTTTTACTCCCTTTTTATGTGGGTGAAAAGAAAATAATAATTTATAGTGGTGTTGTTTTGTGTCGAGGCGTCGCGTGAATTTATAACCTGAGAGGATTGGGGATGGGGATCCAAAATTGACAAATAATGGCAGGAGTGGGGGAGGCCTTGCCAGAGTGGGACCCATCCTTGTCCCAGCTCAGCTGGTCAGATGAACTGGGGGTGTGTTCTGGCACAGGGGGGTGGTTTGTGCCTTCGGGTGAAACCAGCAGCGTTTGTGCCAGTCGAGTTAAATGTCCTCAGGGGAAAGGAAAGTTCTAGGCCCAGGAAGAGGGAGCAAGGAAAAGCAGCCCTGGACATTCCCAGTGGATTTTCTGGCCCAGCACCCAGGTGGGATTTCTAGCAGGGTGAATTTCTGTGCTGCAGGCTGAGTGAGAAGCACACCAGAATCAATATCTCAGTAGTCCAATAAAACCTGTGGGAATTTCGTTTCAGCTCATTTCAAGTGATCTAATAACTGGCCTTTCAGATGACTGCTGGGTGTTTGGTTTCTTTGTGCAACTGTAGAATTGTAGATTGAGCCCAGGGTGCATGCAGTGCTTTGGTTTGGCAGTGGGAGCCTCCATCCCAAGGTTTGCTCTGGGATCAGGCAGTGAGGGCTGGGACTGTGTCACCACACTGAGGGTTTGGCTCTGGGTGGTTTTCAGGTCCATTGGTGGATTCTAATTCCAGCTTGCAGCACTGATTTAGTGTCCATCACACCTCTGCGTTCTCTTGGGAGCCAGTGGGAGCTTCAGCAGAGCAGCTGGAGGTACCTCAGCCACGGGGTACCTTCATGAATATTTTTGCAATCAAGTTTAGGAAGTTTCCTCATTTACCTTCCCTTTAAGATCCCAAACTGGCTGCTGCTTTGTTCATGAGTGCCTTAGGAGAGGTGTATCCTGCAGTAGTTGCTGACTAATCTGCATTTGGCAGGAGAAATGATGCAGGAGGGAGGACTTAACTCTTTGCAGGGGGACAGGAGGGCAGCACAACTTGGTGGAGAAACCAAGAGAACCTGCAGCCTGTGTGTGTCTGGCCCAGGCTGTCACCCCAGCACTTCATCCCTCCTCCATGTATTTTTTGTGTGTGTTACAAACTGGTTGTGTCAGTTCAGAGCTGCCCCTTTCTCACACAGAAGCCAGACTGTGCTGAAATCGAGCTGATTGTTTTATAGGTATTGGCTGTTCTGCTCTTGTTATTGGATTGATTGACAAAAATACAGAGCAGAGCATTGAGCTTAATTTTTTTGCTTGACCATCATCAAAACACAGAGAACTCCAGTGGCACATTGGTGATGTCCACAGTGCAAAGTGTTGCAAGTGATTTTAAGCAAAAATATTCCATTGGCTTTTACCACTCTTCTGTAATGCTCTATAAAGTGGCAGTCATGATTACTCGGTTCTTTTTCACACCTCCCCACTGGTATTTTCCCCCCAAAATGCTGGAAGCACTGTAGGTGCAGTTCAATTGCAATGTATTTATGAAGCATCACAAGTGATGCCAGGTGCCAGCCCCAGCGGAGCCGTGCTCCTGCAGCCTCCCCTGGCTGTGCCTCAGGGATTTGTGCTGTTTGGGTGCTTTGGTGTCCACTCCCCACCCTGCAGCCTGCTCCTGACCTCTCCTGTGTGCCTCAGGAATGTTGTATAAGACCCAAGGTGCAGCATTAGCAATAGAAATATTTGGTTCACATCCTGGTGCCCGCCCCGTGCACGTGCTGGTGGCTGTGGTGTTTGCTGGGACCTGGGAGAAGTTTTCCCTCCTGGTGTCCAGGTGACGGCTGTCCAGGTGACAGGAGGTGGGTTGGGAGCTTAGGAATTGTGTCTGGTGGTACCACCCACCAGTATGGATGGATATGTCAGTTTGGGGAAAAAAAGGGAGAGATTTGCATGCAGTTTTTGAAGAAAATCCCAACCTCCCAATGCTTGCAAACCCATTTGAGGAAGCCTGGGATGAGGTGTAGCAAGGAGCTGCTTAACTTGTTTCAAAGGTATGAGAAGGGGAGATGGGATGGGGTGGAGGATTGTTCTCCTGCCCATCACTGGATGTAGTTGGACAAACTCTCCAAGTTACCAGAAGTTGTTGAGGGAAGGAATGATCTCGTGAGTCTGGGGTGGTTTCATACCCAGGGCGGCTGCCTCAGCGAGCTCAGACTGACATCCCAGAGGCTCTTTTCTCCTTGCCTTGGCTGCTCAGATCTGGTATTTGAATTTTAGTCTTCATTTTGTAGGTGGGACAAGAACCACCCACCATGCAGGGTGAATGATGCCCTGTTGTATGTGTCGCAGGCGTGGGTGGCACTGCGCTCTACGTGCTGCCCACTGTGCTCCTGAGGCTGCCATGGGCACAGGCTGGGGACAGTGGCTCTCTGGGACACACTCTGGTGTTGGCACTGCCCTTGGGAGCACAGCCCACCCCGTGGATCCTGCTCCATGCTTCACCCCAAATCTGAGTGGCGTCATTTGTAGGGTTGATCCCAAAGTGTCTTTCTTTGCCCCACTCCTGATTCCGTCTCCTCCTGCAAGGGCTGTCCCGGGAGCCTCCCTCTGTTCCTTGTAGTTCAGGGAAGGTTAGCTCAGGTTTAAACCACTTGGCTGTGGCTGTTAAGTCTCAGTGACATATTAAGTATTTAATATCCCAGTGCATTAGCTTCCCACCCACATCCCCCTTTGGAGATGGGCTGAGGGAAATCACCCACACCTAACAGGATGCTGCCCGGCAGAGTTGTACAAATGGCTTCCTCCTGGACCTCTGCTTTTATGCTGAGTTCCTGACCTAATTAGCCATGAGTGATGGTGTGAGCAGGGATCTCGTGGCTGCATCCAGCCCCTCATCCCTCGCAGAGATCTCGGGAAGATCCCTGGCTGCTGGAAGGGACACCTGGCCCGGCGGCGTTGTCACAGTCTGAATTCCCAGTGCTCCGTCTGTGAGGCAGCTGGAAGAGCAGGAATCACCCAGCTCAACCAGTGTCCCCTGCACCTGGTGGCAGGCAGGGCATGCCCTGGTGCTGTCACCTCTGCCTGGTGGCAGTGTGAGATGGGAGAGCCTGCCTTAATCTGATTGTGTTACAGCTTCATTTCTGGGCCCTTGCTTAACCCGTGCAGTACATCAGAGGCTCTTGTGAAATGTAATGTGCTGGAGCAGCAGCACAGGAAAAAGCTCTGCCTTCTGTGAAGCCAGACTGTTGCAGCGTAATTTGTTTTGTAAGATTTTGAAAGGCAGTGTTGCAATCTGTAACAGTAGAATAGTGGGAAGATGGTCAGGTGGTTCTTGGGACTTCAACAGACAGATTTCATGTCTGTGTGTTTTTGCAACACCTTTCTATAAAGGGAAACATAATTTAAAATATGATTACTTAGTGTTGTAACAGTCTTCTCAAACGTTTTTGCATTATGCAGAGATCATTATCAGAGGCTGATATTAACTTGCAAAGAATATTATGCAAATCATTCTCCTGTTCTTCTAAAAAGAAATTTCCTTCATAATGCAAAGCGTGACAAAAAAAAATTGTGCAGAGGCTTTTGGCAAAATTACATTCAGAAGATGTAACAGTTTTTCTGCTTACTAGCACAATCTGTTTCTGCCTTTTGACTGGATTTGCTCAACTCAAGCTGATAAAGGCTGAATTTTAAAAGCAGGGCTGGGGCTGGGGGGAGTGCATTGTACCTCGTGGGTTCAGGGATGGTCAGGGAGGGTTTTTGTGCTTAGGTGGTTGTTACAAATCCGCCCTGATGGCCATTGCAGGCCCTGATATCCTCAGCTGTTTGGTGCTCTCTGAAATTATGTGGTGGTGCCTCGTATTCCGTGGGGTGGGGATGCTCAGCACCACCCTCAGCTCGAGCAGCAGTTCCAAGGAACAGGACTGGGACAGATTTCACAGGGACAGACTCCCCAGGTGTCCAGTGCCACCAGTTTCAGCCTCTGGATCACTGGGACCAGTAGGACCACCCTGGATGGGGTGCACTGCAGGGGTGCAGGGAGGTTGGACCCTGCTGGTGGGATGGGTGGCCCTGCCCCATGCAGCCTTCACAGAGTCAGAAAAACCTCTGGGATCATCTAGTCCAGGGATGGACACTCCCTGGGCAGCCCCTTCCAGTGCCTGGCCACCCTTTCCACTGAGAAATTCCTGCTGATGTCCAAGCTGAGCCTCCCCTGGCCCAGCCTGGGGCTGTTCCCTCTCCTCCTGTCCCTGTCCCCTGGGAGCAGAGCCCGGCCTGCCCTGGCTGCTCCCTCCTGTCAGGGACTTGTGGACAGCAATAAGATTTTCCCTGAGCCTCCTTTTCTCCAGCCTTGGCATCTTCCTTGTGTTTCTCCAAGCATCAGCACGTTCCTGGAGGTCATCCTGGCCTGGCTGAAGCCATTGAGGATTTTGCCACTGACTTCATCCCTCCTCCATGTATTTTTTGTGTGTGTTACAAACTGGTTGTGTCAGTTCAGAGCTGCCCCTTTCTCACACAGAAGCCAGACTGTGCTGAAATCGAGCTGATTGTTTTATAGGTATTGGCTGTTCTGCTCTTGTTATTGGATTGATTGACAAAAATACAGCCTGATAAATATTGTAAATTACTAAAATACTTGCAAGTTGTGCATCACAGTCAGCTTTGGGGAGGCTCATTTGCAGTAGAACCCCGTTTTCCAGGCACTTAAAACCATTTTGAGAAAACGAGGTCCTGATTTCTCAATACAAATGTGATTGAGAAAAGTCAGTAATATTCAGACATGTAGATTGAATTACAGCGGCAGGGAGAGTTTTCACTAACACAGGGAACGTTCAGGCTCTCTTTTTTGTGTCTGGTTAGATAACTCAATATTTAAAAATCAACCCAAATTAGATAAATAAGCTGGAAGTCATAGTTAGCATTCGTCAAGCAACTTAGGCTGGATGTTCCGGCACTGCCTGACTCCACCTCTAGCTGCAGGGTTTCCCTGTTATGAACGGGTGAATACTAATCCTTGTTTATTCCCTGCTGCAGAGGAATGGATTTATCCAGAGTTTTCTGCCTCCAGAAGGAGCCCTGGGTGCGAGCGGGGTTGGGGCGCCCTGGGGCGGGTGCGATGCGAATTCCACCCTTCACACCTTCCACCGACACCAAATCCTTTATTTCCGTGGCACAGAGAACTTTTAACACCCCAAAAGTGGCCCCAGGGTGTGGTTGTGAGGTGAAAATCAGAGCAGCGAGGGGTTCCATGAGTTTGCTCTGCTTCCCTGGCATCTCCTGGGGTCAGGATGGGAGATGCTGGTTGAGCCTGGGATCCCTGCTGGAGCCCACTGGGTGAATTACAGGGAAAGGCTGACTTTTTTGGTTTTTTAAACATTGCAAGGAAGGCTGAATCAAAGGAGGGAGGTGTTTTATTCTAAACAGTGTGGCGGAAAGGAATCTTTTTATCTTCTGGGTTTCTTTGTTTCCGGAATGTTTTGTAGCACGGACTTGTAGCAGAGCGGTGTTAAGCACATTCCTGCAAATCTCTTTCTGGAAGCCTCTGGAAAAGGGAGATGCTGCCAAAATCAAATCAAATATTTCGCTCTAAACTTTTTTTTTTTTTTGCTTCAAAGGATGCCTCTTTATGACTAATTTTTTTTTGGTTTTGTTGTATTTGTTAGAAGAGCATTTGCAGTGTTCATTGAGCTCCTTCCAGAGAAGCTGTGGCTGCCCCATCCCTGGAAATGTTCAAGGCCAGGTTAGACAGGGCTTAGAGCAACCTGGGACAGTGGAAGGTGTCCTTGCCCGTGGCAGGGGTTGGGACTGGATGGGCTTTGAGGTCCCTTGCAACCCAAACTACTCCAGGATTCTGTGACTCCCTTTGTTTTCCCCCTTTTCCCAATTAATCTCATTTTAGGCTGTGAGCATCAGCAGTGGCTTTTACCCTCTGCTGCACTTCTGCAGGTTTTACATCCCCACCTGCCTCTCTCCAGCCGTGCTCTCACCACCAGGCATTAATAAAACCAAAGCAGAGGCCAGCGTGATCATCCCCTGCCTCTGCCTGCCGAGGGGAAACTCTTCCCAACAGAGTGAAAATTGCAAGTGGTTATGGAAATTATGGGGCAGGGAAGAAAGAGCATTCCAGCCTGGTTTAATTTGTGAGTGGATGTCCTGGAAATAAGTTATAGCAATGCATAGCACAGGTTGTTCTAACGTGGATGACGAGCTCGCCCTTGTGCGAGCGTGATGCTGCCTCACGATGTGGCAGCAGATATTATCACCTTGAAGAATCTTGTAGGACATAAAAGTTTTAATTAAAAATACAGCTTGGTTGAGGGTATTTTGGTTTAGTATGAATGTCTTCATTTCTTTTGAAAAAAGAATTAAATGAAACCCTTAGCATTCCTTTTTTTTTTTTTTTATGATTCCTGCATATTTATTCTTGAAGTTGAAGCATTAGAAAATAATTGAGTAAAACAAAATCCACAAGGCTTCAAATTACCTCTAGCTTAATGTTTTATTTAAAAGGTTTGCTAACTGACATTCTTTATAATGAATTAGGTCACGCGGCTCCAAAGAGTGTTGTCGGTTTTCTTTTTTACATTTAAATTTGAGGCTGCTTCCCTTGAAACTTGGGCTCTGCTGCCAGAGCCGTGCACGGCTGTGACTCCCCAGCTCAGGGAATCTCACTCTAATTATTCTCAATCACACCAGTGCAAATGAATATATCCATGTTTGGAGGATCGAAGCGGTGTTGTCATGGCAATCTCCGTAAGGTCACGAGAAACTCATGGATATTGTTCACTGCCTCTCCTGGGAGCCTTCTCCTACCTTTGCAAGACTCTGGATTTGGGGGCTTTGGGGAATAACTTTGAAGCTTCATCTTGTCGGGGTTTGGTTGGAAGGATTTGCTGGTTCCTGCCGGGGGTTCAGCTGAAGGTGGTGGAGGGTTTGTGGCTCACTGCTCATCCTCCTTTGGGCACCACATCCCAAGTCAGGCTTGTTCTGGAATATGGGATCCTTCTAAATCTCAGGGGCAGCAGAAGGGTCCTGGGTTTGGTGCTGGTTAATTTGGTTTGGTTTGGTGCTGGCTCAGTGTGCTGGGACAAGCTTTGGCTTGGGTTTTGTTGGGTGAGCTTTGCAACTTAAACAAAAAAAACCCCAAACCCCAGATAATAACAAGCCCCAAAACAACAACAAGTTACCCAACTTTTTTTTTCTTTAAGGCTTGTTCTGGAATGTGGGATCCTTCTAAATCTCAGGGGCAGCAGAAGAGTCCTGGGGTTGGTGCTGCTTAATGGGGCTCAGTGTGCTGGGATGAGCTTTGGCTTGGGTTTTGTTGGGAGAGTTTTGCAACTTAAACAAAAAAAAAAAAAAAAAACCAAACCCCAGATAATAACAAGCCCCAAAACAACAACAAAATACCCAACTTTTTTTTCTTTAAGGCCATGTTGGATGGAGTAACCTGGTCTAGTGGAAGGTTCCCTGCCCACAGGAGCTCTGATGATTTTACAAATATCTGGTGTGGAAGGACAAAGGAATTCACTGAAATTGGAATTCACTGAAACTGGAATTCACTAAAATTGGTGTTTTGCAAGTCTTGGTTAAGGCAATCCATGTAGTTGTGGTTTTATGGTTTTGTATTTCTAAATTCTTTTTGTTTTAAAAGAACACCAAAAGAAAACATAACCAAAAATAAATGTTGTTGATAGAGAGCCATCAAAGCATTTTAATTTGCAACTAAATGCATGTTAAAACTGTAATTATTTTGCTAACCCAAGACATAGATACATATATATCCATACACACCCCTATCTCTTTGAGCCTTCAGACAGCTCTAGCACATCCCTGTGCCAGTTTTTTTCATGCAGGTGGCTTGGTCTGAAAGATCTGACATTATTTAATGATTGATATCAATATTCTACAAAACCACTGAAAACCAAAAGAAAATCTTACACTTTATTGGCTGTAGAGGAGCCGTGGCTGTGCCCGCAGGGTGTCAGGTGAGTCTCTTGCATTATTTGTGTTATCTGCACTTAATTGCTTCTGGTTGCTGAGTCTTTGGAAATGTTGAGCCTCTCTGATCTTGTCCTCTCACACCAAACGTGTTCTCACGCGGCAGGGGAAGAAAACAGGTTTTCACAGGGTTTTTCAGCTGGCAGGTGTGCCCTGTTGGCCCATCCCTGCAAGGCCTGGCTTGCAGAGCCCCTGCCCTGCCCAGGTGTGCCCCTGTCCACACAGGACACCCCGGGCTGGCACCTCTGCCCCGCCACTTGTCTGCCCACCGTGGCTCTGTTTTGACCTGACTTTCTCTAGAACTTGACACGCAGGTTGGATTAAAGGGTTTTAAACTGGAATTTTAGGTTGGCAGAATCGAGGTGGAGAGATGAGTTGGTGTTGAAACCCTCAACAAAACACTAAGCAAGTGGAATTTACAGTTAAAGACCTATTTGCATTTAAAAATCATTTCAGTTGACCTTCTGGCCCATGGGTTTTCTCCTTGACTGTGGGATATCCCACAGTTAATACATATTAACACTTCCAGGTCTCCAGGACTTGCCAAAAGCCCTCTGAGCAACTCACTCTGACCATTCTGCCTTGCCCACCCAACACCTGGAGGAGTGGCCAGTGAGCTGTGAGGGGAAAAACGTGCCTGATGAGGTTAAAAAAAGGCACAGGGGAGCCTTTAATGCTGGGAAAACAATTAACTGCAGCTTCTGCAGTATTTAACAGGGCTTCAAACCCCTCTGATTATCCCTGGCATTGGCTTTTGTCAATCGTTTGGTTGACTAACATGTCCCTTTCAGCTTTGGTGACAATAAAATGTGAGTAAGCAGAAAACTCAAATTTCTGAACGATGGCTCCTGGCAATTTCCTAATTTCCTGAGTGAGCAGAGGCTTCTTGGCATTTCATTCCTGTGCCAGAAAGACTATTTGCTCATACAAAGTTCTTCATTGTAATAGGAAAAAATCAATTTGATTACTTTCATGTCAGCATGCATGTCTAATGGCTTAGAAGTTATTGCAGCCATAAAATATACAGTATCATTTCTCTCTCACTCTGAAATTTGACAGGATTAATATAGTCAGCATGAAATCTTAGTCATAAAGTCGACCATAAGTGATGGTAAAATTAGCTGCTGAAATCGTCTGCTTATGGAAAGCATCTTCTGTTTTTCCTTCAGGGAAAAAAATATCAAGGGGCCGGCGTGTGGATGGGAAGGAAGTATTTGCTCTGATGGGAAGATGTCCATTTTATCTCAAGTTCATGGATCTGTGATGTCCCTGACAGCCCCAAGTGTGGCTTCACCACCCGTCCGTCGCTGCTGGGTGCTGCTGGTGGGGCTTGGCTCCGTGTCCAGCACAGCCCTGCAAGTCATTCCCTGGGTGAGACACAGTGAAGTTCCCTGCAGGGCCTGGAAAGCCTCATCCCCTGCAGGGGCTGGGTTTTGGGGTGGAAATCAGGGCTTGTGGTGTGTCCATTGGTGCTGTGTGCTCCCCAGTGGCAGGCGTGGAGTGTGCTGCTCTGATTTATCTCGTGCAGAACAAGCCTTATTGTGGTTGAAAGCTGGTTTTTTCCCTTGGGTCAGTGAGGTTGGAGGGAGGAGAGGTGCAGGTGAGGTGGGTTTTACCCATGGGCTTTAGTGGATGCTCTTTCCCCTGGTGCTACCTGCTGCCACCTTTTTGGTCACCCGCTGTCCTCCTCGCACGTCCCCTTGGGAGGTGGCTGAGCACCTTCAGGGGGGCACAGAAGGAAGCTCTGAGCTGAGATTGAGAAAGGTTTGTTTGAAGTTGAGTTTCCTTCTGCGTGGCTGCCCTGGGAGGATGGCCAGGGCAGCCTCTCCTTCCTGCTCACCCACCTCCAGACCTGCCCTTGGAAGTGGAGAGGAAGTGCTGGCTTAGGCAGGTGTGTGATCCTGCACCAGCCCAGCCTCTGAGCTCCTTCCTCAGGGTTTTGTCTCATGATGTCTCATTTCAGCTGCATTGGGTAAGGTGCCCATGCTGCTTTTTCTGCTTATGAAGCTGATTACAGAAAGAATTAAGGAGCTTGGTATCTTTAATAGCAATGAGCTGCTATCTTTAATATCAACTTTAAAATGAAACCAAGGGAAGGCATCTTGCTTATGGACATTAATTGCCCATTCCAGAAGGTCCCAGAGCTGGATTTTATTGCCAGCCCTTGGCCTGCTTGGCTTTGCAAGGGGAAATTTCTCCTGTTCCTTGAGCAAAGACACAAAGTTTTACTCCTCTGGGGGGAATCAGGGGGTCCCTCACGCTGCATCCGGATGTTCCAGCTTGGCTGGAAGCTGTGTCCTGCTGGTTTCACAAGTTCTGCCTGCCTTGGCAGCCCGTGGTGAAAAGTTAATATCTGGTCATTGGTTTTGGCTGCATCTCCAAGGCAACTTCATTCATAGGCAGCTCGGGGTTGATACCACCCGGACATGCCTGGGTGAGTAACCCCAGCTCCTGTTACATCCCAGAGGAGCTGTTAACTCCTTCAGTCCAGGTAAGGAGTACAGCAGGGAATGGGCACAGAGCAGGTGGATGCCATAAACACCCAGCAAATCTGACCTGGCTCTGTTTTGGTTTCCTTCCCAGTGCCTTTTTCAGCGTGGGGGGAGCAAAGAGCTCGTCGCTGTTTAAGAGCCTTCTCAGTGCAGAAAGGTCTCGGACTAAGTTTGTTTCTCCTGGAATTATTGTGTTTTATTATCCTCTGGTTTGGGCAGAACGTTGCCTTCAGGATCTGCACTTACTGCAGAATTTCATTTGGGAAAAAGGGGCTTGGCTGCGCACTGCAACACGCTCTGAAACGCAGGAAAAATGTAATTTTGCATTTCGTGCAAAACCAAGGGAGGAATTTCCTCTGAGGGGCAGGTGATGAGGTGAGACCACCATGTTCCCAAGTGTGTTCAGGATCCATGAGCTCTGTGAGGTGGGGGTGCACAGGTTAAACATGGAGATGTCCTGGTCCCTCGCTGATGTGCCTATTTCTGTGTGAGTTCTCCAGATCCAGATTTACAGCCTCCAGAGACTGCTTTGATTCTCACCAAAAGATGTAGGAAGGAGGAAAATGAGCCAAACTCTGGGCTTTTTGCTGTTTGTTTCTCTCACAGCAGTGCAGAGAGGTGCTGTTCCAAGAGATGACGATTTGTCCTTAAAATCCACAGGGATGGGATAGGATGGATCCTGAAGCAGCAGTCCCCAGGAAAGCATCCATCTCCAGGAAGGAATGGGGCTGGGAGAGGGGCAGAACAAGTCCAGCTCAAAGCAGCACCAAGCTCAAAAGCTTGGCTTGATCTCGCTGAGCATTGTAAAACCATGGAATGGTTTAGTTTGGAAAAGACCTTAAAGCCCATCTTGTTCCTGTTCCAAGGGCAGGGAACCTTCCACTGGAGCAGGATGCTGGGATGTGTCCTCTTCCATTGAGCATTTGGGTCCATGCACCCACCCTGGATGTTGTGGTGCTCTTTGGAGGCCCTGGAGGTGAATTGACAGGAGGGGACAGGTAGGAAAAGCTCCCTGGGATGTGATCTGGAGGTGATTTGGCAGGAGGGGGCAGGTAGGAAAAGCCCCCTGGCTTTCACTGGACACATCCCTGCCCTCTGTGCAGCCCAGGTGGGGCATCACAGCAGGAATTAAGGGTCGAGCTGGCTCTGGGGCTGGCTGAGATACACAAACCTGAGACCCTGTTAATTTTTTAATGCATTTTGGGAGATGTGTTACGCTCAGGCAGAGAATGAAACACACTGGGAACATGAACATGCTGTGACTGGGGATGGTGCCTGGGCACAGGGTGGTACCTGTGAAGGGTTAATTAGAGATGGGACAGATTACCCCAAGGACTTGGGGTGCAGCTTGGGTTCCCTAAAACCTGTCTGGCCAACCTCCCTGCTCCAGATGCTGCTCTCTCTTCCTAGGGAGGAAAACCTGCTCTTGGACTCTCATGGAGCTCCTATAACTCTCAATTTTAATAATAGATTACCATTAGTATCAGCCTTATATAATGCACAGCTCATTATTGCTTACTCAGAATAATTTTGCAGCCTCCTTATAGAACCTTGGAACTTTATTTGCTGAGTATAAAATATGCAGAAATGCATGAATAGTTTTAAGACTTGGTACCCTAAACTAATACAGTGTGCTGGTTTTTTTTTTCCCCTGCACCATGATTGAAGTCAAATTAACATATTTACCTTCAGTGCTCCCAGGAGTAGCATTAAAAAATTCAAGAGGTGATTCAGAATAGTCTCCGATTTACTGTGTTTAAAGCTGGATTTCATTTCTCAGTAAAACCATGCAAACACTTGACTCCCTTTCAGCTTTCCAGCCTCTTTGCTCCCCGTGCAGGTCCTCGGACTTACCAACAGATGGGAGCAATATTACTACCGCTGCGTTCCCAAAAGGAAGCTTTTTATTTTATTTTATTGGTTTTTCGGGATGGTGGAGAAAGCAGGGCCAGAGAGTAAGGGAGGAAATGAGTTCTAACAAATGGCACAGAAGTGTAGCTGCTGTTTTAATCTGGAGTAAGGAGGAGGATGCAGTGTGGTTTCTGTCTTTCCTAGGGCAAGTCATGGAGCCTAATTTTGCCTCTATGTTCCCATTTTCCCAGGATGAAAAAAAAGCTGTGTAAAGGCCGGGGGTAGGAAATGGAAACTGTTACTTTATTGCCCAGTAGTTTGTTTATTCTTACAAATGACACCTGGGCCATCCTGCTGTGCTTTTATTTATCCCTTCAGCTGTAAGGTGCAGCTCTTAGAGCTCCAAGGATTTCAGACCCCACAACAGTGGGTTCAGGGGTGAAAATCCTGCTCCAAAGCCCCCAGGCTGCTCCACCACCATTTCTGTCTTTAAAAACATGTAAGTACTTCAGGAAAACCTTTGATCTTAACACTTTTCCTGCCCCAGGGAATAAATATTCCAGGGAGAGGGTCTGTGAGAGGGGCCTGGGTCGGGTCAGTACCCTCCTGCCTCCAATTCTCTTTACCATGCACTGGAGATACTGCAGTGGGTTTTTTTTCCATGCCTGCTGCTAGATTAGGAAGTTGTTTCAGCAGATGTTGTTTCCTAAGAAAATGGGTTAATGCCTGGTGGTTAGAACGGTGTGGCAAAAAAGCTTATTTGTGTGAGGTTTTGGCTAATTGCCTTGCAAGAGTTACAGAGCGTTGCAGCAAATTTCCTGGATTTCGCAATTGCCACGGCTCTGGTTTAACTGGCCAGAAAGATTTGCAAAAATACACAAATAAATGGAAATATAGAGGCAAAAATCACTGGCTGGCTTGCTGCAAAAAGCTGGAGGGCCTTGTGAAGAGGTCTCCAGGTTTGAGCAAGTGGCTGAGGCTTGGGATTGAGTGGATTTTGAGGTTTTATAGAACTTCAGAATGATTTTTATTGGAGGGGACCTTAAAACTCACCCTATTCCAACCCCTGCCATGGGCAGGGACACTTTCCACAGTCCCAGGTTGCTTTGTCCAGCCTGGCCTTGAGCATTTCCAGGGATGGGACAGGACTGCTGCCCACTGCTGCCTCGGCTCATGGGACTGGTCCCAGCAGCACTGATGGAGCTGGGAGCTGCTCTGAGCTGGGAGCACGGGCAGGAGTTCCCATCTGAAGGCAGGGATTCAGTAAAATGGGCCAGGAAAATGCAAATCAAACCCTGTTTCTAAGGGTATCACCATGAAAAGACTTTTACTGCGTCAAAAAGCACCACGGTGATGAACTGGTGGGGCTGGGAGGGACCTGGGGGCTCTCCTGGGAGCCTTGGGATGCTCTAGGGAAGGGTGGCCACTCCTGCCATCCTGTGCCATGGATAAAACCTCTGTCTGGGCCAGAATTCCCAGAGCCACATGCCAGCACAGCTCCGGGCTGGGGGCTCGGGCATCGGGCAGCGCTGCATCCCCCAGTGCTGCTTAAATCACTAATTCAATTCTGTCTGAGCAGCAGCATAAACCAGGAATAAATGGACTTGGCTCCATAAACTTAGCACTTAAATATTTTCCCAGGCAGGGAAAAAAAAAGAAAAACAAAAAAACCCAGCAACATTTGCTTTCCATGCAAAACATATAAATCTTGGAAAAGTTCCCAAAGTTGCGTGTTTAGCTGTTCATATCTGTGTGTTTGTAGGAGAGAAGTGGTTATTCCCCTGCATAATTATTTTCCTTTTTTAAAAGGAAGCTGGAATGTTTGGGTGAAAGACGTCTTAAGCCAGTGGTGGGGATGAAGGAGAGTGAGGGGAGAGTGAGGCTGGATGGGGAAAGGAAGCACCTTCCCCTCATTCCCTCCCTGCCAGGACTAACCACAAATGCTTGCTGTGTTTTGGGGCTGTTTCTGCTTGTCTGATGAGTTTTAGTGAAACATGGATCTGGTTGTTGGTTCCTTTTTAATCCTACCCCAGTACAAGAGCTGTTAGTGGAGTTTATTTAAAGTTAAAATCATGGATGCTGCATAAAACTCAGCTCTTCCCTCCTTCCCAATGCCCCGCTGCAGGTGGATGCTCCTTTATTTCCTGCTCACCCCATGAGAGACCCCCCTGTAATTATTCAAACAGAGATGCAGAGATAGATTTATTTCTGTATAAAATCACTGTTTCCCAGAAAATCCCTGAGGAGATGCTGTGGAGACCCTTCACTGGGGCTGGAGTGATGCACAGCTCACATTGGCACCACCCTGTCCCTGTCCTGGGGGTGCAGGTGGCACTGGGATGGGACTGGGGATAGAGGAGAGGGTCTGTGCTGACTGTCCTGCCTGCAGCAGGCCAGGTTGGAAATTTTCCAGCACACTGACCCTTCATGAGCACTGTGAACACACAGCTGGACAGAAGCTGGGAGATAAACCCACCCAAGTCTCCTCTGCAGGGGGAAAAAATCCCAATAACCATCCTCCAGCTTCTCCCCACAGCACTCTGTGCCTTGCTGTCATTGCAGTCCCCATCCCAGAGCTGGAGATGTTTAATTTATTTGTGTTCTCCTAACACCTCTCTGTTTCATAACAGGAATCACTCCTGGGTTTGGCCGGGAGGCAGCGGAGCTGCCACGCTCCCTGTAATCCAGGAGTGAATCAAAGCAACTTTTTACAAAACAAGATTCTCTCTCACTGTTGCAAAAGAGCTTTGGGGAAATCTGGTTTTTGTGGTTAAGGATCTTACTCTTGATGCACAAGGAAAATTATGTGTAGCTTTTATTTGGCCCAAAGGATTCTTACAACATTATCCGTATTTCCTTTAATTTGTGGGATTTCTAGTAAATGGGCTTAAAAATAGGTCTGGGCAAGATGCCAGGGTACATATGAAGAGCAGAAAAGCTTTGCAGGCTGTGAGCTGCTCACTTTCACTTCTCCCTGGGTGCAGGCTGGGGGCACAGGGCGGTTGCTCACCTTTTGGGGTTAAATTTAATGATGTCTCTGGAATTCTTTGGAAGTCGATATGGCAGAAAAAAAATCTTTTAACTCTTTCTTAGAATTGATGCAATGTAGTTGCTGAGCTGAACTCGAGTCTGGAAAAGGGGCAGGATGAGCTGCAGTACCAGAGGAGGGCAAGAATGGGGCAGGGAATGCAAGGAGAACTCTGGACCAAGGAGAAATCCCATTCACTGATGGGATTTAGCTCCTGCCTTCCAGAGCTCTTCCATGTTCCAGGAGAAAACACAGCAGAGAACAACACCCTGTGCTGCCTCTGCCTGCTTTTGGTACGTTGTGTGCAGGAATCATCTGTTCTTCTGGACACGGAGCTGCTGGGTGCCAGCACCCCAAAACTTCCCTCATTAAACCTTGGGATTGAGCAGCTCCCAGCCCTAGGGCCTCTCTCCTTCCCTCTCCCAAATCCAAAGCCCCGACCTCCAGCCAGCCCAACGCCGTAGCACAAGTTCAGATTTGAGCTGATGTTTCAAATTTACCTCCTTTGCTGGAGATCAGCTTTCCCAGGCACCCCGGAGCAAAAGGCTCCTGTTGTCCCTCCAAAGACCAAGGTTAAATGGGCAGCTGCAGCCCAGCCCCATGGGGAGGGCAGGTTTTTAGGGGTGGTTTTGGGGAGATGAGCTGACACTGGTGGGTCACAGCTGGGAGTGCTGCTGGGTCCCTCACCAGGGCTGGGGCTGGGATGTGTCAGCTTCTCTTTAAAAACAGACAACGTGAGCCCCTTTGATTTTTCTTTTTAAAAATAATTGGGTTTCTGAGCATGGTTTGGGGGGGGTGGTGGTATTTAAAAGACTTTTAACTGAGAGCCAGCAAATTTAATATTTTCTGTATCTTGCATGTGTTGTGATTTACATTTGATTTTAGGCATAATTAGAAATGCAAGTGGAGCGCTTTGTGTTTTACCTCTGCTTCAACTATTTATGGCACGATATGCAAATGAAGCAAGCTATGAATATTAAAGATTAGAGTGTGTTACAAAGTATCACTGTCTTTAATGAGTTGGGTAATGGGCACAGCCTTTTGGAATATGGAGGTATTTGCTGCTGTGTGCCCGGCTTGGCGCTCCGCAGCTCCAGCTTTGGTTACATCCCAGGAGAGCAGGGCTGGGATTTAAAGCCTCTCCAGCCCCTGCTCGGCTGCAATAGGTAGGTGAGAGAGATTCCCCAGCGTTCCCATGACAAAGGCGGCTGCGGCTGAGGGGTGGTGATGGATTATTTCACAGAGGCTGTTGCAGTTCTTGTCTAGGTCAATCCGCTCCGTCTGCGGCGGCGTTGGAGATGGATCTGAGAACATGGAAGCGCTCGCCGACCTTTCAAGGTGCTTTTGCAGCACTGGGAGGGGAATCTTAAACACTCTCCTGCCAAAATGGAGCTGCTGCTCCACCCGGCACAGGAACCCCAAGGGATTCCTTTAGCTGCTCCTCGAGGATTAGGCTGGGTGGCAGGGAATTATTTGGGGGTTATTGACACGTCTGAAGGAGCGTCTTATGCACTGGAGAGCAGAGGGGTGGGAATGGGGCTCCTTGGATTAACCCCTTCTCGGGGTAGGAGCCAGGACAGCCTGCTTTTAGCTCTGAATCGCTGACTGGTTTTGGCTTTAAATCAGTGACTGGTTTTCATTCTAAATCAGCAACTAGTTTTAGCTTTAAATCAGTTACTGGTTTTAGCCCTAAATCAGTAACTGGTTTTAGCCCTAAATCACTAACTGGTTTTAGCTTTAAATCAGTCACTGGTTGTAATACTAAATCACTAACTGGTTTTAGCCCTAAATTACTAACTGGTTTTAGCCCTAAATCAGTAACTGGTTTTAGCTTTAAATCAGTCACTGGTTTTAAATCGAATTCACTAACTGGTTTTAGCCCTAAATCACTAACTGGTTTTAGCTTTAAATCAGTCACTGGTTTTAATACTAAATCACTAACTGGTTTTAGCCCTAAATCACTAATTGGACTTAGCTCTAAGTCAGTGATTTTATCTCTAAACCAGTGACTGATCTTATCTCTAAACCAGTGAGTGGTTTTATCTCTAAACCAGCCTCCAGAGCTGTAGAAGAGGAAGGTGGCTGTGTTTTGGGGTGCACACAGAGGCTCCATCCACGGCTGCCCTGCAGAGCCAGCTCTGCTCCAGTGCTGGGATCCCTGCAGGATGCTGGGGGGCTGCAGGAGGGGGGGGGGAAACCCAGCCAGATACAGAAAGCAACGGATTTTATTCCAAATGGGGCTTGGGGAGGGTGGGCGGTGGGGAGGGAGAATGAAGCATGCCCCAGGGAGCGTGCTTTTCAGATTTGAGGTATTTAAATTACAAATTTTGATGAGGAAGATTGTCAGCAGTATTCAAAACAGTGCTTAAATTCTTTTGAAACACTGTCGAGCTGTGCTGTGGCAGTTGAAAAGTTTGGCACACAAGAACTTGGCCCAGAAGTTGCTGCTTGGGTTTTTTCCTTTAAAACTCAATTCATCTGTATTCAAGTATCCCACATGCTTAAGGAAAAATAACCCCACCAGGCTCATACTGGTTTGAGACAGACCCTTGCCTGCAGGAGAGGCTGCAGAAGTGATTGATCTCTAATATTAGAGGGTTCTGTGTTGGTTAATCAGCATTAATAAGTATTTATACTTGGAAAAAAGAAGGAGTTCTGCAGTGTTTGTGTCTGCTCATGAAAACAACCAGCAAACTAAACTGGGGTTTGGCATTTCTTGTGATCCACTGGATTATGAGTCCATATGAATTAGATAGAACTATTTGTATTTTTGAAGGTTGGTCAGTGTTTTTTGAAGTGGGACCAGCTCAGGTCGTGAGCACTGGGGAGACTTTCTCACTCCAACCTCTGACCTCTCTCTGCTGCAGAGATTAAAAAAACCCTGGATTTTAGGGGGCTCTCCCAGCAGCTCAGAACTTGTCAGACGTTGGTGGACGTAGTTTAGCATATAATATATATATATAAAAAGCCAATATATTGATCATACATCATCTACATATAATATTTCATATATATAATCATCAGCAGTATATATATAATACAGTATTCTGGGCTGCAGTGTTGCCTGGGGGTGTTTTAGGGTGTGATACAGAAATAGTCACATTCTGAAGCTTTGGGCACAATTTGTTGCCCCCAGTGAAGGGTTTTGTTGCAGGAGGAGGGGAGGCAGAAATGAAAAGTCAGTGTTGGGGAGCAGGGATCAGTCTGGAGGGGTTTTCCCCCCAGGGAGAGGGGAGACAGGGAATTCTTTGCTGGAGTACAAGCAGTAAATGCAATATATTAAATATGAGGTTTTCAGCTTTGCCTCCATCTGCCTGGGCAAAATGGGCGTCAGGCTGGGGTGGCCACCTCATGTCACCAATTTTGGATTTCTCAGCGTTTTTGCTGAATGACCAAGCCCCTCATTTTTGAAGAACCCCCTGTGCAGTCTCGTATTTGCCTGTCTGAACCCAGAAGCGCAGAGTTAAATTTCTGCAGTCTCTAACTTCCCTTGTCTGCAAGCTTCTATTTCCATTAAAGATCAAGCTCAGATGCAATTGTAGCTTTGCTTTATAGAGTATTAAAAGTTTAATGTATAAATGTCTCCCTTCACCAGAACTTTTTGGCAGCCCTGAAATTCCTACAAAAACACGAAGATTCCAATTGCTGCACAGGCTCAGCTGCCCTTGAAGGGTTAATTATACTATGTCTTTTTTTTTTTTTTTTTAAGCAGGGAGAATAAGCTGTAGCCAAAAGTAAAAGTCATTAATTTTAAGACAGAGATGTAAGCAAAGTTTCCTTCCCCTCTGCAGGTTGGTCAGGGTAGGCTATGCAGTAATTGAAAAGTAAAGGCAATTGAATTACAGGCTCCTGTCCAAACCGAGTGCGATTTCTTCTTCTTCTTTTCTTTTTTTTTTTTTTTACAACCTCCATTGCATCAGAACTAGGCAGTATTCCTGATGTTCTCATGTGTGTTAATGCTGACTCACAGACTAACTTGCACAAGAAAAAAAAACACACAGGCAGCTCCACCATACTAGGTAATGAGCTCTAGCGAGAAGCAGCGTCTGATGTTTTGTAAGCTTTTTTTAATTGACCTTTTAAGATATTTACTTTATTTTAAAGCTTTCTGTTCCGTAGTGGCACGGTGCTAGGACTGAGTCATGCATGTTATATATTGCTAGCTCTGCTGTTGTGTACTAGGAGTGAGGAGAATAGGATTCAGCATGGCATTTGTCGTTTTTGATGTGTTACGGATGGGAATTAGTGCTTGTGATGGGATGCTGCAGGCAGGGTGATGGGGTGCTCTGTGCTTTCCTCTGGCCGTAACTTACTCGGGGTCTTGAGTTTTTATTAGATGGCAAAATACTCCGCTCTGCAGAATAATTGTATTTTCTAGCCATGTCTCTCCCTTCTCCCTTCCCCTTGCAGCAATCTGAAAAAAAAAAAAATTAAAATGTTGCATTTTCTATTTTTGCTTCTGCTTGCTTTGAGAGCTCTTAAGATCAGTGTTAGGGAAGGGGGAAAGAAAAAAAAAAAGCGCCTAATTAAATAATAATGGCAATAACACTTGGCTGAATGACGGCACTTTTTGGAGCTGCCGGGTGGGTGACCTCGAGGAGCCGCGGTGCACCCGGGCTGCCGGTGACTCACCTTGCAGCAGGACAGAGCCCGGGGCTGTGCTGGCACCGCGGGGGGACCTGGGGCTGTGCCAGGGTCCCCGCAAAGAGACCCTCGGGGCTGTGCCAGGGATGGGGGAGAGACTCTCGGGGCTGTGCTGGGCACCGGGGAGGGATCCTGGGGCTGTGCCAGGGTCCCCGCAAAGAGACCCTCGGGGCTGTGCCAGGGTCCCCATAAAGAGACCCTTGGGACTGTGCCAGGGGTGGAGGAGAGACCCTCGGGACTGTGCTAGGGTCCCCAAGAAGAGCCCCCAGGGCTGTTCTGGGGTCTCCAGGAAGAGTCCCCAGGACTGTTCCAGGTCCCCGAGGAGAGACCCCTCGGGGCTGTGCCAGGGTCCCCATGGAGAGATGCTTGGGGCTGTGCAAGGGTCCCCAAAAAGTGGTGCCAGTCCTGTGCCAAGGTCCCTGGGCAGAGACCCTTCAGGGCTGTGCTGACATCCCTGTGGCTGTGCCAGGATCTTCGGAGAGACCCCTCGGGGCCGTGCCAGGTCCCCACCAAGAGATGTTTGGCGCTATGCCACGTCCCCAAAGGAGAGACCCCAGGGCAGTGCCAGGGTCCCAAACTGAGCACCCAGCACCCCATCCCCGGGCTGCCCACACCTCCTGAGCTGCACCACCAGCATGATTTCCATTCACTTTTCCATCCTTTCCCCCCCATTCCCTGCCCCAGCCTGGGGGCTGTACTTTCCATGCAAACTTTGAGGATTCTGGAGCCGCGGTGGCTCCGTGCTGCATGTCTGCTGCGTGTGGGCTGCCCGTGTCTTACTGAGTAATATTTGCAAATTCACTTTCTGCTCTTAATAAGGCAGAAATAATCTCCTTTCACCCATTGCCACTGGCTGCTACACTAAAAATAGGGTCCGTCCGCGCCGCTTGCCACTTGCAGCATTTCAAAAATAAATATTTCGGAGCTGCAGATACCAGTGCTGCAGGAGAGGAGTCTCATTGCCATTTGATTACTGAACTTAACCTTGTTTTCTTCCCCCTGCCAAACACTGTGCAGGAATCCAAACCTGTGCCCCAATCCCTCTCCCTTCCCCTCCTGGATTTTCTCACCTGGAAGAGGGGGTGCTCAGTCGTTGGGGTGGGGGTGCAAAGACTTTGCATTTTGGATTCTTGGCTCCCTGGCACAGCCTGTGATGCAGGGGTGGGGGGAATATGCTCAGCCTAGACCTGAAGTGCATTTTATTTGGGTTTATTTCGCTATTTATTTTATTTAACTCTTTCGTTTACTGAACTCTATTTTATTTAACTCTTTATTTTATTTGAGGCATTACAGCATCTCCGGGCTCAGGGAATGACACTTGGCCACTGAGTTTGCAGTGAGCTGTTGCATATTTTCCCCTGGGTTTATACATTCCCTTTGCATTAAAAAAATGGGGAAATAACCCCCAAATCCTGCAGTGAGAGCAGGGCAGGTGCCTGGGGGTTTGGGTGGCTTTGGGGACCCCCTGCCCAGTTGGGTGACATCCCCCTGCCAGCCTCAGTTCCAAGGGTGGGATTTTCCCCCCCTCTCTCCTCATTTACAGAAGAAAGGGAAGTTTCCTTTGACCCTTTGGGGCCTTCAAGGGCAGGGCTTGTCAGCTCTTTTCTTTCCTGGGGCTTTGGCTGGGGGGGTGAAAGCCTTTGGCTGCTTTGTCTGCCACCCCCAGAGGGTCCCTGTCCCTTTGTCCCTGTCCCAGCTGCTGCCCAGCTCACCTTCCTGGGGAGCTGCAGGACTTGGGGGTATTTGGGGGTTTTTGGGGGAGTGATTCTCCACTGAGTCTCTCTGTTGTCTGGCTAAGAAAAAAGACAATTTAAATACATTATCTAATTATTTCTGATTACTCCTGGGGGAGCTCTGATGGCAGCATCTTATTCTAGGTCGATGCTTTTTTCCTTTGTTGCTGTCGCCTCGCTCTGACCTTTCAGGCCTCGGAGCAGGGAATTAGTTTGGAAAAGAGCAAACCTGCTTTTTTCTTTCCCCCCAAAGCAGATGAATGCAGAAACTGAGAATTCCCAAACTCTCCTGGAAGTTGTCTCAAATAACGGCTGCATTTTTTATGAACGTCTTATGACAAAGGCTATGACTTTACAAAAATCAGGCAGAGATGTACAAATTATCCTCCTGTATCCACGGGCTGGAGAAAGAGGCTGCCATCAGAAAACAAAATTATGTTTTGCTTGAATGGTCACATATGTAAAACAATCAAGGTGGGGGATGTTTGTCTGGTTTTAATCCAGTTTTATCCAAGTTTTCCCATTTTTGGAGATGTCCAGTTGATGGTCTGTCACCTGTAGGACAGCCCAAAGGGGGCTGGATTTTTTGGGGTGATGGTCATGCTGGGGGCTCCTCCTGCACCTTGGGACACAGCTCAGCTTCGGAGATGAGATTGGAAAAATACAGTTTACAATTACAAATCTGTAATTGCAAAGGTCATTTCTCCTGCAGCGCAGCTCTTCCTGTGTCAGATGGGCTGAAGCCATTTCAAACCCTTCAAAAGTCACTTGGTGCTCCATTTAAAAGAAAAATGATCATATTTAATAGAGGAATTTTAAAGTGAGAGATTATCAAGCTTTATTGCATTTGCTGTCTAATCACAGTAGCTTTTTGTTGCTGTTGTTTGTAGGGAATGTGAGGTTTGGTGGTGAGCAGGTTCTCCTGGGCTTTCAAGACTGTTTTATTTTATTTCTTCATGATTTGGGGTTGTTGGTGGTTTTGGGTTGGGTTTTGGGAGGCTTTTTTTATATATTCTGGTTATAAAAAGGAAGGGGCAGAGGGAGGAAGAGGAAAAAATTCCAGCAGTCCTGGCTGATGGTTTATTGGGGTGGTTTGCGTTTTTGCAGGTTCTTTGTGTGGCTTTGCTCGTGTTCCTTGATGCTCTTTCTAAACCAAACACTGAAACAAAAGAAACCCCATTTCCCTGAGAGCTGCAGTTTGGGAGGGACCAATTGTGTGGAGCATCTTGGCTCGAACTCTCTTGGGAGGTTTTATCTGAGATTTGCCAAAGATTTGGGATGCTGGGGCACTTTGTTGCTTCCCTCTGGCTTAAACATACCCTAAGCCAGCCCAATTTGGTGTTTTTAGGGAGAGACAGGTGTTGCTCCTGACAAGCCTGTTTGTTTACAGAGCAAATTCTAAGTAATATTAATAATTGATATTTATTTTAAGTTTGGCTTGTTCTGTGTTACCAAGCTGTCCTTGGCTGGTCCCACACGTCCTGCCCTGCTGGGTCCAAGGAGGTCCATCCAAGGCCTCCCTGGTGTCTTCTCCAGCTCTGAGGGAGCTCTTCCTGGAAGAGAAGGGGAGGAAATCCTTCTCCACCCATGTTCTTCCCATCACCATGGACGAGGCTTCCTTAGGTGCAGTGATGTTTTTTCTGCAACTCAGGCTTTTCTCAGTCATTTTCACAGATCCAGAGCAGATCTTTGTTTTCCAGGGCAGATTCCCTCCTTTCTCCAGCACAGGTGGGTGGTGTCATGGTTGGGAGAGGTTTTGGGCTCTCGGGCTTGCTCGTTGTGGTGGCATCTCTGACCTCCTCACGGGATGTCACCTCGGTCCCCTCTCAGCGCCTTCGCCTCCTCCCCAGCGCCAGGCAGAGACCCCAGTGACCTCCTGAGGGGTTTGGATGAGTGTGTTGAGCATTCCCAAGGCAGGGAGGGCCTGCTGTGGGAGCAGCATGCTCTCCAGGCTCCCTGAGGCTGCAGGGATTCAGGGCAGCCGTGTCAGAGGGGTTTGCTGGGAGCTCAGCACTCCCCTGCCCTGGACTTGAACTTAATGCACCAAACTTCCCTTTGGATGTGGAAGTGGAGCTGTGAGCAGGAGCAGGAGGGAAGGGGCAGGCTGGGGCATCACCAGCCCTGTGCTCCCTGCAGTTATCCTGCTCTAGGGATGGCCTCACCTCTCATCCCTGGAATTTTAACTGTGTGTGACCATCCTAGCACAGCAACTGAGCCAAATCCGAGGCCAATGGCACAAGGGAAAACGCTCTGGGCAAGGGAGAAATAAGCAAAGGGAGGCCCCACCCTCTTTCCCAGAAAAAAGCACCAAACATGCTCAATAAATGTGAAGGTAATTTAAAATCTGAATCCAGGAGACAATGTGACTGGGATTTCATTACTTAAGCAAATGGATTTGCTTTTAGTGGATTCAGCCACAGACTGAAAGAAGCTTTCCCCAAGGGGTAAACATTTTTCCTGCATTTGAAAGGCTTT
>VXAX01006836.1:623072-642333 GCA_013399835.1 Leptocoma aspasia
AGTGTGAGGGGGCAGGAAGCAGGACTGTGGCTGCCCAAGGAGCACCTTTATTTGGGGCAGATTTGGGCATTCCCAAAGCTGTGCTTTTGGGCAGGTGCTTTTGGGGAGCTCTTGGGATGGGATGTTGGGCCAGGTGGGAGGATGCTGGATCAGGCAGGAGGATGCTGGGTGGGATGCAGGGGTTCTTGAGGGGATGCAGGGGATGCTTGGGGGGGATGCAGGAGGATGCAGAGGACATGCTAAGGATGCTGGAGGGATGCAGGAGGATGCTGGGGGCATGTGGGGGTAGTGCAGGAGAATGTGGAGGGCAGGGGTGATGCAGGAGGATGCTGGTGGGATGTGAGGGGATGCAGGAGGATGCTCAGGATGCAGGGGGATACTCAGGGATGCAGGAGGATGCTGGGGGGATGCAGGGGATGCTCACCACCCCTGCTCCGTGCCTTCCCCTGGCCGCAGGAGTTAACCAGCAGCAGTGCCAGCTCTGCAGACTGTTTGGAATAGTTTAAATGCTTTGACACTCTGGATGTACTAGATGGCAGGGGAGGCAGTTTACAGCGTAATTCATATGCAAAACTGCACTATAAATTTAAAACCTGTCTCAGTTGCCGTGGCACCACTAAGCATTTCATCAGCATACAGTACAGTATTTCTGCCATCTTTGTTTGCATTGCAGTGACTCATCAAAAGTCTGTCTTGTACCAACACTGAGAGCATTCCTCTGGCACTGATATTTCTCTGTTTTTAAAGCTTCGGTTTGAAACTGGCATTTACTTCAGGTCCCTAATCAAAGGGCTCTATTCATTGCAGAGAGCAGCCTGAATGTTAATCTGCATCCGGCCTATTCATTTAGATGCTGTGCGCTGCCGGGGAGATTTGACTTGGTAAAAGCTTGAGCTCCAGCAGATACAAACCCAGGGCTTGATACTATATTTTATTTTCCCCCTCCCCTGAGCACTCGGGGGACGGGAGCCCCTCGGCAGCGGCCGCGCCGGGGACGCTGCTCAAGGTACGTTCGCTCCCGGCCAGGCGAAGGCACCGCGAACTTCCTCGCTTGGAAGAATTTTTTTTTTTTTTTTTTTTTTTAACCATGCAGATACAATTAAATTGGCTCCGAGTGTGTTCCCTTTTCTTCCTGTTACCCCGTGGCCTTGCAGATAGGACTTTTTTTTTTTTTCTCCCCTCGGCAATGGGAACAGAGCAGCTCTTTGTGGGTTATTATTTTCTTTCTAGAGATTCTTTTTTTCTTTTAATCTTTCTCAGATAAACTTCTATTTTTTTCCCCTATTTTTTTTTTTTAAATATCTTTCTTCTGAGCTTTCACTATTAGTTAAAGGTAGTTTTTCTTCAGTAGTATTACAGGCAGACAGGATTTTAAATCTCCTGGACTCTTTGGGGAGGGAGCACGGGGGAGGGGGGCTCTGGGCTCGGTGAATCCGCAGTGATTTTGCTCCGCTGGAGTTTCAGCGCCCAGGCTGCACCAGCGCTACCTGCTCCGGCTTTTGCGCACCAGGCTCTTTTTTTTTTTTTTTTGGGAGGTGGAAGCAGGAATTCTGCCCGTGGCCAAAAGGTACAGCTGGCCCTGGAGAGCGGGATCCGTGGCGGGATGCGGAGCCGGAGCCGCCGCCTGCAGCCCGGGGTGGCTCGGAGGCTCCTCGCTGCCGGTACCCGGGGGCACCGGGCTGGGGGCCGGGGGCTGGGCTGGGGCTCCCCCTGCCCCGCTCGGCATCTGGGGGAGGAAAATAAGAAGACAACTTGGTAGGCGGCTCGCTGCGGCAGGCAGGCACGTTGGTTTGTTTTATTGGGGCTCAAATATCTGGCTTAATTTGGAGATAAGCCTCGTTTTGTTGGAGGATAAATCTGTTGAGAAGGGGTTTAACTGTTGAAATGCTCCCTCTTTCTGGTGCAAATGGGAAGATTGCTTTTCAAAGTGCTTTTTCCTGGGAGCTCTCTCTCCGGCAGAATCCTGTATTTATTTCGGGCAGAATGGCACATTGTTTTATAAATATCTTTTCTGTAGTTTCAACATAGCTGCTGGTTGTTGTGTTTCTTATATAATGCTACCGAGATCTGTCTGACTGCCTTTCCTTTGCTTTGCTGTTCTCTCCCATTATCGTTCAGATTTTCCTGCATAAAGTAAAAACCCCCGGGGGAATAAATCAGTGGTGCTTATTTAAACAGACCACAACTTGAAGGAAATACTTGCATTTTTGGAATATCCTTTGGCATCCACCAATAGCATTCCCAACGTGGCTCGAAACCATCGATAAGTAATTTTTATAAGCGATTGCTTTTCCGCGTTGGCTCTCGGAGCTGGGCTCGGAGCCTTTGATGTCGGGTGAGGTGGGCTCCTGTGCTCCTGCCTGCTTTGGTGAGCCCTCTAAAAACGTTGTTCCTCTCTCCCCTGCCTTCTCCGTTTTTCAGATGTGCCCTACTTTGGATATCCCTGCATTGAATGTCTGAGGAGCTCCAGCCGACCCTGAGCCATGTCGCAGATGTTGCACATAGAGATTCCCAACTTTGGGAACACCGTTCTGGGCTGCCTGAACGAGCAGCGGCTGCTGGGGCTGTACTGCGATGTCTCCATCGTGGTGAAGGGCCAAGCCTTCAAGGCTCACCGGGCGGTGCTGGCCGCCAGCAGCCTCTACTTCCGAGACTTGTTCAGTGGGAACAGCAAAAATGCCTTTGAGCTGCCGGGGACCGTCCCCCCGGCTTGCTTCCAGCAGATCCTGTCCTTCTGCTACACCGGCAAGCTGACCATGGCGGCCAGCGAGCAGCTGGTGGTGATGTACACGGCGGGCTTCCTGCAGATCCAGCACATCGTGGAGAAAGGGACGGACTTGATGTTCAAGGTCAGCTCTCCCCACTGTGACTCTCAGACCACCATGATCGAAGACCCCAGCTCGGAGCCGCAGAGCCCCTGCAACCAGCTGCAGTCGGCCTCGGCGCCCTACGTCATGTCCCCCTCCATGCCCATCCCGCTCCTCACGCGCGTCAAACACGAGAACCTGGAGCTGCAGGCCCTGCCCGGCCTGCCCGGCAAGCGGCCCCTCGAGCCCGGCGCCCGGGACGGGCCCGGCGGCGCCGGCGGTGCCAGCGCGGGGCCCCTGAAGCTGTCACGCGTCTCCTACTACGGGGTGCCCAACCTGGCCACGCTGCTCCCCAACGTGCAGCAGGTGCAGTACTCGCAGGGAGAGCGCACCAGCCCCGGGGCCAGCAGCATCCCCACCACCGACAGCCCCACCTCCTACCACAACGAGGAGGATGAGGAGGACGACGAGGCCTACGACACCATGGTGGAGGAGCAGTACGGGCAGATGTACATCAAGTCGTCGGGAGGCTACTCTGGTAATGGATGTCTCTCTCCTTGAGTTCTGGGCTCCCTCGCGGTGGTTTTGTGGTCCTCGTCCAGCCACCGTGGGCGCTTTTGGGTTGTTGGCCAGGCTTTTGTCTTTGGGGGTTTCGTTTGTTGGGTTTTGCCCACGTGGTGGGCGTGGTGCTGATGTCCAGGTCCCCCCCGGTGCCATCGGTCCCCAGCTGGGAGGCTCTTTAGATGAGAGGCTGCATCATCCACCAGGGTCAGCTCAGCCCTTTGCTCTTTGGCTGGGGCTGCCAGCAAGGAGCCTGGTGGTTGCACGAGCCCTGTGGTGGTGGCATCCATCCCAAGGTGATGGCTGAGCTCACCTGCCATGGGTCATCCATGGCAAGGGGAGAACCAGCCCTTTTGGCCCAGAGTGAGGCGGTCACCCTGGGAATTGTCTTCTGTCCTGGCTTTTTAGAATAAGAGTTTATGGAAAAAGTGATGAACATGTGATATTTGGAGGAAGGGAGAAGAGCATCAACTAGATAATTTCTATAGAAGTTAACTAGGAATATTTGCAAAAGGAAGGAAAGATGAACTTTTCTCCCCACTGCCCGAAGTGCCCCTCTCTCCCTCTCAGCCTTGTCCCACACATCACTGTCAGAAAGGGAAAAGCATTTGGGGGCATGATGTTCTTTTATTTCCCCATTAGAAAAACAGTGCCCAGAACTAAGTAAAATCCCTCTGCTGCCCTTCCAGAGTTTGGGATTAAGGGATGAGTGTGAATCCCTCGACGTGCCTCAGACAGAGGAAGCAGCTTCACTTTGGGGGTGCTTGGCTGAGAGCTGCTGCTCAGCCCCAAGGTGGGCACAGGGACACGAGAGGTCCTTTCCCTCCCACCTCCTTGGACACACACAGAGCCCCTTTCCCTGGGCACCTTGCAGGGCTCAGACCCTCCTGAGGAGCCAGGACAGGTGGGATGCAGGTCCAGGGGCTCAGTTCCAGAGGAGAGATGCCTTCCTGTGTGCATCCCATGTGGAAGCAGCTCCCAGCACCCCGCACAGATGGAGCTGGCAGCGTCCCACATGGAAGCTCAGCCTTGCAGTGGCCTCCCCGTGGGAGCTGCAGGTGTTTGTGGCAGCAGCTTTGGTCCTCAGGAGCTCCCCGGGGAGGGACATCTTCCCTCTGGCTCTGGCCACACGCAGCATCCCCTCGTCTGGAGCTGCTTCCCCTGCTCTGGCTCCTGGAATTGCTGCACTGATGTTGCAGATATTTTGACTCTGGTTCATTGATGAGCTTTCCTCAAAGCTGTTTGATTTTAGTCTTCACCAAGGAACAAGATTTGGCAAATAGGACAATTTTTGTTACCTAAAACAGGTAGGCTTCCTTAGTACTGAGAATGGGCTCACCCCCACACACCATCCCATCCCATCCCATCCCATCCCATCCACAGGAGCTCAGGATCCTCTTGGCACATTCCCCTGCCAGACAGTGAGCAGATAAGCAGGGTCTTCCAACGTGTTTTTTCACCAAGCCATATGAAAAAGGGGGAAAATGTAGCAAAGTTGCTACTTTAATATTAGAAATATTTGCTAGGAAAAGTGGACAAGCAGTTGTAGGAAATGAGCCTCAAAAGCCTGAGTGCTCTCCCTGCCCTGCCTCAGGTCCCAGTGGTTGGGATGGGGCAGGAGAGGAGTGGAATCAGGGGTGGGACAAGGTCAGGGTCTCCTCCATGGCTGCTGTTAGAGCCAGAGTGAGCAGGAATTGTGCTGTTGCTCACTTGTTTTGGGTTTATTTTGCTTTTCCCTGCTGTAGACCCTGTGGTGAGTAATGTGGGTTTGCCTTCAGTTACTCCTTGGAGCAGTGGGATTATGCCCTTGGACTGTGTTTTCCATCCCTGTCACGGGGCCAGCTCCTGCAGGAACAGAGCAAAACCAATTCAGAAGGCAAGGACAGGACCAGCCCTGGGATGGTGCAGGCAGCAGCTCTGAGGCTGTCCCTAATCCTTGTCAGGCAGGAGTCATCCCAGCTGGAAAAGTGAAAATCTGAGCAGCTTTCTCAGGTGTCCCTGGAGATGCTGCAGCCCTTGTGCCGGAGCTGGGCATCCCACAGCCAAGTTTTCCTGCTTGTTTTCTGTAGGGAGAACCAGGTGGTGATGCTGAGGCCATGCAGGGAAGAGGCAGGTTGTAAGGCTCTAAATATTCCACATTTCTGCTAAAATTCCTCTTCCACACCTGCACCTTTCAAGGGAGTTTCCTGTTTGAAGTAAGGCAGCTATAGGTATCAGGCTTCCTGGAAAAGAGGGCATGCAAAAAAAGAGATTACAAAAAGTAAAACCTAAGCTGTTCCGTTATGGTTTGGACTTGTAGAGCTAACTGTGTTTTAATTACTCGGGATAAACTGTACCCTCTCAAAAGGTGCAGAATAATGAAACCATAAGATGGAAGAGAGAAGGCAGCTAATCCTGCTCCTGGCATGGAGATCCCGACAGCCTCACAAAGGCCTGGGGGAGGGGGGAGCCCTTTAAAATAGGGATTGCCAAGGTTTCCAAGAGCCCTGTTTGTGAAAACAAAAACAAAGCCAAAGAAGAGCAGAGCAGATGAAGCTCTGAATTTCAGAGAGGGTTGCTGTATTTTTTTTTTTCCTTCTTTTTCTCTGCTTTTTTGTCCCCCATCTGAAGTGTTGGTGGAGGTGAGGCTGTGGTGGGACACTGGTGGCTGATGCTCTTCACCTGCCTTCAGCATCACCCACTACCCTTGGAGGGGTCACCAATCCTCTTCTTGCCCCAAGGCTTGGGGTTTTTAATTTGTTTTCTTCACCCCTTTTTGTAGTCAGAACCACTCCAAATCTCCAAAGCTGGATCAGAGCCACATCTCCAAACCATAGGATCATTAAGGTTGGAAAAGGCCTCCAAGATCAAACTTTGACCAAACACCACCAAGAGCACTGAGTGCCACGTCCAGTTGTTCCTTGGACACCTCCAGGTGTTGGATGGGGACTCCAACACCTCCCTGGGGAGCCCCTTCCAATGCCTGAACACCTTTTCCATGAAGTAATTCCTCCTGATGTCCAACTTGAACCTTCTCTGGCACATCTTGAGGCTGTTTCCTCTTGGAGGAAACCTGGGAGAAGAGGCTGATGCCACCTGCGGTGGTGGCACTGTGTGAGGGACCAGGACAAGAGTTGGACCTGCAAAAGAAACAACAAGACCAGCCCAGGATTAAACACAGGAGGGTCAGGCTTAGGTGTTGGCAGACAGGGTGGCAGCTGGCAGAGGGGTGTAGGAAAAGGTGCCTCAGTTTCCCCGCAGCCTCTGGCCAGGTTTGGTGGCCACGGCGTCACCGGTGCCGTGCCAGGCTGGGAGCACTGCGGTAAAATGGCTCCTCACTCCATAACTAGGTCTGGTTGTGGAGAACATGTGGGCCTCGAGGACACGAGCGAGACTTAATGAGGTTTCCAGCATCTGATCTGAGGAGCGCACAACTCCAGAAAATATTAAACAAAAGCAAAGTATTTTTATCCCTGTTAATTACAGCGTCGTGGGCCTGAGCTGAAGTGGGTTTCAGCAGGACTTGCAGATGCTCGGCGCTTTTCTGCACTGAGCCACGTTCTTGTCAGTCAGCTCTCTGCTGAGCAGATGCAGTTAATTTAATTTTGACAGGCACCAGCAAAGTTGTGCGAGGGTCCGTCCTCCTCCCCTGCTCCTGCTGCACCGGTTTGCAGGGAAAAGGGAAAAATCTTCATGCAGCAAATGGCTGGAATGCAAAGGCTGGACTTGAAAGTTATGAAATCCTGAACTGACAAGAGCACACCTCATTAAAAATTCATCTAAAATAGCCATTATAGAATAGTTGTGGTAATTAGCTGAGAGAATAGTTTTCTCTCCTGGCCTCTGATTCCTGACAGTAAGGAAAGAGGGCAAGGCACAACCCAGAATCCCAAATGATGCAGCATCCCGTGCAGCATCCCGAGCGGAGCCCAGGCACGCCGCGCTGCAGCCGCGTAAATCACGTAAATCACGGGGATTGCAGCGGGATGGAGCAGCTGCCTGCCACTGCAGGGACAGGCACCCGAGCCTGCCAGCTCCCACTTGTCCCCGTGGTGGCCAGGCTGTGCACAGGGAGGATGCTCAGCAGCAAAGAGCTCGTGGATTTTTAGGGAATGGAGCGGTCAAGGGCTGCGCCGGTTATCCACCGGCACTTTGGCTTTTTGCAGAAGGATTCAAACACCTGGAAACTGCTGAAAGCCAGGCTGTGTGTCTTTAGTGACAAGGTGGGGATTGGTCACAGATTGGACTTGGTGGTCTTTTCCAGCCCGAGTGGCTCTGTGGTGGCACTGCCCCATCCCGAGCCCGGCAGGGGGAAGGCTGAGCCCCACACCGGGGGCACTCAGCCTCTGGCCTTTTTTGGCATTGAACTCCCAGCCCCGTTTGCCTCACTCTGAACCACACAGATGTTTAATTTTAGGCTGGCAGATGTTTCACTCCTGGCTGAGACCTGAGGAGAAGGCAAGATAGAGGTATTTATAAACCAGTGATATTTTTCCTATACTAATTCCAGATTACCTCCCTGTATAAATAGGTCACAAATCAAAGGGCTGCGTTTCAGTGCGTTGGTATAAATGTACTATTTGGGAAATGTAAACTCTCCCCGTTGGGACTCTGTGATGGATCTATCCCATGGTGCTGGCGTGTGTCCTCTGCTGCAAGTTTACATCTGCAGCAGCTGCTGGTGGTGCTGAGGCTGTGGAGGGAAGATGTTTTTGGGGGGTCCCACTGCCAGTGGAAAATAGGCTGATGGGAGAGAAATGTTGTTAAAATATTGCTGTTTGAAAAGAGACTTCTGACCATTTAAGGAGCAGGGGAGGATCACCCCCGTGTTTGCATCTGTGGTGGAGCAGGTGGAGATGGGCTCTCAAGCCTTTTCTTCAGGGCTTGAGATGTGTGGTTACATGTTGGGACTCTGTAAACATTGATTTTTGAGTGAGACTCCATCACTGTGATCTTTCTGTGTCTCCAAATCCCATTCCTAAACCAGAAACAGTTGTTTCTTACCCACAGGAGAACCTTGATGCTTATGTGCAGTTTGGAGAACCCAAACTGATGGGAACTGGGGGTTCACGGCTCATTTTGAACTCCTGCTGTTTGAATTGTCAGGAACTAAGGAGATAAGTGAATGCTGGGGCCAGCTGTGTGTCCAGCAATTCCCAGGCACTCACCTGTTTCTTCAGCCAAAAAAATCCAGGAAAATGTGTATTTCCCATTCTGCACCACCTGTTGCAGCTGCAGCATCCAGCTAAGATTGGGATAAAAGCATATATCCAAATAAATGAAATATTCCAGTGTTTGGCTGGCAGCTCTCGTGGCTTCCTCTGTAATGATTTCCTGCCCCTCTCTGCTGGCTGGGAGCTCCTTTCTTGTTCAGGAACAAAACTGTATTTAACAATACTTCCCATTGTTTGCCCTTTCATTCAAAGGGAAGGAGCCGCTGCCCTCTGAAGATACAAATTAATTAGAAGCAAATACTCTCCTGTTCTCTGGAGCAGAAAGGCCAAAGAGAGTGGCTTTCTTTGGAAACATGGGACCAAAGTGGCTCTTGTGTCCTGCTCCTTTACATAACTGATTGCTATCTGCTCACTTGAGGTGCCACTGAAAGCCCCAAACCTCTTTTTGTTTGGTGTCGTTGATTTTGTGCTAATGCTTGAATGGAAACAAAGTCCCCCAAAATTATTCATGGCCGTGTTTAATAAGAGATTTATAGACAGTGAGCCAGCAGGACAGATGTAACCAAAATCCAGCAGTGGGTTGAGCTGCACTTGGTCTTTTTAGCTGAATTTTAGTTTGGTTTATGAGGTGTTTGATTTCACAGGAAGGAATAGAAACTTCTCCATGTCTTCTTGTGTAGAAAGTGAAATGTCTTCAGAATCAAAGAATTTCTTCAAGCCAGGACTGTCCCAACCTGTCCTGAAAAGCTGCTGTTCTTTCAGGAAAGAAGTTTGACACCAAATCCTTCAAAATTCCTTCAGGGAGGGAGAATGAACGTGGTGCTCGTGCTGACCTTTCCCTTCCCTGCCTCCTTAGTGCTACTGCAGGATCCCTTTGGCCCCCAAATTTGGGGTTTTATGGAATGTTTGCCTATGGAAGATGGTAGAGCAGGTGGGTTTGTCCTTGTCCACTGGAGCTGTTTCCACTTGGATGTTCCAGGTGTTTAATTTCTTCAAAGACAACGGTCTTGAGGAAGAGTCTTGATGAAAAACAGAGGAGGGTCCAAGGCTGAGGCTTCCTCTTCCCTTCACAGCAATATCAGGTCACAGGCTGCTCTGAGCTCTGTCTCATTTGATTGCAACTACATTCCCTGGAAACCTGCAGCCTTTATATCACTTAAAAAATACCTGGAGGCCTCTAATCCGTGAGTCCATGGAGGATTCTGCTTCACTTCAGCAGCTCCACTTTTGGGTTTTGGATGCTGATGGATATTGTGGGTGCTTTTTGACCTGTGTCATTGGTTAAAGTAAAAATATAATATTAAAAATTCAATTTTAATAACCTGGGCAGAGCCCTGTGCAGGGGTGGGATTGTGTAGGTCACATATACAGCTCCTAGGGGTTGTATATTTAATTTTACCTCTGAGTAAAATTTTACCTCTGGGAGATGACTAAGGTGTCCCTTCCTCCCCTCGAGCTGCCCTGGTGGCCCTGCCTTGCCAGGGAAGGACAACAGAGCAGGACTGGTTTCTCCATAGCCACTGTCCCTTTGCTTTTGGTTTCTTTAAGCTGGAAAATATCAGTATTTAATTGGATATGGTTTGCTTACCACTCTTTAAAAGCCTCAAAATAGAGGTGGTCTTTGAGATTCTCCCTCAGTGGGAGCTGACCCCCATCTCCAACAGGATCTTGGATCTGGATGCTTGGGAATGCTGGCAGTATTACAGTTGGGAATGTCAATGGCACAGATTTTGCACAGATAATGGGGCTGTGGTGGCACAAAAAGTTTAAAAGCACCCTGTGAGTCGTTCTGCTGCTGTTGGGTCCTGACTCCCTGAGCAAGGACCATCCTCCTGCTATTCCAGAATCCCTCCTGGCATTCCTGAGGGACACAGGGAGCTGTGAGGGTGGGGATGCTCCCGGAGCCATGGCCCAGCACGGCATCGCGGGCATGTCCTACTTAGAACACTGCTCCCTTTGTCCCCGAGCCATCACCCTCGGTTACTGCAGCAACAAGTCTGCAAAACTTGTTATTTTATCTGCAGAGAGGAGAAGTGGCCCCCAGAACTCCGGGATAATGGCAGGAAAAGACAACTCTGGAGCAGGAGACATTTTGAGTTCGTTGCTGGGGTTTCTGATTCTCTCAGATATTCAAGCACAGAGCTGGGTTTGGGTTTGTACGTGGCACTTGCCCTGTTATCAAACAGTTTTGGGGGAGAAAGGTGGATCATGATGGAGCTGGGCTGCAGTTCAGCCCTGGAACTGTTCCCACCATGTCCTGAAGTTGATGAGCATGGTCAGCCCTCGTTGCTGGTCAAAAATTGCCATTTTAAGCAATCTGGTGGTCTTGGATTGTAAATGTGCTTTAGAAACCGATCCTCTGTGTGCCCACAACACCCACATTTGGAGGTGCTGGCAGGACAGCCCAGAATTTCCAGCTTTTCCATGTTACTGGTTGCTCCTGGGCAGTGGTGGGTTCTGGAGATGGTGCATCAGAGTGAGTTGGGAAATTCTAGTATTTTGGTTTTGAAGCTACATCTTAATAACGTTTTTTGCCTTGTTGGTGGGGGCTTCTTTTGTTACTGAGAGGAAAAGTTGGCCTGCAGAAGGCAGAGGAAGAGAAGGTGGGCTGGAGGTGGCTGATGGATGCTCAGGAGAGGCCCTGGTGACCTTTCTCAGAGCAGAGGTGTCTGCAGGGTCTGGATTTTAACTTCAGCAGGAAAAACCATCAGGAGAAGTAATGATGGAACTGCTGCAGGTGTTCATCAAACTGAGGAAATGTACTGCCTGTTTAGAACCCCCTGGTGAAATTCCTGCCACCCTTCTGGGGTGTTTGGGGCAGCAGCTCCATGTGCTGCTCTTGCAGAGCGATGCCAGCTGTGCAGAGCTGTCCATTTTCACAAATTATTAACTCAGGAGAAGTTAAAGCATAATTAGATTCTAAGAATCCCTTTTGCAGGACATGAGGCTGCCATGGAGGAGGAGAGTCCAGGGGATTTTTTCCAAGTTTTCATGTGGCACCTGCCCTGCAGCCGGACGTGGCTGGACATCTGGAGGGGGGAATATTTCCAACTGCTGCATGAAGAACTCAAAACCTGACCTTCTGCCAGCTCTGTGCCTGCATGACAAGTTACTTTAACGGTTTTCCCTTTTAATTTTGAAGTTGCCCAAGAGAAGGCAGAGCAGATCCCGCTGGAGAACCGCTCCTGTGTGCTGATCCGGCGGGACCTGGTGGCTCTCCCTGCCAGCCTCATCAGCCAGATCGGATACCGCTGCCACCCAAAGCTCTACTCGGAGGGAGACCCTGGAGAAAAACTCGAGCTTGTTGCAGGTAACTTTTCTTTGGAATACCTTTGTGTCGGGTTTTTGAGCCCCCAACATGAGAGGGAGCCTGCCACCTGGGCCCTTTGGAGGAGGTTCCCTTGTGAGTTCTTTGCAAAGGGTGAAAAAGGAGCAGGACTCTCTGTTTCTTGCTCTTCAGGCTGCTGTTTATTTTTCTCTTAAGTTCAGCACGCCGTCTGCACACCAGACTGAGCGTACAAGAAACAAGGCACAAAATGGAGCAAAATGGCCAAATGGAGTCAAAACACCCAAAACCAAGGACTTTTAAAGCTAATCAGTCCAATTACCTTCTAACACGTATTTTGTTTTTACTTTTCTACCAATAACTTCTATTAATCTACTCACGTAGCACCTGTGCCACTGCTTTCTCTAACCAATGACCTTGTGCCACCAGTACTACAGAAAATGGAGTGGGAGAAGAACAAGAAGGAGATGAGACAACACCCAAAATCCTCCATCTTGTCCCCTATTCACTCTCATATTAAAATCCTAAAACCCTAAATTCTTCACCTTGTGACAAACTATTACTACTGCTGCTACTATTACCTAGTTCACACCTGTGTGCTCCAACTCATCCCAAAGCCTTGGCAATTTTTTCCAGGGACAAAGGTTAAAAGCAGTGTGCAGCTGGGGACCAGGGCTTCCTAAAACAGGCAGAGAAATATTCTCTGTGCCCTGGATTCCAGCACTTAGGATTGCTGCTGTTTTCCTTCTGGAATTGTGCTCTCCATCTTGCTGGAGTCGTGCATCTCCTGTGCCCTTGCTGTGCCTTTCTGGATTGTTCGTCACCAGTCGTCTTCTGAAAAGTTCTGAGTTTCCTTTAATTTGCTGACAGAAAAATGTGTCATTAACAGGATTTATTCAATTGAATTAATTTAGCATTTTAATTGAATTCTGCAGCTTGTGTTCTTCCTGCTTGGTGTGGCTGCAGCGAGTGTGTTTTCATTTAGAATCACAGATCTAAAAACCCAACAAACTCCCCCCAAAAAATTATCACATTATAAGATTTACAAAGCAAAGGAGATAAAATTTGTGTCAATGAACAAGCTTTGAAAAACCTGTTAAAGTTTTTTTATAAATTTACTAAGTGGTCAAACGCTGCAGCAGGAGGAGAAGGAATTGGGTTTGATCCTTTCTTCTGTCTTTATTTTCATTTTGGGGGGAATTTACAGTATTGGGAGAGTTTACTCCTTCTCTAGAAAAAATTTCTGGCCAGTGTGAGGTGGAAGATGGTGCTGTTTAGATAGTGTAGGGCTGAATGAAGAGTGAAACCAGATGGCTGTGCCAGCCCAGGCACCCCCAGCACTGCACAGAAAGTGTTTAACTGAAGTGACCAGGTGAAATTCCAGTGAAAATAATCATATATTGCTTTTAGAAGTTCCCCCCAGCTTTACTTTGCAGTGGCCTGGCTGTGGGTTTTTCCCTTGGATGTAGCTGTGTGGGGATGACTGGGCAAGACCTTCCAGACCTGCCCCCAGGTGGGGAGGTTTAATTAATCCCTGCAAAGCCCTTGGTCCAAAAAGGACATGTGGCAGCACAGTCCGTCCAAATCAGTTCTTCTTCCCTTCCAGTCATTTCTCTCTTGGTGAGTAGCATGATTTCATTTTCATTCTGCAGAAGGAGTCAGGATTTCAGGGGATGCCCACAAAGGTTTGCAGCTGATGGAGGACTTTGATGGAAGGAAAGCACAGTGTACAACCACAAGTATTTATTTTGTATCTGGAATATTCATTTTGTACCCATTTCCATTTAATGTGAGGCTTCTTAAAACCATCAAGTGGTGCAGGTTATTTTCACAGTGAGAGCTGCAAATTGGCTTGAGGCAACTCTGCTTGATTTACATTTTTCAATCTGGAAAAAAGTAGATTAATATCACTAAAGGATAGTGGCTGCCTGGTTATTTTTCATGTATTAAAGTGAAGTTATGCTCGGTGGTGGCTGGTGTTCACTCTGATGCCTTATCTCTTAAAATACAAAATAAACTCCCCTAATTCCTGGCTCAGACCTGGAGGGGGGGCTTGATCCTGCTGTGAAAGTTTTCCTCAACTCTCCAAGTGGGAGTGCTTTCCTTTTGTCTCTGGTTTTTCATGCCACAATTGGTTCAGCAAATTTGAGCAGCCCTCTCTGCAGAAGGGTCTTTAACAAGGCTTGCAGTCACCACAGCACATCTGAGGGAGGGACTGAGGCTGTTACTCAAAAAAACCCCAAAAAACCTCATTAGATGGAAGAGAATAAAAGGAAGATTCCTGGTGAGACGTGGCATGGCTCAGAGATCCAGGGTGATGCTGGATCCTGGGGCAGGATAAGTGGCCTGGGATGTCTCTGGTGCCAGGGGAGGTGCAGAGGGTCAGGCTCAGGGGCTGCCCTGACCTCCAGCTCCATCCAGAAGGTCAGGGACAATCATCTTCCCTGGAAATCCAGGAGGAGATATTACTTCTCCAGCAGATGTTTTTATATCTTGAGAACAGAGTGTGTTCTGGATCCAGCTATGACCCATTATTTAATCTTAATTAAAAGCAAATACCAAAACCCTCTCATGTAACAGAATGCTTGAAAAATGGGATAACCTCTCCCTGGAAGCAATGCCGAGGCAGGAGCAGTTTGGTCTGTGAGCAGAGTAAAAAGGTTTGATATAAAACCTGCTCTAAAGTACTGCCAGACCTCTGGACGTGTCCAGCTGCTTTGCAGAGGGTTCCTTTTTCTTCCAGAAAACATCCTTAAAGGCAGCATGTTCAAAGGCAGCAGTTCCTGTGCATTAGAAGGAAAATTCCCTGCTCACCAGAGGTATCAAGAGGTGATGGGCTGGGGTTTTGGAAGCAGTTAGATCTGTAACCAAGTACCTCTTTCTGTGCTAGGTGGGTTTTTTCTTTCATTTCCAGCTCTGTGTTCTACAGTCTTGCACTGGCAAAAAAAAAAAAAAAACAGAAAAGGCCAAATGGATTGGGGTTTTCTCGCTTCAGAAAGAATAAATAATCTGATCTGTACATATCAAACCACAGTGTAAGCCTTGCACTGTGTGCATTGGTGAGAAAATAAGAATCCTTTCATTTGATTCCCATAGACTTCCTGTCTGCACAGATAAAATTAGGAGTTGTTATTGCCTGGGACTTGCCAAGGCCCCAAGGATTTGTCAGGATTTTCTGTCCTTGTTGCAGCAGGTGAAGAACAGGTTCCCACCAGCGAGCAGGAGCTGCTGGTGGCTCAGGGGTGGCTCTGTGGGTGTGTCAGGGGTTAATTTTGGATTGTCCCTCTCCACCTTTGCAGGCTCAGGCGTTTACATCACCCGGGGGCAGCTGATGAATTGCCATTTATGTGCTGGTGTCAAACACAAGGTCCTGCTGAGACGTCTCCTGGCCACCTTCTTCGATCGGTAGGTCCTGTCTGCTCCTCGTGCTCTCCCAAGGGATTCATTCCCTTCATCTCCCAGGGGTCTCACCCTGTTTTAACCCTGTGTCACCCTGCTTCATCCTCTGAACTCAGCTCTGTGCGTTTTCTTAATGATGCTTGAAGACTTTATTCCATTTCCATGCACATTTCCCATTAAAGTCCGGGTGATGCCTCCAGCAGAGCCTGAAGGGAGGAGGGCAGGGCAGTGGCTGTCCCCTGATCCCCTCTCCAAGGATCTCCCTTTGCCTTCCCCACAGGAACACACTTGCCAACAGCTGTGGAACTGGAATCCGGTCCTCCACCAGCGATCCCAGCAGGAAGCCCTTGGACAGCAGGGTCCTGAATGCAGTCAAATGTAAGGAGAGGGATGTTCTGCTCTGGGGTGGAGCATGGCCCAGCCCTGGGCAGGGAAGGTCACTCTCTTGTGTGATAATGGTGGAATTGGGTAGTAGGAAAATCAATTTATTTTGTATCTTTTTATGATTGCCCAGAGAAGCTGTGGGTGGGATCTGCTCTCCATCAGCCACTTCTCCCTCAGTCACCTGTGGTTACCTGGAGTATTTTGAGACAGGAGGTGCTGGAGAGGGAGGAACTGAGGGCTGGAGGAAACCCTGAGGGGTGCTGAAAATCTGTTTGCCATGGGCTTCATATGCAGTGGAAATCACCGTGTTCTCTCACCCTGGCTGAATTCTGGGGAGTAAATCGTCGTGTAAATATTACTGTGCTGGAAAACAAAACTCTAAGCAATTTTTAAAATTTAGTTCTTAAGATTTGAAAGAGAAATCTTTCCCCTTCCTAATTGTAAAGTCCAGGGGCCTTCCAACTGTCCTGGGAGATTTGTGGCATCTGGGGCAAAGGGATAAGAGGGCAGATGTTCAGTAATGTGGTTGAACCTGGTGGAGTCAGCTCCCTATTAGCAGTTCTATCCTGGAGAGTCCCAACTCTGGACTTCCCAGCCATGGTCCTTCCTGAGGGGGGATGGAAGGACATTGCTGCTGTGTGCCAGGACATAGGATGGGTTCCTACTGCCTGGATTTGCAGTGCCTTGTGCACGAGCTCTAGCTGACAGTTATTCACTGTGGCAGTTCCTTGGATGCTGCTCCACAACATCAGGTGCTCAGCCCCTGCAGAGGAGCAGGACACGAGGGATTGCAGGGCTCCTGCAGGGTCCCACTGGATGTGCCAGCAGGGGGATGCTGGAGCAACCAGGCTGCTGGGCCACGCAGGGGTGGCCTGAGGAGAGGGACAGAGAGAGGACAATCCCTTGGGCAAGCCCTCAGCTCTGGCATTTCCTGCAGCGCTGTGGGCTTAGGAGCCGTTAATGGAGCTGCTGCTGGGGAGGTTGTGGGATCTTTTCAGTGTCTCTGGTTTGGCCATCTCCACATGCTGTGGCTGTGGGTGCTGGCTCTGGGGCTCCCCATGGAGCGAGGGGCCATCTCCATCCCCCTCCCTCTGCCACCTGGGGTGTTTACACCTTCTGCTCTTACCCCTCCCTGGTTATGTCTCCAGCTGAGGAGCTTTGTCCGCGCGGAGAGCTCAGCTCCATGGGCAAAGCTCCCCTCGCAGCTGGGAATCCGGGATCACCCTTGTGCCCGTCACCCCGAAGCCTCATCCCCGTGTCTCCCTGTCTTTGCAGTGTATTGTCAGAATTTTGCCCCGAGCTTTAAGGAGAGCGAGATGAACGTGATCGCGGCCGACATGTGCACCAACGCGCGGCGCGTGCGCAAGCGCTGGCTGCCCAAGATCAAATCCATGCTGCCCGAGGGGATGGAGATGTACCGCACCGTCATGGGCTCCTCCACAAACACTGTCCCCCTGGAGCCCGACTTCCAGCCCAACGCTGCTCAGGTCTTCGAGCAGCGCATCTATGCAGAGAGGAGGAGCGACTCGGGGACGATAGTAGCCTTGAGAACTAACACAGTGAATGTAGAGCTGAGCAATGGATCCAACCAGTCCTTCGAGCAGAGCGAGGACGCCGAAGGCGCCGGCTCCGTGATCCAGGAGGCAGCTGCCACAGATGCCATGGCATCGGAAACCCAAAGCACTCCACAACCTTTTGAACAAGGTTCGGGCTCCTCCAGCCGGCCCGAAACCCCCGTGAGAAGACAGGATGGTACTTATGGAGGGACTTTATAAAGAGAGCAAACATTTCATCACCTATAAGGGATCTGTAATACTAAAGCTGCTTGCATGCATTACTAATACGAAACAAAAAAATGTGATCAAGCCACTTACCTACTGAACTGCTACTGTTGCCTGAAAAAAATGTGATTTTTATTCTGCTTGTATTTAAAATTTATGAAGGAAATAATCGCATTCGTTATACTGTAAACGACTAGGTCTGTGGCGACCTACTTAAAAAAATATTGGGCTCCTTTTTTGATATTCCTGAGGTTAGTCTATAAGATTGTAGCTTTTTCTTTTTTTTTTTCCTTTCCTTTCCTTTTTGTTTTTTTTTTTGTTCTTTTGTTTGTTTGTTTGTTTGTTTTAAGAAGGGGAGGAGAAAAGCTAGCCACCCCCCACCCACCACCACCCCGTCATCACCCCATCCATCACTCAGCTCAGAAGTAAAGCCATCGTTAACCTTGTCCTCTAAGGAGAGTTTTGTCACTGAACAGGAAAGCGAGGTGTGTTCGGGTGCAGGTGCTGTGACTGGCCGTGTTTGTCTCGGGAAGGGCTCGAGCCAAGTGGGATGGGCTGGGGGAGACCGTGGCAGTGATCCTGGCCAGATCCCTCTGGAGTCAGGGGGAGCCCTGGCCGTGGCTGCTGTTGTCCCGGGGAGTTCCCTGGAGCAGGGATGGTTCCGTGGGAGCTCAGGCTGGCACGTGTCGGGAGGACTGCGTGGGATGCAGGTGGAGAGCCTGGCTGCCCTTGTGGTTGTGGTCTGGTTTTTGCCCAGTTTGGGTTTGGGTTTGGTTTCTCTCTCCCTCCCTCCCTTCCTCCCTCCCAGCCACTCCTTTTCCTTTGCTTCTCCATGTTTGCCCCTTCACGTCCCCACTCCTGGGTGGCCGGGCTCTGTCACCCCTCTGCACACCAGGGGCACCTCCTGGGAGGGGAGGAGCCCCCCCTCAGCCTGTGAAGGGATTTAGGAAGGAACCTGAGCATGGAGAGCACGCTGTTCTTGCTCCAAAGGGCACGGAGCCGGGAGCTCTTGGTGTTGGCTCCTGGCAGCATCCAGGAGAGGATCATCCAGAGGCAGAGCTCAGTGCGTGCAGAGCTCACCCTCTGCCTCCTCCCTCCTCCCCAGGCCAACCAAGCTCTCACTTTTTAATAATTTGGAGTGTATTGGATGCAAAAATTAAAAGAAAATATGAGCTTTGTGCCCTTCTGTGAAGAGGTTTTGGGGAGGAGGAGGCGCTTTGCCTCCTGCTCACCCTCCCGCAGCCCCTTCTGGGGAAAACCCAATGTGGAGTTATTTGTCTTTATTTTTGTTGTTGCAGGCTGATGTCCCCAGGCTGTGGTGGCTTTGGTGGCCTCGGGATGGGACTTGTGGGTGTCCCTGGAGCCTGATGGGTAGCAGGTACCTGCTCTGTCCCTCAAAGTGACCGGAATCTGTCCCGCAGACCCGGCTCCAGCAGGAGCTTCCCTGGAGTGCTGGGGCCAGGCTGGGGCTCCCACGGGGATGGCACTGCTGGGGTGCCCTGGGGATGGGGACAGTGAAAGCCAAGTTTGGCTTTTTTCCTTTTTTTCCTTTCCTTTTTTAATGGTGATTATTTTTACTGTGACTTAACGACCTGCTTTAATGACGCTCGCAGCTTGTTCTCTAACACGTTTGGGCTAGGAACAAGGTGCACAAAGAGTCACTTTTTGGCTGCTGTGGCTGTGCTCCTCTTTTCTTTCCTGCTTTGATTCCCTAATCCAGACAGCGCTTTGCTCAGGGTTTTCTTCCTTCTTTGTATTTCCATTAGGAAAGGGGGAGTGGGGAGAGGATAACCCAACTTTTGGCCATTTGTTCTGTTTTCTTTGATACTTGAAGCAGTTTTTTTTTTTTGCATCGTAAATAACGAGGCTGCCCAGCCTGTGCCACTGCTC
>VXAX01006836.1:644522-660175 GCA_013399835.1 Leptocoma aspasia
TGGAACTGTGCTCATAGCTGTTTTCATATGATGAAAAGAAATCAATTAAAAAAAAACCCAACAAAAAAAACCCAACCCAATGTGATCATTAATTGTAAAACGCTTTGTAAAATTCACATTTACAAAATAATAAAGTAAATTACAATTAAAAGGTTTCCTTTGCTCTGTTTTCTGTCGTTCTGGGTGGTGGGTAGTGTTAAGCAGGGGGTTGTTAATAGATGCTGAAGGGGCTCTGATGGCTCAGGCTCCACTTCAAGGTATGAAACAACCCCCAGACTTGGCCAATTGAAGTGTTTTGCCCAAATTTGGGGATTTTGGAGTTCCCTGCACTGCCCTGGGCTCTTCTCCCACCTCCCCTGATGTGGTTTGAACATCTTTTGGCTTTTTTACCTGGACACATCACACACTCTCTCCCTCCCTCCACACTTACTACTTATAAAAACTAATATTTGTTGTTGTTATTATTATCATTATTTAAAATCTAATTTGCAGCGCTCCCAAATTAATCTGGGGCTTCGCCAGAGAGTGGGGCTGAGCCTGGAGGATGCAGCAGCAGCTGAAATCCTCCACTCCCCTGCTCTGCTGGGAGCTTCCCTCCTCCTCGCCACGAAAAGCCTTACCCAGGCTCCCGAAAAGGGGCAGGAGGGCTCCTGCCACCCACCCAGGGACACACGGGTGTCACGGGTTTGCCAGGTCTCAGAGGGCGTCTCACGGCCCTGTGGCAGAGAGAGAATGCTCCGGGGGATGCTCCCGGGGGTGCTCCGGGGGATGTTCCGGGGGTGCTCCCGGGGATGCTCCCGGGGATGCGGCAGCAGCACCACCCCTGCTCCAGGGGAGGGACCCGGGCACCAGCGGAGATGCTCCGGAGCACCGGGAGGTCCGAGCAGCGTCCCAGGACTCCCAGCTCTGCCCAGGATGGGGCTCTCGTGGGGTTGTTTTTAGGATGAGGAGGGCAGAAAGGTTTCGAAGGCAGAGAGGCTGAGCTGGAGCTGGGTCCCGCGGAGGGCTGGGGGTGCTGCCTGTGAGTGTGGTAATTCTCCTCTCTGTAATTTTTCCCCCTTTTTTTTTTTTCCCACCAACCCAATTGGCCATAAAATTGCTGAGAAGCTGCATTTACTCATCTTAGCAAAATAGAAGTGCCCAAAACCACTTGCATTTGGGGTTTCATTTAATCTCATCTCACTGAAAAGGAGAAAACACAGAAACTTGGATGCTCGGCGTACGGGCGCATTCCGCCGCGTTACATAAACCATTTCAAGCTGATTTATTCTAAATGAGTTGTTATAATCAGAATTTTCCTTATGAGCAGCTTTCTTGCAAACGTCAGTATTTCAGGGGGAGGAAAAAAAAAACCCAACAAAAAACCAAAAAAAAAAAAAACCCCAACCCCAGCCCCATCGTACGCCCGCTCCAATATTTCAAACTGATTACTTCTAAACACCAGCGCTAAAATTAGGTCTTTGGTGTGCGGTATTGTCAGAGTGGGTGTATTATGATCTGCAGAGAGTATAAAAAGATAAATGAGTTATTTAACCAAGTAAACGACGTTGCTGTAGAAATGTGCTGAGGGAAAATGTGCAGGGGGGGTTGGCTCACGCCGGCTGGGCCCCGGGATTGCGGCAGCAGTGCGAGGGGAACGGCTGGAGCGAGCGTGGGGGAGATGGAAAGGGGCTTTTCTTTGCATTGGTGTTATTATTTTTGTTGCTGTTGTTATAAAACAGGCGGTTTCCCCCCTGCCTGGGGTGGGGCCGTGATTTTGGCAGTGCCAAAATGGGAGGGAGGTGGCTGAGAGAGGCAGTGCGGCACCCATGGGTGCGCTCCTCCCCAGGGCATTAAAAATGACTGGTTATTGGTGAATTCTTAGGACTTTCAGCCTGTCTTAGTTTCCTTGGGATCTGCTCCAGAGGGAGAGATGTTGGAGCACTGCACCTGCTCGAACTCTTTGAGTCTGGCTCCTCACTTCCACCCACACAGTTGGGTGTTACAGGTGCAGATTGTCCCCATTGTGGGCCTCCAGGGACAAAACTGGAGGGATACTGGGATCAGGGATCACCAGCCCAGGGACAGAAGACTCTGGGCATTGCAGGGGTTGGGCATTGCAGATGTTGCTGACCATTGCAGATGTTGCTGACCATTGCAGGTCATTTCATGTATTGGATATTGCAGGCATTGGCCATTTCATATGTTGGCCATTGCAGGCACTGACCATTGCATGTGTTGGTCATTTCAGCTGGCATTAGCCATGGCAGAAGTTGGTGGTCATTGCAGACATTGGTCATTGCAGGTGTCTTTGGCCATTTCAGGAGTCAGCCACTGCAGGTGTTGGCCATTGGAGACACTGGCCATTACAGACACTGGCCATTGCAGACACTGGCCATTGCAGGTGGCTCTGGTCATTGCAGGTGTCTTTGGCCATTTCAGGAGTTGACTACTGCAGGTGTTGGCCATTGGAGACACTGGCCATTACAGACACTGGCCATTGCAGGTGGCTCTGGTCATTGCAGGTGTCTTTGGCCATTTCAGGAGTTGACTACTGCAGGTGTTGGCCATTGGAGACACTGGCCATTACAGACACTGGCCATTGCAGGTGGCTCTGGTCATTGCAGGTGTCTTTGGCCATTTCAGGAGTTGACTACTGCAGGTGTTGGCCATTGGAGACACTGGCCATTACAGACACTGGCCATTGCAGGTGGCTCTGGTCATTGCAGGTGTCTTTGGCCATTTCAGGAGTTGACTACTGCAGGTGTTGGCCATTGGAGACACTGGCCATTACAGACACTGGCCATTGCAGGTGGCTCTGGTCATTGCAGGTGTCTTTGGCCATTTCAGGAGTTGACTACTGCAGGTGTTGGCCATTGGAGACACTGGCCATTACAGACACTGGCCATTGCAGGTGGCTCTGGTCATTGCAGGTGTCTTTGGCCATTTCAGGAGTTGACTACTGCAGGTGTTGGCCATTGGAGACACTGGCCATTACAGACACTGGCCATTGCAGGTGGCTCTGGTCATTTCAGGAGTTGGCCATTTCAAGGCTTGGCCACTCCTTGGCCACTGCAGGAGACGTTGGTCCCTGCCCCTGCAGCCGGGGGCGCCGGCAAAGGGAACAAGAGCCGAGCCCCCGTGCAGGGCTGGCTCCATCCCACTGATCCCCCCTTCCCGAGGCTGCTGCCCTGCAGGGTGTGAGCCCGGGGGTCCTGGGGGTGCCGCCGCTCCCCCTCCTGCCCCGTCCGTGCCAGGGAAGTGAGGGATTGATGCCAGCCGGGGCTGGAGCAGCTGCCATAAATCAGAGCCCCGCGCCGGCAGCTCCAGGGCTGCTCTCATTGAAATGCATCTTCTGCACCCAGCCGGGTTATAATCGACTGTGGAGCGGCACTCCAGCGCCGGCGAGGGCTCAGATGGATGGTGCAGGACACAAAATACAAATAAAGGGTGAGGAGTAGGAAGTGCATCATTGCTGCCGTGCCCGCCGCGCTCCGGGGCCGCTCCGGAGGATTCACGGTGCCACCAGCACATCCATCAGCTCCGGGCAGGGCTGCAGGGAGAACTTCGGGGTGTTATTGTGGGGTAGCTTAAGGGTAATAATGATAGGAATGATAATTCCGTGGTGAAGGGGTGGCAGGGATGGGTTGGAGTGATGGCCACGTCCTTGGGGTGACAGCAGCGGCACGGGGACAATTCAGACGCTCGGCACCGGCATGGGGGTAATGAGGGGCTGCTCAGGTGAGCCAGGAACGCAAATTTTGGCTGCCTGTGCTGGCGCTGGGATGGAGCAGGGTTGGTGTTTTGGTACCCAAAGCCCTCAGGGTGGGTCTGGTCCTTGCCAGGTTCTGACAGAGCCGTGTGGGACCAAACCTCATCCCTCTGGGGCTCTGGGAGAGGAATTAGATCAGTCCAATGCAGGGACAGGACAAAAAGGGGGAAAAAAAGGCAGAAATGCCAAGCCACAAACCAAGGCAGATAAATCCAGGAGGGCAATGTAATCTCACCCCTCAGGCCTCACCAGAAGTTACAATACATAAATTATTGCACCTAAAAGCATCTCTAATTTCACTTCTGAGTGATTCACCAGGACCCACCAGGCTGCCCTCTGCATCTCCCCATTTGATTAGACATTTGTACCAAGACAGAGCTCATGCTTAAAATAACATTACTGGAATGGAGATGGACAAGAGAATTCATTTGAATGGAAATCAATTTGATTAGGAAAGTAAATTACCCGCAGTCTATGACCAGCACATTGTGGCTCGGAATAATAATAATAATAATAATAAAAATAATAATAATAAAATAAATCAGTGGCAGCAAAGGATCTTAAATGTTTTTATGGACCTGGCAGTGATTGAGCTATGATCACTTCCCACATGGAATCAGGGCTGGATCCCCCATTCCTTGTGCTGGGACACTGCCAGGCAGAGCTGTCCCATGTCCCCAGGGACCCTGTGCCACCAGGAGCCTCTGGAGGGGACGAGCCCATTCCTGTGCCCCAGAGTGACAGTTGGGCATGGGGCTGCAGGACCTGGGCATGGCCAAAGGGCTGTAAATGGGTTTATGTGGCTGGAGGTGCCCTCAGAGCGGGGATTTAATTTACCCAGGGGTGATGCTGGTCTGGACAAACCACTGCAGCCAGTCTGGGTGTCTCTGCTCCCATTTGGGTGACACTGGAGTCCCAGCACTGGCCTGGCTGGGGGAGGACAGTCCCTCCCTTCGTGTCACTGCCATGTGTCACCACTGAGGTGACAAAGAGCCAGGGAGGCCATGGGTGCCAGGCAGGAGCCAGGGCAGGACCCCTGGGTGCTCCCTCCAGGTCCCTCCCCTGTGCCAGCTGCAGTGCAAGGAGCTGCACACTTTGCTGAGCTGTGGTACCTTCTAAATAATCAATTGGTATTTAATTCCCATGTGATAACTGTCTTATTAAATCTAAATTTAATGTGTATTTGGGAAACCCTAATTTAAAGTGTTACTGCATGCACCATCTGGTGTGCTCTCTAAATACAAATGCAATAACATAATTCAGAATTACATCATAAAAGTAAGTTATAAGAGATTAAAATGCACAACTCTGTTCTTCAGTCAAGGCAGCTTTTATGCTTTTGCTTCTGACTTAGACACAAATCACAGCCAAAGCATTCCTACTCTGATTAAGTGATTTTCTGCTGGGATTTTGGGTTTAATGGAGAGCAGGAGTGCACAGGAGGGAGGTTGGGAGATCAGGAACACTGGAGATGTGGAAATGTTGCCCAGAGAAGCTGTAGCTGCCTCTGGAAGTGTCCAAGGCCAGGCTGGATGGGGTTTGGAGCAACCTGGGACAGTGGAAGATGTCCCTGCCCATGGCAGGGGTGGCACTGGATGAGATTTAAGGTCCCTTCCCATCCAAACCATTCTGGGTTTCCATGAAATCCTCTGCTCCCTGATGCCAGGGAGGTTCAGGGCTGGGCACAGTGAGACTCAGAGACCCACTGAGCTGCCTTTTGTTGAAAAATCAGTCAAATACAGCCCAGAGTTGGGTGCATCAATGATCTTTTATAGTGGCAGTAAATCTAATATCTTTGCAAAACCCCCTATTTTCTCTCTACGTTGAATGAAACATGAGATCCCTTAATAGAGAGGGAAATTAAAATCTAGCTTTATTGCAGTTCCTGTAACTGGTATCTAAGCTATTAATAATCAATCCATTCTTGCTTAAAAGCCAACATTTATCACCCCAGCTGAGCTGACGGGCACTGGGGGGAAAGTACAATTGACTGCAATTACACTTTGAAAAATGTTATCTGTGCCACTGACCACTGGGGATAAATGATGAGATTCCAGGTGTTCCTCCCCTCTTCAGGTTCATTCCCCCAACTTTTATTATTGGGTGGTTTTGCTTCTCCTTCAGCCTCCAGGATGCCTTGAGGAAGGATCTGAGGGGAGGGATCTGTGTTGTCCCAAATTCTCCTCGCTGTGTCCTGGGAGTGCAGAGGGACCCCAAACCCTTCCAGATCCAGCTGTGGGTGCAAGAGCCACTCCAAATCTCTTTTAACAACCCCCCACACACAAGTTTGTTGGTTTTATTCCAAGGGGGAGGAAGAGGCTGGTGCAGGAATTGATTTCCTGGAGTTCCTGGTATTAATGCAGCCGCTGACCGCGGATCTCCCGCAGCAATATCCCGCTCCCCACCAGAATTCTCCAGACTCCAAACTTTTCAAATGAGTTTTCGCAATTTAAAATTAATAATTGTTCTGTCTAGAACAAGGATAATTAAATGCCTGTTCATCCTCATTATTGTCAGGCGTGTGATTTGTTGTTTTCTCCATAATAAAATTAACCGGTTTAACTAATGGGTGCCAAAACTTGATAATTAAAGCTGAGCAAATAATTTGCAACAAATTATTTACCCAGTGGGTTTGGCGGGGTCCGTGGTGGGTCTGTGGCTCTTGGTGAGGGGCTGGGAGCCACTGGTGATGCCCAAACCCACACAGGGCACCCCGGGGCACCTCCTTTTCCTTCCAATGGTCATTTTTTAATGAAAATTCTCTGGTTCTTTTTCTATCTAAGGAAAGAGGTTCCCTCCGCGGGATTTTGCTCACACCTGGAGCATGAGGCAGGTGGTTCACCAGTGCAGGCTCACCTGTGGATGAAATCCCAGAGGAAAGAGCAGCTGCTCTCAATGAGGATGTGGAGGTGGCCAAAAAAAGGCAATTCCTGGGGAGGAGAGGCATTAAAATAATGAGCCAACAAAAGGAGTTTGGTCAGACACAATCTTCTAAGAAGAATGGACTTTGAAATGATGGTTATTAGCCAGGTTTCATTCTGGCAGCAGTTAAAGAAGCTTTCGAAGGTATCACAATTAATTCGTAAGTTTATATTACACATTATAACGTGAGGGGCCATTAACGAGGCGGTGACATTAAATTTAATGTACTTGGTGAGTGGGACAGTTTGTCTCTCCCCCCCTGGGTGTATTCCCTGGATTTTTGGGGTCTGGCACTGCCGGGTTTCTCCATGGGAGCTGCTGGGGAGGAGCCGCCAGCACCGGGGGTTGTCACTGTGGTGCCACGCGGGGGACACCGGGTGACACAGAGCTCTGCCCCCAGCTCCGCGGCACTGCCAGCAAGGCTGGGAGGAACACAAGGAGAATATGGAGTGTCTCATACCTATAACTTTAAATTAAAAAAGCAATGTGCTGTTTATTGGCGCTGCCGAGTGTCTCCGGAGCGGGAGGCTCATAAAGATCATATTACAGTACAAGCCATTATGCAAAGAGTTTACTATATATACATTTCTAAATGCTTCAGCAAACAGCAGCCTCCTTATGAGCAGAGCAGGATAACTGGTTCGTTTGGGGTAACAAATGATCCTTGATTTGATTTTAAATGCAATGACAGCAAAATTTATTTCTTATTTAATCACTTGCCAGAGCTGTTGAGGATGGGATGGTATTAAACTGCACAATGCAGCATATGACTACTGAATCAGTTGAAATAGGCATAAGAATATATTATGTTTATAGGATAGAAAAAGATTGTACAGCAATGCATATAACTAGAATGGGTATTTTTGTCATTTATACAGTAGCTTATATCATTATTCCTTCCCGCTTCCAATTTTTCAGTAATAAAAATACAGGGGATGTGATTCTCTTTGCATAAACCAACTTGATTCTTTATTAAATATTTTTATTAATCTGAAGTACTACAAAGCATTTGAGCAGATAAATCAGGCTCCGAATAGTCATTTCCTCTCTGCTATGGCTCCATAAAGTGGATTCATTTATGAGCGTGCACTACCCGAGAAGAAGGTTTCCATATTCATTAACATGCTCCCTCATGGTTCTGGTTTTTTATCCCACTGGACCACGCAGAAGGGTCTCCAGAAGAAGCAGGTCTTGGAAATCTGCTCTGTGATCCCTGCCTGGTTTTGTGTCCAGTTTAATGAGGAATCACCCCTCGGGTACCTTCAGGGTGCTCAGGGTCGCTCTGGCTCCCCTCACACCCAGCTTGGGACGTCAGCGCCTTTGGGGTGATCTGGGGATGGATCCAGCCCCACAACTGTCCCACACCACCCCAGCCACTCTCCCACAGGATGTGGCGATCCCATTATGCAGCAGAGGGAGATTTATGGACCAGCCCCTCCCGGGAGGACACCCAATAAACACCACGGGACTCCTCTGGAGGCTTTTCCACCCCTAAAGCATCCCGGCCTCCTGCTGCCCCTCCTCTCCCGTGACCCCACATCCTCTCACCCCACAGCAGGCAGCAGTTTGGGTACAGCACCGCCCTTTTGGCCGATGCCCGGGTGCCCAGGCAGGTCCCGGCCCTGGCGGGGATGCTCCCGGCGGGAGCGGCGGGGGCGGCTCGGGGCCGGCACGTTCAGCCTCCGCCAGCTGCCGGGGCTTTGAGCCACCGGGGGAAGAAGCTGCGGCGAGGCACAAAGGAATTGAACCGATTTAAAACCCAGCCAGGTGTGCAAACAAGTTTATCCTCTCGTAGCAGCTCGCGGGGAATCGGGAGGGCTCCGGAAAGGTTACGGCAGCCACGTGGGTGCTCGGGGCTCCTTGGGAGAGGTGACATTTAGCGCCTGCATTTGGGACTCGCCGGGACCCCCGGAGCTGCTGCCTTCATCCAGCCGAGCCCAGGGCTGCAATTCCTGCCCTGTGCCGGGATCAGCCTCATCCTGCCCTTCTCCCCTCCCGGCTGCTGCTTCCACACCCCGGGCTTTAATTTCAGATTTTCCTGCAGCAGCTGTCTAACATTTGTTTGCTGTTTGGGAACAGGAATTCCGGCACTCCGCAAAAAGCAGGGACCCTCCCGAGCTGCTGCTGGCACAGCCTGGCATGCCAAATTATTCCTGCTGTTCCAGGTGCCATCTTCAGGGGGATTTAGCCATCCATCTGCTGCCTGTGCCTGCCCTGGAGCATTCCTGTATCCCAGCAGGGCTGTGGATGCCCGACGGGTCCAGCACTCGGGAATGAGCCCACCAGCAGCACCAGGACATGGATTTGCCTTCCCTCCCTCCCTGCCCTATCCCACCGACCACGCTGAATAAGGTGAAGCAGGGGATTGTCCCCACAGGAACGGCTGGAGTCAATCCAGGGCTGTTTCACCTCTCCGTGTGCACCGGGCTGTTTTCCTTGCTGGGAGCTGCTGGGTCTACCCATAAATCCGCCCTCAGCAGCAACCGTGTCACAGATGTCCCAGGACATGAATTTTTTCTCCGGTTTTAGTGCTGGTGTAAAGCTAAATTATGGTGGTTGTCAGCGTTAGCAAAAACCAGCATCCCCATCCTGCCCGTAAAGCACAGCAGCGGGGCCTGGGGCTGGCAGGGATGGAGGAGAGCTGGGCCAGCCCCTGTTTTCTGGGAATTACAGGTTTTTCTGGAGCTGGGACTGGTGCTGGTGGTTTTGCTCTTTCCCACCCTGGAATGTGGGCTGCACACTCAGGGCTCACGCAGAGGAAGGCGAAGTTGTGTTTGAGCTCAGTGCAACCCAAAAACTCCTGGCGCTGCCCAGGTTTGCCACGGACACCTTGGGAAGCACCAGAAGCTGGCGCCTGAGTGGCCGTGGAGCACCGGCCCCTCCCGGGACACCGCCCAGCAGGATTCCGGAGAAGCGGGGAAGTTTCACACCTTCCCAAAACAACGTTCAAGGAGGAAACGAGCAGCCAGCAGCTGTAATTGAGATGGATGAAAGGGCGGCTGCCTCCCCCAAAGCGTTCCAGGCACCAGACTTGAGAGGAATATGAAGTGCTGCTGCTCTCCAAAGATCGCCACGCTGCCGCTGAATTATTAATGAGCAGGAATGATTTCATATTTAATCTAAAGACTATTAATTACACTGCAGAAGAGCAACACACCATCCTGAGAGCCCCTCTCGCCAACTGAATAATTTAGTGGTGCCCCATATTTTACCTCAATGTCAGGGCGGGCAGGGAGACCCCTCCTGCCTGAGCAGAGAGTGGTGGCCCAAGGGGTGGTGTTGAGGGCCCACCCCAACCTGTGAGCCCCCCAGCCTGGGCACAGAGGGATTATTTGGGGTCCCTTGGGGCTGGGGACACTGCTGTCCCTCTGTCCCAGCCTCACTGGGAACCCAGCAGCAGCCCCAGCTGTGGGAACACTGCAGACAGAGGTTTATTTGTCCGGGATTATTTGCTGATCACTGTTAGAGTGATCCAAGATGATCATTAAAAAGGGAAATGGGCTGTTTAATAACGATGCTGGGAGCACGCAGTGTGCCTCACATTACGAGGGTGTTTAAGCATGAGCCCAATTAAGTCCCTTGCATCCCTACAGAATTACCCCAGTTGTGCAAACTATTAGGCAAACTCCAGGCTCCCCGTACTCACAGGCAATCCTGGAGCTTGGCACTCTGCTAGAGACCCATTTCTGTCCTGAAGCTAAATTAAAATCCTATTGTGCCGGTGCCGCTAATATTTCCTGCTCTTGTTTCCAACAATTAAATTGTGACGTTCTGCCAAAACGTACAAGGAAACGAGAAAATGCTCTCGATCAGCTGGAAGGAGAAGGGAAATGCTCCCAGCTGCCTCCTGCCACCCAGATGCCACGGTGACAGTGACAGTCACAGGTTAAGCAGCACCTGATGGATGAGGCAGTGGCTGGTGGGGGTGGGGATTCATCCTCCCCTGTGGGCAGTGGGACTTTGGGACTTCAGATACGAAGGTAAAAGGGTTTTTTTCTCAGTTCAGGGGAGAAATTTGGGAACTGGATTCATGCAGTGCTGAAAAGGAGAAGGCTGGTGTCCTGGGTTTGTGTGGAAAGGGTTTGGGGCTGGAGGGTTACGAGGCTGGCAGTGATGGAGCAGCTTTGGTGGCACCTGGAGCCCAGCTGGGGTCACCCCACCACAGCTGCTGCTGAGGAAGGACTTGAGGGACAATTCCCAGCCCTGCTGTGTCCCCAGCACCACCAGTGGCCTGATCCTGCCACCCTTCTCACACAGGTACTGCACATCCTTTTAAATATTCTCCTGAATTCTAATCCTCTTTTCCCCCCTGATCTGCTCCCCCCAGCACTCCTCAGGGAGGGCACAGCTGGTTCCCTGCCCCACACCCCCTGCAAACCCCCAAAGTGGCCCCAGAGTGCCCTCAGAGTGATGTCCCCTGCTTGGGGTGGGCTGTGGCTGCTCTTGGGCAGGGAAGAGCCGGTGGGGACCCCGAGGGTGTTGGGGACACTACAGTGGGACAAGGAGGGACTGGCAGCTGCAGAGCTGCGGTGAGATCAAGTTAACTGGTGGAGGAGAAAGAGGAGAGGGGAAAAAAAAAGCTGTTTAAGAAAGAAATGACTGTTTGGTCATGGCTTACAAGCTGGTACTTAGAAATTCCATGAATTTTAAAATAAAGACATCGTGAGATTTGAACTTTCTTTTGAATACTCACAAACTGCAGTGCCTAATACCTTCCCTGGCCATTAAGGAGCTGTGCTGGGAAGCAGAGAGAGCTAAGTACTACACTGATAGAGCAGTTAAACACCGTAATGGAATTGTGTTTGGAGAGGCTGCAAAGCCAGGTAGAGAGCCCATACATAAACAAGGCCATTACCAGCCAGGGTAAGTGGTGATAGAATTTCATGAATATCCCCACAAAAAGCTTTGTATATTTATAACAACCTGCAGAGTCGTTTTCAACACAGTCAGGGGCCTTTCAGAGTGACTCTGGAGTTAAATTGTACAATAGACGCGTGTCCCTGCATGGGGATATCTGCTCCAGGCAAAGCTGGATGGGCAGAGGGATCCCTGACCCTGCCTGGGCACCCTCCTGGAGTGCTGTGGGTCCTGAAGCAGTGCTGGCAATTTGGTGGTTACCACCCACAAAGTCCTCCAGTTTCCAGCTTAAATCCCCCTTTTCAGAAATGTTTTTAAGAGTATTTTCTTTTTGCAGGGCAAGGGAAGCAGAAGGGCACTGCTTCCCAGCTGGGATGGAAAAGGAAGCAGGAGGAGTAGCTGCTCCTCTGCTGGCCGACTGGAGAAGTCACCAAAGGGCAAGAGACAGAAGTTTCCACATCTCAGGAAAAGGAGAAATAAATCTGGGAGCCATCAGACCCAAAAGATCAGGATGGGGCTCTGCAAGAGCTGCACAGAGCCCAGTGGGGAGCTGGGGCACAGCTGAGACCCCAAACTGGGGCTGTGGGGCACAGACTGGTCCTGCTGCTCCCCAGGGCTGCTTTGCTGATGATCCTACACCAATCCCACAGCGTTCCTGGCACAGCCTGTCCAACACCAGCAGAACACGTGTGTGCTGCCAGAGCCCCAAAACCTCTCCACAAGAAACCCACACTCTCCACCTCTGCAGCTGGAGAACAGCAAAGCAAACTCCTGAGCGTACTCACCACTTTGATTTAAATAAATAGGTGCTTTAAACTTAGGAAAACTTTGCTCTGCAACTCTTGCAAAACCTGAGCCCAAGTGATAGGCACAGCTCGGGCACGAGCTGCAATAAAATGCTAATTGCAATTCATAAATTACGTCGGGATGCCTGGGAATGTTGAAGCTCCTGGATGAAGTGTAGCATTCAATTTATCCTGTGCACGCTGCCGACAGTGTTGCCAGCCTCCTTCTTGTCCCCCTGTGTTGTTTTGTCATCTCTGTACTATCACCAATTCATCACAAAGGCAACTGAACTCGCCGATGTCCACCCACCGGGTGACTTTGTCTTCGCTACTCTATGACTTCTAAATTAAATTGTCAAAACACATTACCGAGAAAAATATCGTGCAGGGGAAGTTCTTTACCCTTTTTTCTCCCAGCTGAAGAGAGAAGGGGTTTGATTTGGAGGGAACATGTCTGCTTCATTATCCCGCCCGTTATCATATTTCTTCCCTCGGCGGCAGCAGGAAAAGAGTCGATACACAAGTCCTGGGTGACATGATGGAGCATCCCACAGGAGTTGTCTCGATAAATTCTGAGATTGCCCAGGAAAAGCTGGGGGGGGAGGGGTGTAATTTTCACTCTCTTTTATTCCTCCCACTCTCAGACAATTTAAAAGAGATTACGGGGTTTGCTGGCGTGGATTCCCCCGAGCTGGATGTTCCCACTCTGCCAGCACTGCTTGGTTTGGAATCAGCTCCTTGGAGTCCTTGCAAGAGAAGAAGTGAGCCCAGGAATGGGGCTGGGGAGGGCACAGGTTCTGCTCCCACACCTCTGCTCCTTGAATCCCAGAATGGGTTGGGTAAGGAGGACCTTAAAACTCATCCCACCCCACCCCCTGCCATGGGCAGGGACACCTCCCACTATCCCAGGCTGCTCCAAGCCCCATCCAACCTGGCCTTGCACACTTCCAGGGATTGGGCAGCCTGTGCCAGGGCCTGCCCACCCTCACAGGGAAGGATTCCTTCCTCAAACCCCATCTAACCGTTCTCTCTGTCAGTCTGAAGCCATTTCCCCTTGTCCTGGCACTCCCCCCTGTGAAAAGTCTCTTTTTGTGTCCCTTGTCAGCTCCCTGGTATTTTGTTTCCTACAGGAATCAACGCTAATATTGAGCTGCTCCCCCACTATTTCCCTGCACTACAGGGGGTGTTTGAGTGCTGTGGGCTCTGTCCCCTCTCCCCTGGCTCTGCTGTCCCCCCAAAACTGGAGCAGAGCCCAGGCCAAGGTTGGGTAACAGGGAAGGATCCTGCTGCTGGGTACAACCATGGAAAAGAATTCCCCTGGGAATGTGAAACAAGACCCTTCTTCAAAGGGAAAGAGCTGTTGATTCCCCTTTTTTCCATTCCCACGTTGGTCTCTGGGCATAATGGATCAGCCATAAAAAGCAAGTTACACATTGTGCACTCATTCTTTTGGCTTTGGACAATATCAAGGTAATAGACACATATTGTTTATTTATTCTGCTGTAGAGCAAGGCAAGGAGGCAGTGCCCAATGTTTAGATGGGGTATTTTTAAATGCTCCCATTCCCTGGGCCCTTATGATGCATTAGCCATCAGTAGTCAAATTGCCTCGTATTTGCAATTTTATGGGTTCATTTTATCAAGCACACAGGAGCTGCATTCAAAGCATGGAAATAAAGTATTCCACTTTTGTTAGGCAAGCGCTGCTTCAACGCAAGAGATGGCCAGAAAGCAGAAATCTCTTTTTATTTTCCCTGCCTCTGCTCCCGATTCATCTCCAGATATTGCCTCTCCTTTGCAGCAGAGCCCCTTTATGGCTGTGGAAGGTCCTGTGCACACCCAGAACTCCATGGATTTATCCTGCTGGGAGATCACTCCCTGCTCCCTGCCTGCTTTCAAATAACTCCCAGCAAAGCTGTCCCCAGCTCCAGAGTGGCACCTTCCCCAGCCAGTCCCTGAATTCAGCTCCGTCCGTGGAGCAGCGAAAAGCAGCAAAACCGCTGGGAATCAGCGGGAGGGAGAAGTTTTCAGAGTGGATTTGGACGTGTCGGGCAGATCGTGCTCAGCCCATCACAAGGACTTGGGGTCACCCCAGTGCCACCCTCGCTGTCCCCTCCCGCCAGCCCAGGAGCTCCAGGGCCGCGGTTTTTTGGGGGAAATTCGCGTGATTATCCCCATTCTGCTGGAGGAGAGTTGGCAGAGCAGGAATTTGCTCCCTCTCGTGGGCTCTGGGGCTGGAGGCTGAGCTCAGCACAGCAGAAAGGGATGGGATTCCTTGGCAGGGGATGGGAAATGTCCCGTTTGAGCTCTGGGAGCTTCTGCTCCGGCACGGGACAAGGGCAAAGACCCCGGGACACGCAGCCCTGGCTTGGGGCTTCATGTGACAGCGTTTGGCAGCCCCAAATTAAACCTGCTCTTTGATGGGATGGAGGTCTGGCTCTCCAAAGCTCTCAGCTCCTCCTCACGCAGCGCTTTACTGCCTTTATTGTCTCTGGGTCTAATTCCAGCAGGATTTATTTCTGTTTCAGCTGCTGCTTGACCAACTGCAGCACGGACATTGCAGGGCTCGCTCTCAGGGATGAATACACCACAGATTCCTCTCATTTTTGGAACAAGAACAGCTCAATTTCATAAATTCATAACCCCCCAGCAGCTGCAGTGCCCTTTTTTCATTTCAAGCTCCCTTTAATGGTGCATTTAACACTAAAAAAAACCCCCAAAAACCCACAGCATGTCAGGCTGCAGGAAAGAGTGGGAAAACAAGTCAGAGCATATGTGGTGTGCAGAGAGAGCATGGCCAGCCCTTTTCAGTGGATGGAGCTGGGATTTTTGTTGGTGTTGCCGGGCACAGACAGATCCTGGTGCTTCTGCAGAATTCCCCGTCCAACACAGCTGGGACAGATGTGACACAAGTGGGACAGATGTGACACAAGTGGGACAGATGTATTTTGGGGCTGCTGGAGCTCCTAAATGCCTACGTCAGAAACCCACACTCTCAACCTCTGCAGCCGTAAAACAGGAGAGCCACTTCTGGAGCGAATTTATGGCTTTAATTTAAATAAATAGGTGCTTTAAACCCGTGAAAACTTTGCTCTGCAGCGCGTGCTAAACCCGAACCCAAACGATCAGCGCAGCTCGGGCAAGAACCGTCGGAAATAACACGCTTTGAACGACACACTAAAAGTTTTAATAACAAAATATAGAAAGAAATAAATAACTCCCGCTGGCCGGGAATTGAACCCCACGGGGGAGGACGGGAGCGGGCCGGGCACCGGCGGCCCGCGGGCCCCCTCTAACGGCCCGTGGGGGAACGCCCGCTGCCCCCGGCCGCCCCATCCC
>VXAX01006836.1:660277-689295 GCA_013399835.1 Leptocoma aspasia
GGTGACACCGGCGGTGACAGCGGGCAGGGCCGGGCCGGGCACAGCCACCGCCGCGCTCCCCGCGCCGCCCGGGCCGGGCCGCCGCTCCCCCGGGCCGGGCGGGGTCACCTTCATGGGCGGGCGGGAGCGCGCGGCGCTGCCCGGGGCCTGGTGAGGCGGCGGCGGAGCGGCGGGACCGGGACCGGGAGCGATGTTCGTGCAGGAGGAGAAGATCTTTGCGGGGAAGGTGCTGAGGCTCCATGTGTGCACCATGGAGGGCGCCGAGTGGCTGGAGGAGGTGCCCGAGGACACCACGGTGGAGAAGCTGAAGGAGCGGTGCCTGAAGCACGTAAGGAACGGGGAACGGGGTGTCGGCACCGGGCTGGGCACCGGGAGCGCCCAGAACTCCGCGGCTGGAAATCGTCAGGGACCGAGGGAACGACTGGAATTAACAGTCCAGGGGAAAGCAAAACTGTCCCGTGAGGAAAACTGGTTTTTTTCCAACGCCCTGTAAATGGCTTTAAAAAGATTGGGGGGAAAATCAGCTCGGGTAAAAGTGGTGGCTTTGTGTCCTGGTCTGCTGCGTGTGCTCTCCTCCCCGAATTGTGTGAAATATTTCCATATGGAACTAAAACCCCCTTTTGGAGAGTGTTGTGTGTTGGTAAAGGAGGGTTTGGGCAGAAATCACTTGGTAATGTTTGGTTACAGAGTTTGGGGTGTGTTTTGCAGCGGTGTCAGAGCTCCCCAGCTCCTGCCCCTGCTGTGTGAGCTGGATTCTAGCCTGGTTCGTTTCTGGGTCTGAACAAGGAAGGAAGGTAGGAACTGAGGAGGAGAAATTTCCTGTTTTGTTAAAATCTTAGTGCAGCCTCACCCTGTGCTGGCACTGGAACAGCTGAGATGTTTTTTGGGGGGAGATCAAAGCTCTTCTAACGCTGTCCCCGTGCTTTAAACAAGATAGTGATGGAGGTGGCCAGAGGGTCACTCAGTTGTCACTGTGTGGAAGGGACAAGGTGCCCAAAGCAGGGCCCAGGCTGTGGGACAGAGCAGGGGGGCCCAGGCAGTGTCAGACCCGGTGCTTTCAGAGCCACTGGGCTGAGTTTAGAAGCTCAGCCACAGCTGGGTTTTGCTGTCCTGATTGACAACAGCAGAGTGTGACATGGTGACCCGTGGCCAGGAGCCTGGGGCCAGCAGGCTCCTGGCCTGCTGCATTTCTTCCTGAGGGACGTGGAACCCTGGAGCTGGCAAAAGCTGGAGCCTCACCTCTTCCCTCTGGGAATTCACTAAATCACATTTAGTGGTGAGGGGCTTTGCCTCTAAAGTCCTGCAAAGACTTTTTTTTTTTTTTTTTTTACATAAAACCTGTGTAACAGAAGATCCCTGTAATTTGTCACCACTTAACTCCCGTTTGAAGGGTTAAGGGTTTTATTTCCTGGCTGAAATAAAGGTGCCCAGGAACCCTTCCAGTACCTGGAGGGAGCTGACAGGAAACAGGGAGAGAGGGATGGAGTTTTAGAGGACAAGGGGGAATGGCTCCCCACTGGCAGAGAGCAGGTTTAGACACAATTTGATAGCTCAGGGTGATATTTGATTTCAGTCTCTGCTGCTTTGTGCAAAAACCCATCCTGGGGTGGATTTCCATAACCATAATGGATAAGAAATAGCTTTATGGAGGGGGAAAATAGACCTGGAAAAATCATGGCTCCTGCTCATGGACTGAATGTTGATAACACCTTGAGATAATTTCTGCAGCCACCTCTTCCAGGAAACTGGTGATTATATTCCTGAATGTCTCTGAAATCATTCTTTTAGGAAGCAGAGGGAGATGTTTGTGGGAAGTGGCCACTTTTCCCTCCGTAACCTTCAAATGCTGGCTGATCTCTCGAGTGCCACTCTTGATGTCTTTATTTCCCCCAAATTTGATGTTTTTGAGCCAAAAGTGGCTCTTTTGTTAGGCAAAGAAATAAACCTCTCCCACTGGTTTTTCCCCTTACCTGTAACATTTGTTTAAATAGATGGTTTAAGCCACCCAAGTTTAATAGGAGGGAGTGCCAGGGCTATTTTCAAATGTTTCTGTTATTAAAAGCAAACAAAAAAAAAGTTTTTTCATATTTTAAAACAAACAAAGCCCTGTGGTTTACCAGGATTCCAAGCTTTGCAAGAGGTGTTTGGCATCACCAGGGCTGAGGATTTCAGCAGTTGCTCAGGCACCTGTGACAAATGTTTGTCCCCTGCCAGGCAGAGCAGCCGGCTGGGAACTCCAGAATTGAAAAGAAAAGGTGAGGATGAGCAAAGGCACTGCTGGTCAGGTGTTTTTTCTGTTTCCAGAGCATTTAAAATGTGAGGGTAACCAAGTGTTTCACTCAGCAGCCTCTGGTGTCTGTAATGCCCATATCTGCCCTGTTGTTCTCTGCAGTTGTTATTAAAGTGGTTGGAAGAACAGGAAATAAGAATTGGTGTCCACAGAACTTTAATTTTTTTGCTTAAACTTTTACCTGATTAGTTTTATGGTTAATTACTGCCCACATTTATTATGTGATTGTCCCCACATACTCCTTTATATGTGCTGGGGAAAATGGAGATGTGTCTGTGTGTCCACCCCAAAACCTCCCAGCTGCCCTTTTCTTCTCTTACCCTCAGGGTCTGGACCAGGAATATTCTGAGCTTGTTTGCAGAGATGTGGCACTGCTGTCCTTTATTTTGGGCACCTTATCAGATCCATTCCAGGAGGTGCTCCCAGCTGTTCATGTGTTCTTTGGCCTTGGTTCAGCACTTCCATGAGAAGTTCCCTGACAAAGCAGGACTCAGATGTTCTCACCTCAATCTCAGTGAGGCATCAGAACCAAAGGCAGGTTCAGGTGAGGGACTGGAGCCCGTGCTGGAAACAAGAGTGTTTTGATTGGAAAAGCAGCAGGAGCTGTTTTCCCTCAGCTGCAGGCAGCAGGGAAGGTGATGATGGACTAAAAAGGTTCCTTTGCAGGAGGATGAACAGCACTAAATGCTCCACTAAAATTAGGGATTTCAGTGGGATTTTTGGGAATGGCTCAGTTGCACAAAAGGTGAGCACTCTCTTCTGCAGACATGGTGGAAGTGGCTTGGTAGAAACATTTAGAAATTGCATTAAAAGGTGTTTGCTGTGAGCAGAGCAGGCAAGGTCAGTGTGAAGTGTCCTGTTCTGTGGTGAGAGCAGCAGCAGCAATTTCAGGTTGTTATTTCTAATTTTGCCTTTCTGGAATTGCAAGCACTTTGCTTTCTTTTTTGCACTCAAACAAATTGGAAGCCTCTGGATGCACTGATGGAATAATGTTCCTGAAATCTTTCACTGTGCATCTGGAGCCACTCTGGTGTGAGGAGGAGGCAGCTCAAGGCCTGTGTGAGCACTCTTTTTTTAGGATTTGAACTGATTTCCTGGTGAATTAATTGACATGCAATTTAGAATTGCAATAAGGGAATGGGCACAAAAAAAAAAAGCCATTGTATTCTGATTATTTATGGTTGGGAGGAAGAGCTTTGAATGGAACTTTAGTTCAGCCCTTTCAGCAGGAACCCAGATTAGGGCTCCAGCAGCCAAATCTCTTGGTTTCAGCTTGAAACAAGGTGCAGAAACTGCCCAGTTTAAGGTCAGATAAACCAAAATCACTGCTGGCAGTGCCTTGTTTACTCTGAGAGTAAATCATAATTATGAGGTGAAGCAGGGAGTCTGTCCTGTTTGGGCACTCCAAAAGAGAACGTGCATCATTCCAGCCTTCCCTCCTGTAAAACACTGCTGCTCTTGGGAGATTTGCATTTTTACTTTGTGAAACCAATTCCTGAGGGACCTCAGGGATCAGAATTAACGTGGCAGTGGGTCCTGGAGCATCCTTACTTTGCTGCAAATCTCCAGCACTTCCAGAATTCAGTGTGAGAGAGATGTCCTGGGAAAGCACAAATCCACTCACACAGGCACAAATCAAACCTCATTTTCTTTAGTAAAATGCTCTCTGTGCACTGACCTGTGGCTTAAGCTCTTGAGAAGCCAGGAAATGATGCACAGTTGGTGCGTGGAGAATTGAGTGCCAAGTGCTTCACGAGGAGCCTCATTTCTGTCTTCTGATCTGCAGCATTTATTGTCTCCTGCAGTGCCTTCCTGTAAGCTTGGAGGATCCCAAAACTGTGACACATCATAAGCTGATCCATGCTACTTCTGAGAAGGTGCTGACAGACACAAAAACAGTGTTGGAGGAGAACATCCAGGACAGAGGTGAGGTTGTCTGGGTTTGGATCTTACCAGTCTGGAAGGAGGAGCTTGGCTTTCATCTGGCAAATTCCAAACGCTTTTGAGATTTTCTCTGTGCTGTGACATAGGAAGCTAAATAAATGGAACTAATGCAAAATTCATCTCCAGGAGCAGTTGAATTTGAGGGGTGTTTTGCAGGAGCTGCTGTCCCAGGCTCTCTAACCTGTGGCAGTGTCCTTCTCTCTGTCACAGATGTGCTGCTGCTGGTCAAGAAGCGCGCGCCGACGCTGCTCCCCAAGATGTCAGATGTGGTTGCAGAGGAGAAGGTGAGTCTGAAACCCTTTGGATTAACTGCTTCACTGATGATGTCTGGAAGGGTTACTGTGATGTGCTCTCCTTGGAGAGGCAGATGCTGCCAGTTAAATTCTACAGGAACTGCTTCCTATTTCTTCCAAACTTAGAGAAAGCTGATTTTGCATTTTTAACTGTCATTCTGAGAACATTTGCCTTAAAATAAGACACACAGACACTCTGTGAAAGCATTAAAGATTTGATCTTTGAACAAATGTCTAATAACTAAAATACAGTTCAGCAAGTGCCTTAGTTGGTTAGAAAACCCAAAGAAATATGTTGGCTTGCTGTCAGGTTGTCTTCTGCCTTTAGCTGTGTGTGGCTTGTCACCTTCTAACCAGCCTCTAGATCTGCCCCTCATTGTTTTATTTTGTTTTATTGGAGTTGTTCCTGAGGGTCAGGATGGTGTTTATGCACATTGATGTATCACATAAACTCAGAGGCCTCCAAGTTCTCTGGGATACATCACTGTCCCTCTTTATGCTGGAATTTCCCTGCATGTTGAGATGTGAGGACTGAAAGTGGGGCAGCCCACCAGGCCCAGTTGAGCTGTGTAATTGCAGGATGACACTGGAGCTGTTAATCCATGGCATTACAAGTGACAGAGCACTGTCTTGGGAAGGAAGATGAAACTCTGTGCTGTGTTCTCTGTTCTGTGGCTCATGGATTATGAAACCTGCTCCTGTTTTCTTCCCTGCAGAGGAAGCAGGAGCAGAAGGCTCCTGACAAGGATGCCATCCTCAAAGCCACTGCCAATCTGCCCGCCCGCAGCGTGGACCGCAGCGTGACCCACCACAACATGAGGGATGTAAGTACTCACACACCAGTATCCAAACAGGCTGCTTCATATTTATCTATTAATTTCTGTTTTTTGGAATGTAGTTCTCTGTTTCCTATAAGAGAAATTCAGATGTCTGTAATATGTATTCAATAGCTTAAGGTTTAAACACAGCTCGTGGTATTTAGCGATAATAAAATACCGTCCTAAATTATTATTTAAAATGTTTTGTTTGTGCTTGGAAAAAGCCTCAGAGCATATTCAAGATATGGAAAATATGAAGTTATGGGGTTTTATTTCTTCAATCTTAAATAATTCAGGGGTTTCCTGCGGTTTATTTCCCTTCCTTAACCACTGCCCGTGGAGTGTGTAGAAATAAAGGGACCTTTCTGCCCAGGAGCTTTTGCTTCCATGTAACACTTCACAGGAAGGTCCTGGGCCTCCTGAGAGACTAAACAATGAAAATAAAGCCCTAATAAAGCAACTTTATGTACAGAGGGCCAGGCTGCTGCTGTGTTACTAACAATAGATACATTAAGATTGACTGATGGCTGGTAACTTCCTGTCTAAATGCTTTGACAGTTTCCTTTCTTGCAGTTCCAGACAGAGCTCCGGAAGATTTTGGTGTCTCTCATAGAAGTTGCACAGAAGTTGCTAGCACTGAACCCCGATGCAGTTGAACTATTTAAGAAGGCAAATGGTATGAACATATCTTTAGAGTTGCTAGTTCAATCCTGGGAATTTGTTTCTGGAGCATGGCAGCAAAGCTGCTGAAAACTTTGTGGCAAAAGTTTCACCTTGTGGATAAAAGTCATGGATATAAGAGGTCCCTTTGGGATGGGTGAGAAGTTCCATTTAAAAATTATTAGTAGGGATGGGAAAGAATAGTTGGAAATTCACAAGGATGTAGTAAAATGAGGAGAAATGGTGGCTGTTGATCAGGCTGGTGGGAAATGCTCGTCCTTGAGATCTGCTACGGCCAGATCCAACTTTATTTCTAGAGAAATGCTTAATAGATCTTCAGTGACTCTCATATATTTAATTTTGTGGAAATCCCTTGGTCATATGAGAGTTAGTGGCCTTTTGTTTGAGATCTTGAACACATCTGGACAAAGTCTTTGTCCTGGAAGAATCAATCCGAGCCAGAGCGAGCTGAGTACAGCAAATTACATGATGAGGTGGCAAACTGGGGGCAGAAACAAAAGGAGGGATGGGAGAGAGAATGGGGCTTGAACTTAACACATGCCATTCCATTGACACAGGGGTTTTTGTGAGGCTGGAGTGAATGTGAGCTCTGTTTTGTTTGTGTGTGTGCAGCCATGCTGGACGAGGATGAGGAGGACAGGGTGGACGAGATCGCGCTGCGCCAGCTCACCGAGATGGGCTTCCCAGAGAGCAGGGCTGTCAAAGCCCTCCGCCTGAACCAGTGAGTGTTCCAGCACCTGCCTGGCACCTTCTGCTTGTGCTTTAGCACAGATTTGCATCTCTTTTGTCTCCTTATGTGGGTCACCTCAGTCGAGGTTGGAGAAAGCATCAACTCTGAGAAGTGCTGCCTCAGGCACAGTGCAGGGGATCAGGGCTGGATGTGCTCTGCAAGGGCTGTGGGTCACAGGGCTGCCAGGCTGGCACTGTTTCCAAGTATCAAACTCACATCTTCTTCAGCTTTCAAAGTCAGATTTTACAGAGGAAAGGGCAAGCTTTGCCCGTCCGCGCTGGCCTTTCAGCTGTAGAAAAATATTTTGTGCTGATCTTTAAAAAAATTCCAAGAATATTGTGAAGTTCAGAGAACAACTGCAGTAAAATAGGAGGCTATGTAGTTCTTCTCATGCCCCAAGAACAGCCAGCTGTACTGCCTCACTCCTCAGAGGGGTTTGTTAGGCCATTCCTGAAAAATTTTGGTGATAGAGTCCACGACATACTCCAATCAGACTTTTCCAGTACCTCAGGAAGACTTTCTCCTCTGCTGTCCTGAAGCTTTCATGTTGTAACAGAAAAGCCAAATAGGCCTTTCCCTTCCATGAATATGCAATAATTCCTGTGTGTCAAATGGAATTACACATTCCTTGCACTATTGTTATCTTTGCTTTTTCCTTTCTACCTGTTGGGAAGAGGTGTTTGGGAGCTCTGAGAATCTCTTAGCTGGAGCAGTTACACTGCACAGCAAGTGACAGTGTCACACCATGGTGTTCTACTCCCCTCTCCCTGAGGAACAGAGCTGTTGGCACCTGAGATGTGGCTCCAATGCAAATTTGGAATGTGCTTTGTTGGCAGTTCTGTCCACAGCTGCAGACAGCCAGTGTGCTTCTTTGGGAAGCAAAGCAGATGCTGCAGAGAGTGAGGTGACTCCCTCAGAAATGCCTTTCAAAATCTGGGCTGCAGGTCCAAGCTGGACTTGGAGCTTCTCTTTTCCCATATTCAAAGACAATTGTGGATGCCCAGAGAACTGAGGTGCTCTGAGATTTGCTCCAAAACTTTATTTCTGAGTTTTCAGGTAGTAATTAACCTGCCTCCAGCATGGGAATAAAGGAATGCAGGTGGAGCACTGTTGTCACATCCGTGTCCCTCATGCCGGTGTTCCCGTGTGTTTTCCAGCATGTCGGTGACCCAGGCCATGGAGTGGTTGATAGAACACGCTGATGACCCTTCTGTGGATGCTCCTCTGCCAGGTTCTGCTCCTGCAGAAGCCCCAGCTGAAGGTGCTGCCGCCTCTGCTGAGGCAGCTGCGGGTCCCAGCTCGGAGGAGGGCGGGGAAGAGGCCAAGGATGAGCTGACGGAAATCTTCAAGAAGATCCGGAGGAAAAGAGAATTTCGTCCAGACCCACGGGTGGGTGCTGCTTGTCCCCTCTGGAACCTGTGGGACTGGGAGGGATTTTGTGGGCACCATGAAATCCAAATAAATGTTTAGTTAATAAACAAAATGGGACCTCTGGGTAGATGGGTGTTGTGCTGGCTTGGCAGTATTTTCCAATGTCTCAGGAAGAGTTTCTCCCCTGCTGTCCTGCAGCTGTCATGTTGTTACAGAAAAGCCAAATAGGCTGAGTAGGAACTACCTTCACTGCTAAAGTTTTTTTTCTTCTTCCATAATAAAGGCACTTTTGATACAGAATATTTGAAAACTTTGTTAATAAAATTACTGAGTGCTCTGAATATGGAAGTAATGAGGGGATTTTACCTCACACAAAGCTGTGCACAGAAGGTGAAGGGATATGATTGCTGTCATTTCTGTTCTAAATGTAAGATTTGTTAAGCTGTGGGGTTCTGCTCTAGGCTGTCATTGCCCTGATGGAGATGGGATTTGATGAAAAGGAAGTGGTGGATGCACTCAGAGTGAACAACAACCAGCAAAACGCAGCCGTGAGTACAATGTCCTTCCCACTCCTTCCTGCTCCAAGGGTCTGTCCCACTGATGCTTCTCATCCTTGAGCTGGATCATGTTTTGATCTGTCATAAAGTCAATTGCTACTGAGCACTCAGGAGCACAAATTCTGTGCCTCCTTGAAATTGGATACACAACTGGAATGACTACAAAGGGTTTGGACTCCTCAGAGGAGCTCGGGGTCTGTGAGGCTGAGGCTGGGTTTTCAAAAAGCTGTTGAGGAGCTCCCTCACAACAGTCTGCAAAAGAGATTGTGCTGTCATGAGAAAGGAGAAGGTATTGCCAAGACTAACTGGTGTAGGACAGGAATAAATGATCCAGGATAGATTCAAGCCATGCAGTGAGTAAATTACCATTTAGCAGCAATGCTTCCACAGTTTCTGGAATCAGAAAACAGGAAGTTTTTCCAGGATTGATTAGTCCCCTGCTATATATTAAGGAAAATTTTGTGGACACACATGACAGCCAGGGAATCTTCTCTTCAGTATTCAGTGCTGGCCACTTTTGGGGAGAGGCTGTTGGGTTGAATGGTACAAATGAATGTGTGAAAAGAAATATACAGCTCAGGCTTTAACTGGGAGAGAGAAAAGTATTTTTAACATGCCACATTAGCAAAACTTCTGAGTAGACACACTTTGGTTCTAATGAAATCTGATGTGCCTGCTGATTTCTTTCAGTGTGAGTGGCTGCTGGGGGACAGAAAACCTTCTCCAGAGGACTTAGATAAGGGCATTGACACCAACAGCCCTCTCTTCCAAGCCATCTTAGAAAACCCAGTGGTACAATTAGGGCTCACCAACCCTAAAACTCTACTAGGTAAGTCCTGTGTGGGTTCCTGCTGGATTTGCCAGGAAATCAAAGCAGAGATGATGATAACAGCCCCCTTTGGGGGATAGGGGCAGTTCTGGAGCCTTTTCCTCACTTGCAGCAGCTCTGCTGTTTGTTTGGTTCATCCTGCAGCTCAGCTGAACGCAGAGCAGGCCTTGGGGCTGTCCCAGAAATGATTGCAATTCCCCAGGATTACACTTGCTGAGCTCAGAACTTTAATAGCTGCTGGCTGCAATGCTTTTGTGGATTTGGGAGACCTTTGGTGTGCTCCCTTTGGCCCCGAGGGGAAAAATCAGGAATGTCTGTCTAGAACTCTGATTATTTCACAGAAAAAACAAGGCTGTCTCCAGCTTTGCAGCTCCCTGTGTGTGAGCCTTGATCACTGAGACAGAAGGGAACTCGTGGAAAAATATCCAAACAAGAAGGCTGAGCTAAGGCTTTGCCTATCAAAATGGAGATAAAATGGGCAAACACCCTTCCCCTTGCTTGGGTTTGAGCTCTGTGGTCAAGTCTGTGTGCTCAGGGTCAGGAAGGCTGTGGGCACAGCATGTGCCCAGCTGAGGAGCCTGACAGAGCCTCAAATCCCTGAGGAATTGCTCTTTTTGACAACACAGAGCAATGACTGGCTCTGTCATGTAGATATAAAAAGTTTTGCATTTAATCTTTGGCTTCAAAACTTACTTGAAGCAATGCTTTTAAATAAAGGTTGTGTGCACAGCTCATTCAAGAGAGCCTTTAAAAATACTACTTTAAATGTAATTAGGAGAGTTTGCAAGCCTTTAAATAATTCAAGTGCAGAACCTTCCCACTCTTGGTTTCTGAACAAATGGTCTCTTAATTTCCAACAGGGGTTCCACACTGCAGCTCAGAATATAAATAGAAAATGAAATGCCATTATAGGAGCTTGTGGAGCTTGGATGAACATCAGAGAATATATTCCTAATGATACATCTGCAAATTGCTTATGTCACAGGTTTTAATAATGAGGGTTTGCGTTTAATGAGTTCCTTGCAGAATATTGATAAATCTTTAGTTTTAAGCTTGTGAGTCTGTGTAAAAAAAAAAAAATAGTTCAAGTGCTGAAAGGGAAGATCTGGATTTTATTTTGGGCTTTCCTGGAGGCAAGTTGCATGACCTTGAGCAAGGTATTAATGAGGAGCCTTTCAGAGGTGCTGGGCACTTCCAGCTCCCACTAATGGCACTTGAGCTTTGTGCACTGACACTCCTGGGAAAATTAACCCTGACCTTGGGCCAGGCTCTTACAACACTGACATTTTGGTGACTGTGCAGCTGCTTTTTTTGTCCCATTCTGTGGTGACTGGCTCCAAATGTCCAGGAGCTCAGCTCAGTGGCTGTCAAAGGGCTGAAATCAGTGCCTGGCCCATTCCTCTGCCAGATTTGCAGCTCGGCTCTTGCAGTGGCTGTCTGGTTCCTGCAGCATGAGTGGAAGAGTCAAAACTAGAAACAGTAAATAAAACAACAAAAATGCAAACAAACAGCAAAGCTTATTGTAAAGACGGAATATTAATTAAATATTTGGACCACTGTCCCTGTTCAGAAATGGAGATAGTTTTTCTGCACCCAACATTTCCTCTTCTGCCTCCCTGACATCCCTGGCTCTCCAGACACCAGGAAGGAGGAGCAAGCTGCTGCTTCCCTGGTGGCTTCAGGAGCCTCTATTAAAATACAAAGTGCTGAGATTTGGAGGCTCAAGGGGCTACGCTTGTGCTGGCTCTGTGCAGCCTTTGGCACATCTGCTGCTGCTTCTGCTGGCTTGATTTCCTCTTCAGAGGATCCATGGGGCAGCCAAAGGACAGCACAGGGAACAGGCAAGGGGTGACTGTGCTTTCCATGAACCGTCTTGGTTAAGTACCAGGGAGGAATAGGATATTGGTGCAAGAAATCCAGGCTGGGATGTGGAAAAAGCTTTGATCAGAGAAGTGGAGCTGCAGGAGAGTGTTCAGGAATGGATAAATTTCATGGCATGATCCTGGAGACCGAGGCCTGGACACATTTGTTAAGGCTTTACCTTTTCAACCCCATGTCCTTGAGGTTTTGTGGGCTGGCCTGTAATCCAGGCTGAGTATTTAATCACTGTCTGCAGTGAATTTAGTGCTGAGAAAGGAGGAAAGCACAAAGCCTGTAGCATCACCCGAGGCTGTGGACCCTTGGGAACGCACAACGTGTATCCCAACCATTTCTAGGATTTGAGTTGTAGCTATTTCTCACTGTCCTGCTGTTGAAACCTCCCAAACATTGAAGGACTAACTCTTGCAATCCCTGTTTCTTGGCAGCCTTTGAGGATATGCTTGAAAACCCCTTGAACAGCACTCAGTGGATGAACGATCCCGAAACGGGGCCGGTGATGTTACAGATCTCCCGAATCTTCCAGACGCTGAATCGCACGTAGAGGGAACTGCCAGTGCACTGTGCCACTTCCCCCTGCCCCTCACTCCCCCTCCACCTCCACGGGAGGGTGCCTGGATGCTTGGGAAGGGGTGGATGGAAGGGAGGGAGGGAGGGAAGGGGGGAGATCCTGGCTGGAGGGGTCTCTCGCACGAGAGCTTTCATAGTTACGGCCAACAGGAGTGAGTTGCCTTGTGGGTTTAGTGTTAGTGGAAGAGGTTTGAGGATTTGTTTATGTTTTCAGGTATTAGGTTTAAAATAAAGTATATATATTAAAAAAAAATAGGAAAAAGGTTTTGTGAAAACACTTAAGAATCTGGTTGTTGGAAAGAAATATTGCTCGTTCAAAAGGCCTGTGACAGTTTTCTGGCCAGTTTTGCTAGGATCTGGCTGGTGTTTACAAAAGGTCACTGACCACTAGCATAGGATATTAATCATCTCCATACAGTATTAATTTATGGCTCTTATCAAATTGCAAAACTGCTTTTTTAAAAAAAAATTGATTCTTAGGAAATGTTTTTTAAAAGCCCAAATCTTGGGAGAGCAAGCACATTTCTATCCAAGCTTGTTTATCTGGCATTCTAATTTAAGCAGAATCATTCAGAGATGGAATTCTAATAAATAGCATTACTTTTTCCTATTTATTTGCTGCATTAGTGTTGTTGCAGTCCCACTGGGGTTGTACTTGCAGGAAGTTCTCTGTCAGGTACCATAATGGTGCAGGATCTCTTTCACCACAGAATTCATCACATCAAGACTTGGATTCCCGAGTGGTTGCAATTCCTAAGCTCACACTCTGCCATATCCCATTGCAAGAAGGGATATGTTCACATAGTGGGTTTTTTCCCCCCATTTTTATGTGCACAATTTTGGCAAGGGGCTTGTGGGGGTTTTATTCTGTTTACAAAAAAAAAAAAGCAGCTGAATTGCATGGGAGGGTTGCTGGTGTTCTGTAAAGCAGCAGAACCACACAGGTTTTTATCTTAAGGTATTTAAAGCACGCTTGAAATTGCTATCTTTGAGTTAGAAGTGGGTTTTCTGTATACTTATTTTTACCATGGTCATACCAAAAATGTCAGGTTGGGTCTTTCCTATTTTGCCAGAAGACTGACTTGAAATTTCAGAGAGGAATTCTGAGCTATTAAGAACAGAACTCACTGTGAATATCCAGCTGGTGTTTATGACTGTGCTCTGCAGGTGTTATTTTTTAGCAGTCTGCTAAAAAAAGGGGTTTATTTTCAACTTAGTGAAACGTGATTGACATCTGTCATCATCCCTGCCATGCCTTGTGCTTCACAGCCCTTCAGGAAAGGCAGAAGAGGCAAATCTTGCAGAGAAACCAGGTGGAGACCCTGGTCTTTAAGCAGCACAAAGGTGTCCTGTCAAACAGGGAGATCCTGAGCAGCTCTGCAAGTCACCTCTGAGGTGTGGGAGGGATTTATGTGCAGTTGGGGTTTTTTAAAACAAAAATTCAGCAAGATGCAACCCGAAGCCCTACAACAAGTTGTGGCCTGAACTTGGCATCTGCTCTGTGCTGTTATGCAGCTGAGGCACTGAAGTTGCCAATTTCTCATAATTAATATGAAGGGTGGGGAAATCGAAACAGCCTGAGATTTTATCTTGTCTTACTATCCCAGGATTCTTTTTTTTTTTTTTTTTTTTGTAATTTCATATTAAGCTTTACAGTTGATGACTGCTGAAATATTTACTTCTACATTTAGAAATTCCAAGCTTTATAGAGATGCTTCTTCTGTTCAAATTGGACAGTAAAACCACTTTTGTGGGCTCTTGCTAAGAATAGACTGACAACAATGACATGAAATTATAACCTTGTCCTGTAACTGAAGCCAGGAGCCTGATCCTGCACCCCAGTGAGCTCAGCACAGCTACTCATGAGTAGCTGTGACTGAATGTTGTGGTCTTAAGAAAGCTTTTGATTATTTAATCCATTTTTTTTTTTGCTTACTCCTGAAGCTTTTTGCCTGTAATAATACCAGAAGACTCTTTTACTTGAAGCTCTTAATGTTAGAGAGAAATGTCCTTCTCTACAGTCAGGATTCTGGTTAATTCTCCTTTTAATGAGTGTTTTTAGAAGGCAAAGTTGGGAAAAACTACCCTGTAGTTTGGTGGGAGGTTTTTTGGCTTCTGAATGGATAAGGAGAGGTTCAGACTTAGCAAACAGATCCTTTGGTGCAGTTGTGGCCCTTGAAGGATGTAGAGGCTTGGGAAATGCTGGGTTTGATTTCAGGAGTCCATGGTTGGACTGTGGAGGTCAGAGGAATAAAAGTGCTCAGAGCTGCCTCCCTTGGAATGCCAGCACCCCTCAGTGCCACTGAACTGTTATAAAGTGTGGGGAAAAGCATCAGTAAAACAAATTATCCTTATGTGATAGAAGGTGAGAATGCCCAGATTCAGCAGCAGCAGCTGGGAGACCGTAGGGATAAAGGAATTCTGCATTTTAGGATGCTGGGAGGCTTAAGAAGATGTGGTTATTTCTGGATTTTGTTATTCCAGAGCTCAACACTTCCACAGCTGAGGTGTTGTTTGGGATGGCTTTAACAGAGCCCTGCTTGGCCTGTTAGAACTGAAGTTTGCAGTGGCCAAAAGCTGAATTTAAGAGGTGTGGTGTTTGCAGCAAAGCACAGGAGTTGATTAAACCACCAAAAACTCCCCTGAGATTGAAGGAATTGATCAAGGCCATGGGGCACAAGGAATGTGTGTGGCTTTGCCTGCTGAGGAGCTGTGCTGTCCCTAGGTGCAGGATCCTGAACACATGGGACAGATTTTTGTTAAAGCCGACAGGTTTTGTGAGGAAGAACTGCTCCCAGCAGTGAGGATTTACAGGCTCAGGTCCTGTGCTTGCACCTCGGGTGTTCAAGTTCAAACTAGCACAGACTAATTTTCTCTTAACGTGGTCAAGGGAATATTTGGAAGCCTGGGAGATGGAGCAGGAAAGGGATGGGGTGATGAGTGACTAATAGTGTGATTCTTACAGTTCCTGCTCTTTGCCCCGTTGCCAGTCTTGTACCTTTTGATGTTGCAGGCCTCTTGCAAGTAGCCAGCTATTTATTGAAATATATCTAAGTTGTAATTGTGTCATCAAAACACTGACATTTTTAATGGCAATGTACTATATGGAAGTTTGTTCTCAGGGCTTCGTATTTATACTCTCTTTTCAGGGGGATGCATTTAAAGGGATGTATTTGGAAAAAAGGCCAGTGGCTACTTTACAGCTTGGACCTTGATTGTCCTGACCTGTGAGCCTGAGCTAGTGTAACTCTCCTGCTGAAACTCTCTCCCTGGTCCAGCCCAAAGGATCTGCCATTCCTCCTCTCCTGGTGAGCAGGGACATGAGTCTTCCTTTAGGATTGCTGCATCCCTCCATGGGAATGGTCACAGGGGATGACCCCTGTGGGCTTTGCACCATTTCAAGGATGTTTGTGCTCTCCATGCAGCTGGAAAATTGACTTGCACAGTTCCCCAAGCAGCCATCAGGGCATTCCTCCTCTGGGAAGGTGTGAGGTTCTCTCCTGCACGAGTTCCAAGACCTCCAGCTCGTGGCTGCTTCTTGGCAGTCCCTGTCACAGACCTGACCCAAACCTTGACCTGCCCCCGCCCCCTTCTTTCCTCCTCTCCTGGAACCAAACTTGCATTTCAGAGATTGATTTTCATATCCAAGCAACTCTTTAGTGGTTATTGAAATCCTTTTTAGTTAGGACTGTTACAATTACTTCTTTTAGGCATTCACACCAAAATAAGCATTGCACCAAACGAATGTACAGGGACACTGTCAGCAAACATTGCCTGTGGAAGAGGCACAGGTGACTGTGATCTCTGCTCCAGTGGCAATTTTCCCAAAGGCTTGTGGACAGGATAGCCAGTGTTTCATCCAAAGTAACTGTCCTGGTTTTCTACTTTTAATAATAAATACCATTTTTATTAACGAACAGAACAGCAGCGCTTCCAGCTGGTATTTCCATCTGACTGAGAGTCCTGGAGCTTTGGGGCTGGAGATCCTGCCTGGATCCCCCTCTCTGGGACTGGGACTGCTCCTCCTTGGAAGGATTTGTGCTGGCTGTGGCAGGGCAGTGGGGGGCAATCCCCACCTCCCTGCACGGGGTGTTATGTCCACGTGAATGTTCTCATGGTGGTTCTCACCTCCATCCCCACATCCAGGTGTAGCAAAAGGGTTTTTTTAAGGACCTCTTGCCCTAGACTTGAAGAACTTCAATGCAGATCCTGTTTGCAGCATGTGAACTTCAGTAAATGTAAATGCATTAAATTCTTACTGAATTTGGGTATAGTTTTATATCGTGCTCTGGGGAGAGGGAGGAAATTGGATCACGTTTTAAATGAAGCCCCACAAACCCAAGTGTCTCTGTTGCAGCAGGTAACAGAGGCCTGTAGAGATTTTTAATTTGCATATTTTTATCATGGCTTAATGAACTGTACACGAATGTGATTTGCTACCCAGCACTTCTCACGAGGCAGCACCAGTAAAATTACATAGCAAGGTACTGACTTCACATTTTTTCATTTCACCTGTGTATACAACAATTAGGTACCACATAGGATAACTTTGATCTGGCTCTGATGCCGGTGTGTGGCATGCACAGCTCTTCCTAAGGTGTAACATTACTTTTCTGAAGCTTAAACTAGGGCAGACATCCCTGAGCCTGTGGAATTCAGGATTCATTCTGGCCACGCTTGCGTGGGTCGCTGACCTCTCCCTGAGCAGGAAAACCAGCAGGGTTTGCTCCCTGCAGAAATCCTCCAGGCCAAAAGCGAGGAATGCTGCTAATTTGTGATCATTTTAAGCAGTTGCTGTTGTGTCCTGAAATATATTCCTGGAAGTCAGGGAGGTGTTGGCAAAGCCAGACCTGTTCAGGTTGGAATTGTTTTGTGTGGAGACATAGAACCCACGGCCGGGGCTGGAATGAATGCTGAGGCTTTAAACCTGCTCACACATAACCCCAGACACTGATGATGTGTGTGCTGTACATTTATAATATATCTTCAAAATAAAGTTTTTTGGTTTATTACAAGGTGTTCAGAACCATCATTTGCAGGAGCAGCAAAGGTTTGTGGATCCATGTCATTCAATGTTCCTTGTACCTGCAGGTTGCTGGAATTGTTTCTTAGAAAGTGGGGTATGAGAGCTGGTCATAACAGAGTTTGTGCAGGAAATCCTGGTTCAGCAGCTGGTTTTGCACCTGGAAGTTATTTCTCTATTTTTCAGGAAAAGTTGCACTTGGAGGGATTCATTGCAAGGGCTTTGTGAAACACGATCTGGTGATCCCCTGGGACGTTCCAATGCCACTGAAGATGGATTTATCTTGACAGTTGTTGACTGACAAATTGAAATCTTTTCTTTCCCAACAAGGGAACCCTCATTAAGGAAAACAGCTCCAGCAAGCAGCAGCTGGTGGGATGCAGCAACTTGCACGTGACGTAACCAAAATTCCCATCTGGCTGTCGTGGTGCCAGCGCTGCTGTGGGAGATTGGGAAGCACTTCCAAGCCTTGGCCCCCTCTGTGGGTGCCTTGGAGGTAACTGATGGTGGTGTGAATGTGTGAGCTTATTTCTGTAAAGGAGGGAGAATCTGTAGAGTTCATCTGGGGTTTTTTGGTGGTTGGGTTTTTTATTTAATTAGCATTTTCTTCCATGTTCAGGGCAAGCCTGTTTATTTAGCAGTTACAGCAACTGCTGAGGAGTTCAGAGTGATTTTCAGTGTGTCCCATGAGAGATGGAGGATTAGAGTGTGAGACATCAAAATGCTGCTTGCTCAGATCATGTTGGTAAATGTGGTGGTGTTAAATGCAGGTGGTTTTGGTGTCAGTCCCTAACTCAGATTTGCTGTAATGCACAGTGCAGCAGCAGGACAATTCAAAGGTTCAGCTCTCCACTAATTTAAAATTAAAACAAAAAAAATTACCTTAAAGCAGCTTGGGATGTATCATTAGATAATGACACTTCTGAACCTAAACTGGTACAGCAGGTCTGGGCAGAAATCCACACCTTAAAAATGAAGAAGTGCTGCTGTGTGAGTGACAGGAGGGCAGGAATTGGCGTGTGTTTGGCAGCTCCTGGTGCGCCCTCAGCACAGGGACGTGTCCCGGGGTGCTCCAGCAGGGATGAGGAGCAGCCCCAGCCCAGGAGCTGCCTCCAGCAGGGCCCAAATCCATCACAAAGGGCGGGGAAGGGAAGCACAGGTTGCACTTGGCTGTGGAAAAGCAGCTTGGTGTTGGCAAGGTGAGCCATTGCTGACAGCACAGCGATGTGGCAAGAGTCATTCCCAGCTCTCCATGGGGGGTTTGCCAGTGCCATCCCAGCGGCTGGGTTGGGTTTTCTCCTTCCCTGTGTTTCCTCTGTCCCATGAGTTGGTGGTCGTGGTCACACTGCCCCTTGAAAAGGAGCAGAATATTGTACAATAACACATCATAGCTCCTGGAGAGGGTTCCAGCGACTGCCCAGAGAAGCTGTGGCTGCCAAAATATGGATCCCTCCACACCATTTTCCTTGGATCCAGTCTCACACCCTTGTGTCTTTTACTGCTCTGCCTAGGGTTAGGGTTATGCCTAGGGTTAGGATTCAGAAAACCACAAGGCCCAGAGCTCCAAACACACTGAAAAACTAATGCCAAGGGGAACCCAAGTCTGCCAAAATATGGATCCCTCCACACCTTTTTCCTTGCATCCAGTCTCATCCCTGTTGTGTTCAAAGCCAGGTTGGACAGGGCTTGGAACTACCTGGTCTGGTGGCAGGGAGAGCAGTAAGATGGCCTGTAAGGTCCCTTCCAATCCAAACTGTTGTGTGATTCTGTGAAACAGATGGAAGCAGCAGATGCTTCCCCTGGGAACTGCTGTGCCCTGACAGCCCAGTGAGCTCAGGCCAGGCTGTCCCCTTGGTGACAATCCTGTCATGTGCTCTATGCTTGATCGTGCCTTTCTTTAAAATTGATTTTATTATAAGAGGAAATGGCCAAAGGAAGAAGCAGCTCTGGACGCTGCTGCAGATGATTTGGTAGGGGAAGATTGGGTTTGGAGCAGAATTAAGGGAGAAATTACTTTCTCTTGTAATTCAAAAGCTTTCACTTCAACTGTAGGACTTGTGAGCTGGATGTTGGTCCTGGAAAATGGCTGGAAGGAGGGCAGGGCTGCAGTGTACGTGTGTGGACTTGGTCTGAGTGCCAGTGAGTGTGACCTGAGCTGGGACACAGCCCGAGCCCTGCAGATCCAGTGTCACCAGGAATTCAGCACTGGTGGAGCTGGGGGAGGGACTCCAGTAACTTGAGATGTGCTGGACCAGACCACGCTGGACTGAAATAAACCTGGAGAGCTGACCAGCTCTGTAAGCCAGGGCTGTGATTCAGATGCCTGGCAGAGGAGCTGGTGCCCAGATAAAAGGCCTGAGTTCAGAGCTGTGATGCCAGGGGGTCAGTGGTGGCTCTGGGTGCTGGGCTCCAGCAGCACATCCAGCTGTGGATGCAGGTGGGATGCAAACCCTGCATGGTGGGGTCCTGCACCAACTCTGCACCCCGGGATGCAGCAGTGCAGCTTCCCCGGTGTTGCAGGAAGAGTCCCAGCTCTCCAACAGGTTTTGTTACCCATCCATCAGCAGTTGCATAACGAGCTATCCTGCTCTGGGAAGCAGCATGAGGAGCAGGAGCTGGTTCCAGCCAGGGCTCTGGCTGCATGGTGTGAGTGGTGGCTCCAGAGGCCTCACTCCTGATCCCTGGTGAGGGCTGCTGGAGCCTCTTGGGGCTGTGCAGGTGTGTGGCTGCTGCTGCACCCCGAGACTGAATTATTCATGGTAGACTTGCCGAGTTTATGCATGATGTGGTTTCTTGGCTTTTATGAGCCCTAGCTTGGGCATAAACCACATTTATGTAGCCATGAACCTCTTTTTGTCCTCTGAGGAAGGGCTGCTCCCAGGGAATGTGTGCCCAGGAGTCCCGTACCCACAGCAGCTCCCACGCACCCCAAGTTTGGTTGAATTATTTATTGAGCTCCTTCTTGATGTGGCTGTGCAGGACAGCCCCTGGAACTGTGAAGCCCCTGCTGCTTCAGCCATGCACAACCTCAGCCCCTTCCTGCTGTGCAAGGGCTGGAGAGGAGTTTTGAACAACTCTGAATTTTTTGGGACATGGGATTAGATTTTTCACTCTGTCCCCATGGCCTTATTTGGGGTGAGGCGCTGTGAGCTGCTGGACCCCCCAGAAGCCCCACACGGCTCCTCCATGAAGTGTGCAAGAGAAGGGAATAGTTCAGACCTTCAAAATCATCCTTCAGAGGACACCAGCCAGCTGTTCCCATGCTGTTGGATCGGTGTTGCAGCATCCCTGTTCCATCTGTGTTTTCCCCTACACAGGAGCTGGTTGCCAGGCTGCTTGGGATGAATCACGGGGTGCTCTCTGCCTGTACCCCCCTACTCCTGGCTTCCTCACAGACAGGCACTTTCCTCCCCTGCTCCCACATGGGAACATTCACCAAAAAAAGAAAAAATGCACAATCCCCCCTCAATCTGTGCTTCGGCCTGCAGTGAACCTTCCCCATCCCTCCTCTCCCCTTTCCTGTCAGCGACAAGCAGCAGCCCACTCCTCCTGCCAGCCTCTTCTCCCCGCTGCAGCAGGCCTGTGCCTGGTGCAGCCCAATCCATAGGTGGTTTGAAGTATTTCCATCCAGCCCAGGTGTCTGGAAGCAGGACAGAGCCCTTCCCGCTGGAGCCCTGGTGCTCCAGGCTTCCCTGGTGCCATCACTTCCCAGGCTGAGCAGTCGCTCGGATTCCCATGGGTTACCGTGGGCTGTATTTATAGTTTGCTGGGCTAAAAATAAAAGCCCTAAGTGTTGGGTTCCCTGATCCCAGCCTCATGGAAGGAGGGATGCCCAGGAGCCCCTGGGAGGGGTCTGGTTGGGGGTGTTGTCTGGGGCTGTGATGCCTTGGGGGCTGCTCTCATGGAGGGTTGATAAAAACTTATTTTTTGGAGATGGCGTAGCTGCTGCATCACTGGCTGCTCTTGCTCAGTGCAGAGCCTCGTGCAGGACTCTCATCCCACTAAAAATACTTCCTCTGTCTCATCAGGCTTCTAATGGAACCTGTGAGTGGAGGGGATGGAGCCACCAGTGCTTCTGGTTGTGGCTACCAGATGGTGCCTGAGGAAGCCCTGCATGGCCCAGGTCTGAGAAAAATGAGCTGCCAAATCCACCTGAAAAATGTCTGTATGTGGAGCATTCTTCTCTGCTGGTTCTGAACCCCCTGTGTGTGTGCCCAGCAAACATTCCTGCCTGGTCCTGACTGGTTTCCAAGCAAGGTCCCTTTTCAGCTCTCACCATGCCCGACACAAGTGCAGGGCACTGCAGGGCAGTGTTCCAGAGGGAGGATGTGCAGGAGAAATGTGCCTGAACATGAGGGGCCCAGGGCATCTCCTCTAAGGAGACCTTCACCCATTCCTGGTGCCAAGGCAAGCCAAAGTAAGTAATTCCTCAACTGGTTTCCTTAATCTGGGGTCTTTTGAACAGAACTGAAGTCCAAGGGCAGTATGGGGGAGCGGGATCTCATCTGTCCCTCTGGCTCTGTCCCAGTCCCACCGTGCCACCAGCACTGGGCAGCTTTCAGAGCCGATGGGCTCCAGCATCTTCCCCCCTCCTGACTCCGTGGCTCTCCTGAAAACAAAAACAAAAACAAAAAAAACCCCAAGATCCCGGCGAGGCACTGCCTTGCGGGGCTGCATGTGAAAGCTTTCCGTGCACAAAACCTTCCGGCTTTAACCAAAACCAAAGCGGGAATATCTGCTCCCGGCACGGCCCCGCAGCCCCCGGCCCCCTCCTCCGCATCTCTGATGTCACTCGGCAGGAGCGTGAGTCAGCCGGCAGTTGCCGTGGTGATGCCAGCGATGCCGGGGAGCGCAGCGCTGCCCCGCTGCCCCCCGCCCTTCCCGGGGAGCGCAGGGGACCGAGCCCCCCGGCGCTGAGCCCCGGGACGTGCCATGGGCTCCCATGCCACGGGGAGCTGCCCAGAGCCCCCGGCGACCCCCGAGGCTGCGAGGATGTGGACGGCGGCCAGCGGTAAGTCAGTGCTGCCGGGGATTCACGCGGTCAGGGGCGGTCCCGAGGGTCTTTGGGCGGTTGGGGGTCTCAGAGCAGCCGCGTGTCCGCCCGGCAGGACAGGCAGCGGCACGCAGTGCCCCAGCCCCACGGGTGTGCGCGTCCTTTGCAGCATCCTCTTCTCCACGTGCTCCTGGCTGCCCTGGGGGTCTCATCGCCGCAGTTCCCAGGGCTAGCTGGGGGCTACGGGCTGCTCGCAGCCCCGGGGAGGGAATGGAGCCTGAGGCAGGGCGGTGCTGGGCAGGCAGCAGCCTTGGCACGTGTGGGGAGCGGGCTGGGATGGCACAGCACGGGGGCACCGGGGCCATACAGCCCCACACGCGATGGCCCAAGTGAGCAGCACTGTGAATGGGGACAGAGGGGCCACCCCTGTCACAGCAGGATGGGACCATCAGGAGCCATGCTGTGTTTCATCTCCGCGTGCTGCTCATGGTGCCGTGGTCACTCTCCTTGCTCGGACCCGCCCTGGTGTGGGGCTGTGTCCTGCCCACATCTCTGCCAACCTCGGCAGGTGCCAAAGTCGTTGGAAGGGATTTTGGGGGCGTGATGAACACCCCAGGGCATGCAGGACCCCCTCTGTGCCCAGCTCTGCAGCAGGGATGGACACACTGTGTGCCCCTGGGCCTTGGCATCCCAGGTTGGATGGGGGGACAAGGCTGGCCACTGCCCACCCCTCGTCCTGGGAGTCTGCTCTGAGGCCCATGAGCCAGAGCTCGCTGCCGGTGGATCAGAGGCTCTGGTGTGGTTTGATTTCCTGCTTGGTGTCTCAATTTTACAGTCATCAAGTTCTTGCTGTAAATAAGACCTGGACGAGTAGGATGGAGATGTTTCAATTCCTCTGACTAATTTGTACATTCCCATATTTCTCTGGCTGCAGATTTAAGAGTGTTGGAATATGTGCATGCTGGCTGGGGCCCAAGCGGGTGAGGAGGGCAGTGTTTGCTTTGGCACGTCTCTGCAGGCAGGGCAGGAGGGGACAGGGCTGCCAGGTGAAGACTTTGGCTGTGGCACAGAGCTGGCAGCAAGGGGAACCAGGAGCTGCATCCCACCAGAAGAGCAGGAGCTAAAAATACTGAATGGGAATGAGGCAAAATGCAGTGGGAAGCCACTGCCCACCCCCGCCAGATCCTGCTGGGGTGAATTAGAGGAGCTTTAATTTGCTTTTGAGGCAGTTTTTGCTGGACTGAAGCACATCAAAACCACCCAGAGTGAGTTTCTGTGCTGGCCCCTCAGCCCAAGGCTGAAGGTTTATATTTGTGAAGGAAGAAGCCTTAAGATCCAGAAATGACAGCCCTGTCCTCAAAATATCCCCTGTATTGCAAGAGCATAGCTCAAATCTGCCACAGGGAATGGGAAATGCTGGGTCAGGTACATCCCTCCTGTGGCTGGGATGGATTTTCCAGGACCTGGCAGGCAGCGTTTGCCTTTGTGCATCCCCTGGGGGACCTGGAACAAGGCGGCCCCGGATTTGTTCCCTCGTGCACACCTCCCTCTGTGTGATGGATGTAGAGCATTTTGGTGAAATCACCAGGTTGTAACAGCTTTTTGGAAAGGGTTGGTTGAGCTGGCTGTGAATTCCCAAGGTAATTCTTAGCAGGGGATCAGGATGTTGTTTTTGAGGATAATCACGTGCCAGCTCATGGCAAGAGGCAGGCTCTGTGCCATGCTGATGGATGCCAGGCTATTCCTGTGCCAGGGATTTGTACTGCTCTGCAATCCCAACAGCATTTATTGGGATGGTGATGCTATGTTCCATCTTGCTCTGGGCTCTTGCGCCTTGCACAGCCAGGAGCAGGGGGAAGATGTTGCATTTTGGAATACAATTAGATTTTTTTTTATTGTTTGTTTCTCCTGCTTTTCACTTATTCATTGATTTCCTGCAATGTTTAAGTGGTGAAAAAGTTGGGGATAAGTCATTCTGCCTTCGCATAGTTGTACAGTTGTGGTAAATATAGTTTTACTCAAAGTGTCCTTAGGAAAAAAATGCATTTTAGAAAGAAGTCATCTGGGAAAAGAAAATCAACAGTCCCCATTGAAACCGATTTGTTTGAGCACTACACAAATGTGGTTGCTAAAAATGGTTTAATGAATATAAAGATACATGGAAAGATAGAAACATCTCATTTGCTCATTAATTAGATCATGACAACACTCAAAACCCTTTCAGTGCTCACCCAGCTCGTCCCTGGAGTCTCCTTGCTTGGGGTTGCCTGAGGAATGACAAGGCATGGTGGGATGAGACTCCCGGGAGAACCTGCTGGGCTGTAAATGCTATTGACCCATTATCCTCCTAAACATAGTCCAGGGACTTTAAAAATAAATAATCTTATGGATAAAAATATCTTACAGGCAAAACCCCCTCCTATTATTGATGCAGACACTTAGAACCCACCAGCAGCACTTCCAGAGCTGGAATTGCTGGAGATAACTGGAGGCCTGGGGTTGGAGCATCCCGCTCCTCACAGCTGGGGAAGGAAGCTCTGGCTCCCAGCAAGGAAGGCAGGCAGGGTGAGTTGTCACCCCTCCCTCTGCCAGCTCTTCCCCCCGGCAATAACAGAGTAATTAATTAATGTTTGCACAGCACTTTGAAGATAAGTGCTGAACACAAGTATTCTTTTAAATGTGGTGGGGCTAGTCCCTGGCTGGGGGGAAGCCCCTCTCTGTGGGGAGAAGAGCTGCCAGCGCTCCCTGCTGTCCCATTTCTTGAGTTTGATACACACCAAACACTCCAAGCAGTGGGAAAAGAAACAAATCTGAATAACTTGTTGCACTCTTCTCATCAGCATAACAGCTGAGTGGCATATACATTACCCTTGAAATAATACAAAAGCACGAACAAAACAGAGTCCTACTACCTGCACTTCATTTGTTTTCTTTATTTACATGAAAAATGTTGCTCATTGCCTGTGGTTCCTGATGCACAAGGCCTTGCCACTGCATATTCCTGCCGAGCCACAGAACTGGAGGTAAGGAGTTGCTGACAGCGGCGCTGTGCCTTAGAAACTGCTCCTGTGCTCTTGGGAATGGCACTGAAGTGATGGTTCCATTACTAAGAGAAATATCCTGCTCTCTCCTCCTTGAGGCTGGTTCCGTGATGGACTGTCACAGGAAACTATTTTGTACAAGGGAGGAAAAGACATTTGGAGCTGTCAGAGCAGCAAGAGCATGAGGAGGCTGCCAGCCCCCCCATTCCCCCTCGTGTGATGGGACCCAGGCTCCAGTCAGTCAGGACATATTTTAAGAGTCTTCTTCAGCACATCTCCTTTTCCTTATGGAATTTCTAGTGAGATGCAACATTTGTTTTGACCTCTGTAGTATGTGCATATGTTTAGGACACCAAATCCGATGGGCACAGAGGAGACAGACCCCTGTGCCCCCCCAGGCAGTGCCACCCCACGCTGTGACCTCGGGGTGTGCCCAGGCTCTAAGTCAATCCTGGCTGGGGATATTAAGTGCTCAGCACCGGGGCAAACGAGGCCCTGCAGAACTAAGCACAGGGAAGCAGCTACAGCAGGGTTCAAAATTAGTCCAGGGCTGAAAATAGAGCCCCGAGGAGAGAGCTGCAAGCAGCCAGGGCTGTGAGTGTGCATGAGCTGCTCTGCTGGGGCCGTCTCCAGCACTCACGGCTGTCTTGGAAATTTTGCAAGGATAAGAGATAAAAATGTTCATTCGTTTGAGTGTTTTCTCTCACTGCTCCGCAGAGCACAGGCAGCAGCTGTTGGGCAAGACTGAAGGCAAAAAATCTCTTCCCAGAGAGAGCCACCTGCCTTTATTGGCTGCTGAGGATGAGCTGTGGCTGCCCATCCTTGGAAATGTTCCAGGCCAGGTTGGATGGGGCGTGGAGAAACCTGGGATAGTGGAAGGTGTCCCTGCCTGCTGCAGGGGGTTGGAACAATGATCTTTAAGGTCCTTTCCTACCCAAACCATTCCAGGAGTGGAAGCTCTTCCTCTGCATACCCAGGACCTATCTTTACCCTGTAAGTTCCAGGCCACAGCACGTTTATATATTTACAGAAGATATATTTTTTTACAACATTAATTTAGATCTGCTGTCCTTGGGGACATCAGATATTCTGGGAACTGATACTCTTGTTCTACTTGTAGTCTCCCAATATTTATAGTTGAAACAAGGCGGAAGAAACCAAAATCCCAGGCTTTTATCCAGTATGGCAGAAAACAAGCACGAGGGTCCAGCTTTGCTACCTGCAATGAGTGCCATGTGTGAATATGGTGATTTCTCAAAGGAATTGCCTGCTAGTAATTAACCTCAGAGCTCTGCTGGAAGACAAGTTGTGTCAGTTCACGTGTACACCCACTCCCAGTGCGTGAGGAATCCGGGACACTAATAGGAAAATTATTTCACATAGAAAAGCAATGTATTATAATTTTCCAGAAAAAAGCCTTGGAGCATGTTTAGCAGTGGAGCACAGAAAGAAACAAGCAGCACGCAAATTACAGATGAATTTGTTGCTGCTGAATATGGGAGGGTCATTTATTTTCTCATGGAAAAAAGCAAACACACCTAGCAATCCACTGGTCACCCTCCCACTTTAAATGCAGGCTTTTTATCTCCAGGACAAGTTTGAGGATGCTGGTGTGGGATGATGCCGAGTTCTTGACAAACCACTTCATCATCACCTACAAAGTTTCCCAAAACATCAATTTCAGCTTCCACTTAAGGACATGCAAATGCCCTCATAGCAGAGTTTCAGGGAATTACCATAGAGGAAGAAGTGGCAGCACATTCCACACCAGCCTGGAAGAGGTGCAGAAAGGAGAAAAAGGGGCAGAGCAAGAGGAAATTCCAAGGATCCTACATGCAGCAGAGGCCTGGGAAAGGAGAGCGTTCCCCTTTATACTTTTTCCATTTTTTTATTCCAAGAGTTTCAGGAGTCGAGGTGATACTGGCTTGGTTTTGTGGGGGTTGTCTGCCACCTTCTTAGAGCATATTTTTGTTCCTGATAAGTTTAACAACTGGATCCATTCCTTACCTCAAGGCAAAATATGTCAGAGGAAGAAGTAGGTCAGTTTTCCCCCATTACACCTTCACCCTCAACACAGGTCACCTGCTCCAGGAGTCCAAGGGCTGTTCTGTTCCTGCCGTGATGCCCAATCCACCATGAAAATGAAAACATTCTTCTCAAATATAAGGGGATTTGGATTGGGCCTTAATGCTTAATCTACAAACAAGAGCAGCTTGTTCTGATGGTAACGCCACAAATCGACAGCCTGTAACCACTGTGTTGAAAACTGAACCTTTCAAACAGAGATTATTAAACAACCAGCAAGTTGTTTGCAAAGACAATTTAATTGCACATAATCCTGCAACATGGAAGAGTGATAGAGGCTGGAATAACCTTTGGACACCAGATTGTATTTCCCGGTGACACAAAGAATGCCCTCCCCTTGCACTTTGAGAAGACACAGGAAATAAATGTTGAATCTTAAGACAGACCCAAATGAATATTTAATGATTCTGAAATATTAATATAATCTACCAGTTACATGCAGCAGGAAAATAATTTATGAGAACCATAACAAAATTAGGTGGAATAAGGTCAGTCTGCTATTGCTGTTGTGCAGCTAAACTTTTAATCATGGTTTCAGTAGATGGATATGAAGATAATTCATCTGGCCAGCACAGGCATTAAAGGCTCGAAGCTCAATCATGCAGCTTCACTTTTCATGAGCCCTAAAACTCACTTGTCAAGTGAGCTAATCTGCAGGATCCATTTTTGATCACGAGCTTGGTATGCAGTGGTGGCCAAAACTGCACAGAGTTTTGGACACCACAAGATAAGCAGGATCTGAAGCTGTTAGGGAGCATCCAAAGGAGGCCATGAAGATGGTTGGGGTGTCTGTGCAGGGACATGGGTTGGACTCAGTGATCCCTGTGGGTTCTTCCAGCTCAGGATATTCCATTATTCTATTTAGGACTCTGTGAGCCCTGCTTGCAATGCAGACAGCAGGACAGCAGCCTCTAGACAGGGCTGGGAGCGTGTCTAACAGCAAAAAACCCCACATTTGTACCTGTCACATATTTCTTGCTGTTGTTACAGATCATGACATAAAGCAGGGAAAGAAATTCTCTTTTTGCCAAGAAACGTAAGATGTGTAAGTCAGGCTTCGGCCTGAAAACCGTCTTTGACGTCCTTTGATGGTGAGCAGGGAGTAACTCAGCAAATCTTGAAGGACATTATTTGTAATACCATGAAGAAAAGTATTGCTGATACTTTTTGATACAAACCCAAAGTTTTATTGAGCCGTGCTGACAGCAGAGAGAAATTTCAACCCTTCCCGCACTTAAGAAAACGACTGCTGTGGTACAGAGGAATCTATCATGCACCTAAAGGCTCCGACAGCTGGGGATTTTTGTGGAGAGACAATTTCTTTGGCATTTCTGTGCTTCCCTGCATCCAAAGGGAAGGCTGGGTGAAGATGCCAAGGGGCTGTGACCCATGGGGTGAGGATGGGGTGGGGATGGAGTGGGGGCTCAGCAGCCCCAATTCCACCTCCTGCCCAGGAGCTGATTCCCCAAAGCCCTGCAGACCCCACACTTGCCCCGGGCTGTGGGCTGGAAGGACCAGGACCTGCCTGACAGGTCACTGGCGTGGGACACAGCTCAAGTCACTCTCGTTCACCCCATTTTTAACCAAAGAGGCTCTTTCTTCATCATAACTCCCACATGGAGTGGGACCCCGGCAGCCCTGGCCACCACCTGCCCCTCAAGGTGGGGTAGGGGATGCGAGCGGCAGGGCTGTGAGGGCAGAAGGACCGTGATGGTTGTGGGTCCTTGAGGTGGGGCGGGTCCATGAGGATCGTGTGTGTGCCAGAGCTGTGGGTCTGTGAGGGGCCATGACTCCCTGAGGGGCCGTGGCTCCGTGAGGGGCTGTGGCTCCGTGAGGGGCCGTGAGTCCCTGAGGGGCCGTGGCTCCGTGAGGGGCCGTGGGTCCCTGAGGGGCCGTGGCTCCGTGAGGGGCCGTG
>VXAX01006836.1:689538-760176 GCA_013399835.1 Leptocoma aspasia
CGCCTCCTCCTCCGCCCGGGTGGGGCGGGGATGCGGGGAGGGGGCGCCGCCGGCCCCCGGCGCTGCTCGGCCCGGCCATGGGCGTGCGGGCGCGGAGCCTCTGCTGCTTCTCGGGGCCGAGGCGGGGGAAGGAGCCGCAGGTGCTGCCCGGGCTCTGCCCCTGCCCCGGCGCGGCCCCGCGGGCGGGGAGGGGGCGGCGGTACCTGCCCGCATTGTTCGGGAGAGCCCCATCCTTCCTTTATCCCGTCGGCAGGTGACGGGGCTGCGCCTTGCTCCGGGGGCTCGCCGAGCCGGGCCCTGCCCTTGACAAAAAGGGATGCTCGCCCCGGGCTCCGATGCCTTTTGATTTCCGAGTGGGTTTGGAATCGCTACATCAGCCCTCGCGATGGAAATCCCGGAGGATGTCGGGCCTGTTGTGTGCAGCCTGGCCAGCCCCTCTCCTGTGTGGCTTTACAATCGTCGGCTGGTGTAAAAGTCTCTGCCTTTTGTTTTTGTTACAGATGGTGGATGTTGATGTTTGTGCGGGTGGAGATAGTACCAGAAGAAAAATGGATGCTCTGACAGATAGTGCAGTTGAGATTGTCCCTTTGGAGCTCTATGATTCAGCCAGAGCAAAAATAGCTGCTAATCTACAATGGATCTGTGCTAAAGCCTACGGAATAGGTAAGATCACCTCTGTCGAGAAGTCATTCTTGATTTTGTTCTTGCTTTTTCTGTCTCCCCTGCTGTTTCAGGAGTAATTAAATTCGGCTTTGTTGTAAATATCAATAATATGGCAGCCTGTTCTCTTGTAATATTGTGTCTTTGCTGGTACCTTGAACAGGAATAACGGGACTGTACGAGATGCCCTGAATCAGCAAACCTAATGGTGAACGCTCCCAGATGGTGCTTGGCAAGAATTGCCTGCCTCAAAATGTTTAAATCCTTGCTTTAGCTAAGCAGACTTTGTTCCACAGAGCTTTATGTCGCTGCTTGCTGGCCCCAAGTCCCTCCAGGCTTTAGGTTCTTCCTTGTCTGGTCATCTTGGCCAGCAGATGCTGGGGCCTTGACACTCTTTGTATGCTCAGTTAGGACTTCTTTTTTTCTGTCAGATTGTGGTTTTACATTCAAAATGTTCTAAAAAATAAGCCGTTTATGTTCAGCAACGTTTTTCTTTTATGGAAAGGAATGTTTGAATGAGCAGATGTAGCTTGGGTGCTGTGACATTAAAGAGCAGGTTGTAGGGGATAGAGGAGTTCTTCCATCCCTCACATTGTCATAAACTTTTACTGTCAAACGTGGAAAAATAAATATTCCTGGAGTATATTTGTACAGTGTTTTCCTGGCAGCTATTGAAATATGCTTTTTTGTTTTGAACTAGATCCTTCTCGATGTACAAGATACATCTAGAGTTTAAGTAGCTTCATTATGAAGAAATAGGATGCAATACTAGTGGGTCTGTTTTATCCAGAACAAAAGATATAATAAAAACCTGCATAGAGTCTTGTTTTGGAAAATGAGGTGGCCCTGTTATTCTAAGTCTAATTCTCCAAACTCATAATATGCTTAATGGATTAGCACTGGCTTACTTGGTGACAAGGCTGAAGAAAAGTGGTCCATTCCTGCCATTAAATATTAATCCTTGCTGGAATATTTTTTATCAATTATTTTTCTTCTTAAACATTTCCAGCCTTGTCAGTGTCTTCCTCATCTTGGTGATTGTGGGCCAAAAAAAAAAAATCATGGAGTTTACAGTGTTTAATGTATTTTGTTACAAGCAACAAGAGGCAAAAAAACCCCCATGGGTCAGATGACGTCTGAAAATGTGGGAATTTGGGGAGGGTGTCAGTGGGACATTGATAACTTAAAAGAACAGAACAGGCACTTCCTGATGTAAATATTTCTCAGCTACTGGAATTGTTTGTAACATTTCCTGAAACTTTTTAGCCATCCGTGATAAAAGGGCCATTGCAGACCTGGGGATGCACTATTTATATTGTGACTTTGTTTCCAAGGAAAGCTGATCCACAATGGGAAGGGACTGGCAGGGATCCTACGCTGCAGAGACAGCTCGGTGGCCTGGTGCTGCTGGGTGGTGTCTGCTCCAGCACTCAGGCTTGTGTCTGAACCTCTTGGACCACTTAATTGCTTAATGGCAAGTCTGTTTATGCTCCTGACAACACAGGTTGTAAAAGTATTTGGCTTTCCTGGGACTAAAAGCTAAAAAGAAGCAGCTTTTCCCGTGGCAGAGCTGGGATCTCTGGCTGCAGCAGCCTCTGCCAGTTATTCTCCTTGCATTTAGGCTTGTTCAGAGTACAAAGAGCAACATTTAAATGCCACAAACAATAGGAAAAAGTTATTTTTTTTCCCCAGTGAGTGAGGATTGGTGTCCCCATGTGTGTCTTAGCAGGACTGTGGCCCGTGGAAGTGTAGTTTGATTTTTGAAATGGCTCCTGCAAGTCGCTGTCACATGTTAGCCATTACTGCTGGAATAGCATTGCACAATCCCTAGAAATTTATAAGCCTCTTTAATTCATAGAGAGATGGGTTTAAGAAGGTTCCCTGTGTGATTATAATTTTGAATAATACTTGAATTTAATATGTTACTTGTCATCTCTCAGGGTTGTGTTTTAGTTTTAAGATATTGGGTGTTGTTCAGTGAGTCTTGGGCAGCTACAATCAATTGTGATTTTATTATTTAAAATCTCACTATGCAGATTAAAGAGTTTGAGTACTTTTTATTATTTTAGACTTATTTCTGGTTAATTTGGTAAAAAAAAAGCTTATCTGTTTGTAACATCAAAACACTTCTGTTCTGGAGTAAATCTTACCAGGTTTCCATAACTTCCTTCAAGTGAATGAATATTTTTCTGAAATGTTAGATTTGGATTTGATTTATGAATTGACATAATTTTGTGCCTTAATCCTTCAAATTCTGGTACATTTCATTTTCATGTGGGTAAGGCTGAGCTCATGGTGAAGAGTGGAAAGGGTCAAGAACAGGAATTTGATGCTGGTTTAGACTGTTACTAAAAGTCATTCATCACTGCAGGTTCTGCCTGCAACTCTATTTTCTCTTTGCTGTTAAAGGATATTTGAATTCTCAGCTTCTAAGCTAGCATTTAAATAGGAAAATTCTTCACCCTTTGTTTTTTTTTTTTCTTCAAGGACAAATCACTGGGAGCATGCATGACAAATAATTTGAAGTCCTAGTTTGGGCTTTGTTTTATTTGATGATACAAGGTGATGCAGTCCTCCTTTTTTTATTTTCACCTTCTGGCCGTAAAAAGAGAATTTTGGTAGCTACACAACTGAGCAGCTACACAAACACTGCAAGACAACTCCTCTTCTTGCACAGGAGTTGGGCAGGATGGTTTGTTCCTGGAAACCTGCAGCTCCTGGCTGTGGTGGATGCCTGGCTGGCACAGATGGGCTCCAGAGGGAGGTCCTACAACTGTTTGTCTGAATTCCAGAAAGCAGAGGGGAAGGATGTCATGAAGGAAGGTCTTTCTCCATTTGCTGTCATCCATCTCCCCAAATAAATCTGGGAGTAATGACATGGATCACTCTCACTCTGAGCACATCTGGAAACCTTCTGTACCCTGGAAAGATTCTAAGTCCTTTTAGCTGAGACAGTGGTTTGAGAAAATGGAGTTTAGTTAGACCAGAATTAGCTTTTTTCATCCTCAAACTTTGACGAGAACCAAACAGCCACTTCAGGGAATTCTAATTCCTAATGTTTAAAGGGTTGAGGAGCAAAGCTGCCACTGAGTGTGGGGAACTTCAGCTCACAGAGGGTGAGTGTGGGAGGGCTGGGGAGGCTTGGCAAGCCCTCCACTCCAAAGATCTCCAAAGATCACTTTTCCACAGTGCTTGGAATGATCCAGATTGCCACGCAGAGCAGTGGGAAGTGGACCTGGCCCCTTAGCCCCACTGGCCCCTCGGGCTCTGAGCAGCAGCAGTTGGAAAGAACAAACTCAGGATGGTTTTATTTGGTACCACTTGGGAAAATAGACAATGACACTGAAAAATCCTGATTTCTCAGCAGATTTAATGTGGCACTGATTTATGTGTTGAAATTATGTTTTCCATCATCATGGCTATAATATTAAAATTCAGGTATTGAAGGATATGGAAGTGTCTCAGTGTTGCAGCTTGCTGTGAGCAGTGGGTTCTTTCCAACCCTTTCCGTAGCAAATATTGTTGGTTCTGTAAAACTGTGCAAAATTTGGATTTTTCAAAAGGGACCTGATGGGTTTCATTTATTTATTAGGGGTGGGAGCTTTACATAGTTTCCAGACTTAATGCTGACAGTAGCCTGAAACCTTTGGCAAGATGCAGGGAGGAAAGCCAAGGACTAATGGAATGCATTGGAGGGGAGATGCAAGTTTGGGGTTTTTTTGGTCTTTGAATACTTAGAACTTGCTTGCTAAATAAGGTTTTACAGTGCTGTAATAGCTCCCCACAGTTACCAGCTGGCAGAGGCAGTGTCAGGATGTTTCCTGGGCTAAATTCCCTAAATCCCTGGATTCCCTGCTTGTCTTTTGTCAGCTTTCTTTTCAGATTGGTAGTAAAAATCCTTTTAAGAAAGCTGTTGTGTTTAGCAAATATTAACAGTTAAACATTTGTTTCTTTAATAGCACCTGTTTCATAAACACTGAGTATTATTGTGTGAAGTTTACAGGGGTGAAGGATTCCATAATTATTATTTTGTCTCTTCTGCTTTATCCAGGATTGTGGTTTTATCCTTGATCAAAAGATATGGTAATAACTGCAGTCATTCTCCCAGCAGTTTGCAAAGCCTTTAGCTTGGGGTTTTCCTGCCTGTTGTATGTAAATTTTTATGTGTCCTATTACAGATCACTTACAGGCTTTACAATTCAGTGCTGTAATGAAAACCAACACAAAATGTTTGTATTCTGGTGGTCTCAGTGCTGAGAAAGTGGAGTTTGTGCTCAGCTTGGAGGACATTCACCCAGTGCTGAATAATTCTGGGAACAGATACTGATACTAACGAAATCCTCCTCAGAATCTGAATAAGCTTCGTGCTGTTTACCAGGACAGCTTGGCTCCCTTTCCATGTGAAACCAGTTCTTCGTGCTTCTGGAGATAAAATGACAGCTGGGGTGGATCCACCCCGTCAGTTCAAGGGATAAGTCAAATTTGTTCAGATTGCTGTATTTTTCTTTATCAAGTCATAATCAGGTGGTTGTCTTTGAACAGGTTTTTGTAAGTGAGATGATAAAGAAATGCTCCCTCCCCTGAAGCAAGGAGAGTCTGGCAATAATTGTCTCTCTGACAGTTGTTGCAAGTTAAGTTATTTTTGTAATCCTCTCAAGGATTTTTTGAACTTGGTGATTTATACTGAGAACTGGCAGTTCTTGAGATATTAGAACTCATTGATACCATGGAACAGACCAAAAGAATGGCTAAATGAAAAGATTGTATTGGAGGCTTTTTTATAAGCAAAAAATAAGAACATTATTTAATTTGGTTTCCTTTACTATCATTTGTTAAACTGCTCCAGAAGAAATTTTTGTAGCTACAGCTTAGGTGTTAAATTCTCAGAAATTAATTTTTCATGTTGATTTTTTTCCAAAATCCAAGGCACAAATGTGGAAAAACTCAAGTTTTAATGAACAGAACTTTTCTAACCTCCAAGTTCACTTATAGGGCATGGAAAGAAGGTGTTGGAGAAGATGCTGATAGAAACTGGGGCTTGGAAAGCCTGGGACATTTCCTCCAAAAAGAGCATTGGCACATTCTGTAGTGAGACAGGCACAAAGCCTGTGACACCTTTGGTTTGTCTGATCCATAAAAACTGAGGAGAAAAGGTGTCCATGACAGCAGGGGCTGCTTGTGTGTCCATGGTTTGTGATTTAAAGTGACAACATATTCCTGAGATTTCTGGCAGTGTGGGAATTCTGTCATTTTTAAGGAGGGGTTGGAGAATGAGCAGCCCTGGGTGCTGCAGGTGTTTTCTGTGGCATTGTGCTACAGGTAAGGATAATTAACAGGTGTGAAAGGTAAGATCAGTGTCTTCAGTTGCACTTTCAGATGCAGATTTCAAATATTGAAGACACCTCTCAATTAAAGCCCTTTTTTGTCTGTTCTGTGTTACTCCATTTGAGACAACTCCATTGAGGACACAACATCAATTCTGTTTGGAAGTTTCTCAGCTCAGAATTTTACACTTTTTTAGCATCCTGTTTGCATTGCTAGTTTTCCTGCCATTTATTTCTCACTTACTTGTGCCTGCCATTATGTCCAGCGTGAAATAAATTTGAATGAAATAGTAAAGTTAGTATTGTCACTCTTGAGCTTTGGTGTGGTTTTTATATCTTAATTTTTTGTGTATCTTTAGTCAGGACATAAATCAGCTACGAGACTGTTCCTGTGTGTGACAGACAGAAGTGTTCTATGTACTAATGTAAAAAATAAACCTGGGCAGGTGTTTACAGTGAAATAAATTGCAATTATGGGAGGATTAATGTTGATGAATAACTTCCTGTGATAGTAGGAAGTCAAATTATTAATCCTGGTACTAAAAGTTATTCCCACCCGGCCCTACCCTTAATCTTGGTCAATCCAAATCCATTCAGTCCTTAAGCAGTTATATGGAGATCAGAAACATGAAATTAGGGGATTCTTCAGTATAAAAGAAAATTATTTCAGGTTTGTTGACTGGCCTTACAGATTGAATGACACGATACAAGTGGGGTTTTTTTTTCTTCTTTTTTGTTTGTGTGTTTTGGGTTGTTTGTTGGGTTTTTTTTTAAACATATTGATTTCTGTGACATGGAATCTCCTCGCTAAGAACTAGATCCATTTAGTGCTAGAAAAGGCTTTTAAAAATCATTGAAATGGAGCTGTTTAATCGGAAATTGATGTGGGAGGTCTGCCTGGCCCTGGCAGGGGGAGGCTCAGCACCACGCTCCCACGGCCTCTCCTGTGTTCATAATGTGTGTAAAGACCCCAGTCATATAGACTGGCTCCCTCCTGGGCATGTTAGTGTTGCAGAGAAACCTTTTTCCTTGCTGTGGTTACAGTCTATAAAACAATCACAGTCTCTCTACCTTGTGGAGAAGGGAAAATCCCAAGGAAAATCCTGACTGTGGGGCAGGAGGTGTCTTGGAGGGATTTCAGGACTCTTTGTCCACCATTCCAGCCCAATTCCAGGCAGTCACCTCAGTTTCTGAGCTGGTGGAGAGCAGGTGCTGGAATTAAACCCCTCATCCAAGTGCTTCAGGTTTCAGACTTTATGAATTCGCTTTTTTTTTTTGGTGTTATTTTAACAAAAAGCCTTTAAAATTTGGAGTGGTGCTAATGCTCTGCCAGAGATGTACAACTTCATGGATATTTTATGAGCTTGTATTATTTCCTTTCACAAATAATTCTAGTACAAAGCAACGTGTCTTTGGTTGTTAAAGGTGTAGCTGCTTCCAGTGAGCTAAAATGTTGAATTACACGAGCTGCTTTGCATTTGGATTTTTTGCATCTTTCCTCAGTCTTTAGAAATGGAAGCTTGAGTTCTCTATCTGGAAGTGGAAATGGCCATTAACAGGAATGAGCTTTCAACAGCCTTTGATTTTAGGTCAGGTTGACTAATGTTAAGATTAAAAATATCTGAATTTATTATGTGTTTCACTAAAAATGGACAGCCACGTTAACAAATGCTACTTAGGTAGTGCCAATGGGTTTTATTGTGTCTCTTCCAACCATCTTCAGTAGAAAGTCACATTCAGTGTCACAGAAAGGAAAAATAATTCTCTTAATTTAAAAAAAAACTTCAGAAAGCTTTTTAAACTTCCTTCCCATTTTGAAAAAGAGGGCCAGCACTGTCTGACTAGCAGGAGCTGTCAGACAGCACTGGTTTGCTGCATATTTTTATCTGAGTGAGATGTACTTGTGGCTCATGCAATAACACTCTGTCTCCATTCCTCTTCTTTATGAACATCAAGTGCTCTGCAGTATACAAATACTGTGTGGCTTATTTTGCAGCTCAAAGATATGGGTAGGAGTTTCTTGGAATGGGAAAATCTAATTATTCTGGAAATGAGCTGAATGAAAAAATAAATATGCTGCCAAATTAATAATTCTTTTAAGTGTAGATGTATATATTTAAAACGAACAGTTTAAGTGACTTTGGGGAAAGATATTCAGAGTGACTGGATGGCATCAGATAGAATTTTATGTGTGAAATTTAGGAAATGTCAGGCTTCTATTAAGACAATACACTTGAGGCTAGAAAATACTTTTCTTGCAGTTGCCGACTCCTATTATTCCTGCTTGGTTGTTATAAAGATCAATAGCTTCCAGGCTGATTACCCAATATGAGGAGAAGGATTTATTTTGGGATATAGAGCAAGGGATGGATTTGAGATGTCTCAGACATATTTAGAGTGATTGGAATATTATTTGTTGTTAGTGCCTTTCTCTCCTGCCAGCTCTGAGCTGTGCTGGGGAGTAGTAAAAATGTGTTTATGGCTGGTGGTGTGCAAGGGTGAGGCCTTCTGTGTTGCTAATTTTGATTTCTTCTAAATTACTACACTCAGGGTCTAAACTCAGTTTGATAAAGTCCTAACACAACTTGTAGAAATTGGGCCAAGGCAGATGAACTTCAGTTTTAGACTTGGTTCCGAATGGAGTGGTTTTGCTTCCTAGGCTTGAATTATTTAAAGGCTGAAAGCTACAATAGTTTGATTTAATGCTCTTGACAGAAAAATAGAGAATCATCTCACTGGTTGGTTTATAAAATGTTCAAGGTTTTAGTCAGATATTTTGGTCTTTTCTTTCTGAATTACCAAAATTCATTAAAAAATTGGTGACATGTTTTTGAGACTGGCCAGCCCCTGTTGGTGACAGAGCCTTGCAGCTGTCCAGCTGCTGTGCACGGCTGCTTTGAGATTTTGCTTTGAAGGTCTGGATAAACCTTGCCCATGTGACACCCATTTTAACCTGTGATCTAAACACAGATAAAATGTGAACAGCACTGACACTGGCCAGTCAGTCCTGGTGACACGGGCCAGTCAGTCCTGGTGACACGGGTCAGTCACTCCTGGTGACACTGGCCAGTCACTCCTGGTGGCATTGGCCAGTTACTCCTGGTGGCATTGGCCAGTCACTCCTGGTAACTCTGGTCAGTCACTCCTGGTGACATTGACCGGTCACTCCTGGTGACATTGACCCCTGGTGACATTGGCCAGTCACTCCTGGTGACTTTGACCAGTCACTCCTGGTGACACTGGCCAGTCACTCCTGGTGACATTGACCAGTCACTCCTGGTGGCATTGGCCAGTTACTCCTGGTGGCATTGGCCAGTCACTCCTGGTGACATTGGCCAGTCACTCCTGGTGACATTGGCCAGTCACTCCTGGTGACCTTGGCCAGTCACTCCTGGTGGCATTGGCCAGTCACTCCTGGTGACACTGACCAGTCACCCCTGGTGACCTTGGCCAGTGACTCCTGGTGACCTTGGCCAGTCACCCCTGGTGACATTGACCCCTGGTGACACTGGCCAGTGACCCCTGGTGACGAGCCCCGTGTGGCTGTTCTCTCCTGCTGCAGACAACGTCCCGGAGGAGCTGAAGGACCCGTTCTACATCGACCAGTACGAGCAGGAGCACATCAAACCCCCCGTGATCAAGCTGCTGCTCTCCAGCGAGCTCTACTGCCGCGTCTGCAGCCTCATCCTCAAGGGGGACCAGGTGGCAGCTCTGCAGGGACACCAGTCCGTGATCCAGGCGCTGTCTCGGAAGGGGATTTACGTCATGGAGAGCGATGATACACCTGTGTCTGAGGCTGATCTGGGCTCTGCACCAATCAAAATGGTTAGCTTAATTAAATCCACCTAATCGGCTGCTTTTTATTTAACGCTATTTAAAATAGCAAATGGAGTGAAGAGCTCTTAATTTCTAGGTCGTTAACCTTAGGAATGGTTTGTTTTAAATACAGTTAGAACGTACCGTTTTTTAAAAGGGATTTTATTTTCCAATCCTCTCTGTTTTCGTCTTTCAGAGTTCTCATATGGCAATGATTGATGCTCTCATGATGGCCTACACTGTAGAAATGATCAGCATTGAGAAGGTGGTTGCCAGTGTCAAGCGTTTCTCTACATTCAGTGCCTCAAAAGAACTGCCCTATGATTTGGAGGATGCCATGGTTTTCTGGATTAACAAGGTAAAACTTACTTTGGGAAAAGCCTGCTTGTCTTTTCTTGTCACCTTTCAGATTTTTAAAATGGATTCTGATGCGTGTCTTCCTTTCTTACTTTCTACTATCATCTCATTTCTATCATCTCTTTCTACTTTTGCAACTTGTTTTTCTTAGGGAAGAATAAAGCTGGTAAATTCAAAAATAAAGAAGATAATTGAGAACTAACTTAGAAAAACTGTAAAAAATTGGATTCTTTATTTTCAGACAAGTTGCTCTGAGGTGTTCTTTTGGTTGGTGGGGTTTTTTTAGGTGAAGCACTGTTTCATGCTAAATAAGAGGATGGGCTTAACTCTGTCTAGATGGAACATTTAACAGAAATGCTGAAATTTTTAAGGGCAGCAGTTAAGTTACTCTAATTCTTTTGAGTGACAAGAGTCACATTCCAAACAGAATGTGTCCTTGCAAACCCAGGATTATGATTTGAACTGCTGCTAATAGAGAGTTGGTCTAGAAAACTGCTGTACCATGTTTTTCTATAAACTTTTTATGTTTGTAGCATGAATTGACTATTAAGTAACAGGAGCAAGAAGGACACTTGTGGAAACATATCCAGGTGTATTTTAACTTATTTTCCATTCTATGCCCTTTTAGGTGAACCTTAAAATGAGAGAGATAACAGAGAAAGAGATTAAATTAAAACAACAACTAATGGAAAGTCCAGGACATCAGAAGGTAAAACAAATTTTTCTTCAGTTGTAATATTGTGTGTTGATGATGAATGGATTTAAATATCAGTATTTTCTTTGCCAGAGGAGTGTGAGGACTCTAATCCTCAAAAGTGAGGTTTTCTGCATGCAGTTTGTTTTGTCTCTGTCATCAATGCCCTTCCTTACCTTTGAAGCCCACTGGTATCTTCTGACTTTCCTTTAAGTTTCAGTAGGATGAAAACAACTTGTTTCAACTAAAATAACCTGTACCAACTCTATGTGGGTAAATATGACTCAGCTTTCACAGCACAAAATATATGTTATATATTTTGAAAGCTCTTGGGGCATGTTCTTTTTGCATGGGTTATTTGTCTAATGTGTATTTAGGAACTTACTCAGGTTCTGTCCAGGAAGGATACTCTTGGCATTCAGATGTTATATGTGTGTGTTTGTAGTTTTTTCCAGCTTTTTCCCTTTGAAATGATAACATAATGCACTGATATTGCAAAATATAGCACACTTTCATTTCTGGAGAATGTTAAATAGGTCTTTCTCCAACATAATCTCTATCTGAACTCCCAATTTGTGATTTCATAAAACCTTCAGATAAATTATAAATAACATATTCTTTCCTCAAATTGGCATTGCCAGGCAAAGGGCTCAAAGTATGGCCTATGAACAAGGCAGAGTTGTTTAATTGTCAGGTTAGTGCTAAAGGTTTTTTATGTGCCTTTTACGGAAAATAATATCCTTCAGCAAAAAAGAGCTGCTTAATTTACAAATTGATCTGTGATCTGAAGGGTCTCTTGAATTATTTGACCTTATTGGCTTTTGGATCTCATTTTAGTATCTTTAAATCTAAATTTCTAGGCTACAAGCCCTCTGAAATATGAAAGTGTTTATTGCTGAAGTGCATTTAAGTATTACTGCTTTTAACTTGCCTTGCTGATGTTCCTTTCCTATTCCTACGTTCCTTTCCTTGCTTCCTGAGCAGTCTCCTTCCAAATGGTATTGGAAATTAGTACCTGTAAGTGAACTACTTTTACACCAGTTGTCATCCACAAAACCATGGCTTTTTAAACTTCCTCAGAGTGTTTGCTTCCATTCCAATGCTTCTTAGCTGCTCTTTGAAAAACACCTGTGTGAGCTTTTGGGCCATCAGGCTTTGTTTTCATGACATGCTTTTTGCATACTGTACAGCATACAGCATGCTCACTTTGCAGCATCTCAAAATTGCTTCCCCACTGCAGGAGTCAGGGAGGTGGAGTAGCAATAAAGAAAATAGAAAATGTCCAGTGGAAATGGTTGCATTTGCTGGTTTTGGTTGTAAGTAGGAGCTGATGACAGCACTGAGGTGAGAGAAAAGCTGGGCAGCTTAAACGGCTGCCTAATCTTGGAATCCATAGTTAAGATACTCAGATGTTTGTGCTTAAATAATGCTCTTACACTGCTCCTGCACCTGCTCTGGTGCAGATTTGTAAATCTGTCAGAGCCAGAGCACTGCTGTTCACTGAGGTGGGGTAGGAGATTGGCCAGACCAGTTTGGTGGGGCACTTGCTGGAATTGTCTGCTCAGTTCAGGGGCCTGGAGCTGGCACAGTGGGAGGGAAGACAGTTCATTGGAACAAAATACTGATTTTTCTTTGTGCTGAAGTGTGAAATTGGAATATCAATTCCACTATATATTAAAAAAACAAACAAAATTGTGCTTCTAGAAGCCCTGCTTTCTTTTGTCAGAGTTTTCTGGGTTTATTTCAACTTGCAGAGATTTTCCTTTGTTCCTTTGCTTTCCTTAGCTTCGATGCCCTTTCTCCTGCCCTTGCAGGAGCTGGTGTTACTCATTTTCTCTCTGGGAAGATGAGCTGTTGTCTCAGTTTTTAATTCCAAAGGGCAGAGCACTTGGGAAAGGCAGGTGTGATCAGGCAGCCTCCCCATGATCTCTCTGCCTTCCCACAGAGAGCTCAGTCCCACTGCAGCCTCCTAATCCTTTGTTTGAACCAAATCTGGGCTGGAGTGAAAACTTTAAATATCTGAAATTAAAGGAAGGAGTAAACAAAGGTTGTCTCACTTCTAGTCTGCTTAGATTTTAACGGTTTACTGGCAGGATTTGCAGTCTCTCAAAGTTGTTGTCAGATTCTGGCAATTCTGTGCTTTTTTATTTTGTGATTTTTGTTTGGTTGGTTTTTTTAAATACAAAATTATCTCTATTTCAATAGCACCATTTCTGCAATTATTGCATACAGATGTCATTCATTGTATGCATAGGCAGGAGGGTTACAAACCACAGCACTCAGCTTAGAAAATAAGGAAGAATTCAGAATTTTCAGTATAAAAGACTGAAGGGTTAAGAGAATAACAGCTGAGCAAAAAATAAGGAATTAAATTAGGTACATAAAAACCCTCTTTGATAAATTTGTGGGGTTTTTCACCAAAGCCAAAAGAAACAAGGAATCTTTACCAATTTTAGTTCTTGGTATTGACTGTTGTTGATTTAAATTCCATTTAAGCCTATTGGAAAAGAAATATTTTTATCTACTTTAACTACAGGAGGAATTAAAGTTGAAAAAGAATTTCTGAAGGTCTTTTTTTTAATATGCTTACTTTAAGTGGATAAATGCTAACCCTTTCAAGCTAACCAGTTTACCTTGGTGTGCACACTTATTCTACCAAACTTAACAGCCACTTTTCTAGTGCATAATGGATGTTGCTGATGCTTTTGATTTGTTTCTTGTTTGAATAATCACCATCCTATATCTCACTGTTTCTCTCTGTGTAAGCCTGATCTGATGCATGCCCTATTGCACTGCATGCTGGAACCAGTGGAATATGCTCGTGTGGTACAGTATGATTCCCATTCCATTCCATCTTCGTGGAGTGCTCCAGGCTGGGGAAAAACCCAATTTGCACCTGGGGAAAGGGCAGGAAAAATAGCATTAGCATGCAGAGATAGCTTTGAGTTCCTTGGGAAACTTAGCATAGCATGTGCAAAACAAAGAGAAGAAACTGGTTCTCATTGCTCCAAGTGATCTTCATTGCTCTGAAGAGATTTTTTCACAGCCTGTGCCATCCTACATTGACACTAGGAGTGTGTGTGTGTGTGTGTGTGTAGAGCTTTCCCAGGCTGGCTTGGGAAGTGTAGGATGCCATTGGTAAAACCCAGCTTTCCTCTGATGATTCAGTGTGTGATTGGTGTGTCTGCCCAGCAGAGATTCTGTTCAATCCCAGTGCTGTCAATGCCCTGAAGTGTCCAAGGGATGTTTTCCCAGCACTGCCAGGTGTTTCTGCCAGGCCCTGCAGTGCATTCTGCTTTTGCTTTCCCACCTGCTTTGCTGCTCAGTTTAGACACAGCCTCCCATAGTGTGTGGATGCTCAGGAAACAGCAACCCTGGAACTTGCAAAACTTGCAAGAAGCAATGCCAAGATTTGTTCTTCAGCTGACTGGCTCTGGCAGCTCCAAATTCCCTGAGGGCTGTGGGGTGGCTTGCACCAGAGCTTGATTTTGATCTGTAGTAAATCAAGGAGAGTTTTGCTGGGGATATCAAGGCCTCCTCCTCTCTGACTATTTTGGAAAAGGCCATGTTTTTTATTTTTGCACAATACCTGTGTTGCACACAGATGTGCCATTTTCTGGTTCTCTCTGAGAGAACATCAGCAAATCCATGGAAGTTGTTAAGCTATGAGAGATCACCAGCCCATCAGAATTATTTTTGCTGTGTTCTCATTTTTCCCAAGCTTTAAGTGTTTTCATGTAGTTCCCCGTGTCTCTTTCTTTGGATCTGCTGCATTCATGCATCTGTGTGGAAGGGTTTTGAGTTAAATTGATTATAATAAGTTAAAATGTGTGAATGAAGTGAGGAATCTGGCAGCACAGATTGCTCCTGGGTATGAGGAGACTGAATGGCAGATGAGCACCCTGCCCTAGTGGAAGGTTCCCTGCCCATGGCAGGGGGTTGGGTTAGATGATCTTTAAGGTCCCTTCCAACCCAAACCATTCTAGGATTAAAAGGGAAACACCATTTCCTTCAGAATTGGCTTCCACGGGGAGAAAAGCACAACTTTGTCAGCTGGGTTTGCCTTGGGGCAGGATGGCAGAAAGGATCCAGCAAAAAGAGTTTTCAATGCTTAACACAGATTCCTTTTTCTTTGCTTTTTTGGTTTTTTTTTCATCTTTTTGCCTCTTCAGCATGGTGTGAACCCTTATTTTCTCTCTGTAGGTGCGTTACAGAAGGGACCACCTCTCCAGCAGGCAGTTACCCTATTTCCCTGTGCTGGAAGATCTGATGAAGGATGGTAGTGATGGTGCTGCTCTTCTAGCTGTCATTCACTATTATTGTCCAGAACAAATGAAACTGGATGGTATGTAATAAAGGTTTCTAGGGAATAAAAGGAATAAAAGGCTTTCAGGCTTTGAAAGCTGAACTGGATATACATGAAAAATTTAAAATGCAGCACATTTAATAGGTAGTGGACTATGGCAGGTTGGAGGCATGTCACATGTGGAATGTGCATTTAAAAAAGAATCTCTCTTGGATCTTGTTTTTTTTTTACTTACTGTATTTAGAAGACTGTGTTCTGTATATTATGAGCTACAAAAGAATCCTTCCTTTTCCAGTTTTAGATGATATGGCTTTCTTTGCTCAAATAACTGAGCTTGGTTTCAATGCCATAAAAATGGAGTACATGTCCACCAGTGTTAGCTGATAATTCTCATGTTTTTCTTGGCATAATTTGGCATTTTAAAATCTAGATTTTGAAATAGTTTCTCTCAATCTGTGGAAATTGTCACTCTTGAGCATTGCAAAACTTGAGTCCTCTTCCCCAGAAAATGTTTTTTCTCAATAAATCAATGTCCTTGTTGCATTGACTTCTGCAAATCAACATTTTGTATTGGTTTTTAAATTCTCAGATATGTTGTACCTTGCAGAGCTCCTGAGTGTTTTCAGAAGGAACCAGCACTGTGAATCCTAGGAGTAACCCTTTATTATATGCAAATCAAGATGTCTGGTTTTAATTGCTTCTGTATTTTGTCATTATGTGTGTTCTCTATAGCCTGTTTACCCTTTCTTTGGCTGTGATAGACAGAATCCCCTGTGGATTCAAAAATGAATGCAGAACTGATACTGTTCTCTGTGGTTTTCTTCCTCCTTTTCCTGTCCTTCTGGTACTGGGCAGGTAGAGAAATGTCACTGGTAGCCAGTAAATACCCAGTGCTGGTGCAGAGTCTGTGAAGTTCCTGTGTGTGGTGTTTCTGTGAGGTGGGGTGGAAGGGTGATGATCCCTTGGGACAGTGTCAGAACTCACTCAGCCTCTCCCCTTCCCAGATATCTGTTTGAAGGAGGTGACATCAATTGCAGACAGCCTCTATAACATTCAGCTCTTGAGAGAATTCTCAAATGAGTACCTAAACAAATGCTTTTACCTCACCTTGGAGGACATGTTGTATGCTCCTTTGGTTTTAAAGGTAAGAAACATAACAAAAGGTGTATTTTTCAATAAAATGTGGGTAAATCAGGAGTGTTTTGTTCATGTGAGGTGTAATTTTCCTTTTTTTCTGTTTCAGCCTAATGTCATGGTGTTTATTGCAGAACTCTTTTGGTGGTTTGAGAATGTCAAACCAGACTTTGTACAACCAAGAGATATCCAGGAAATAAAAGATGGTAAGTTTGTAACCACAGAAAACTGATAGCATGTTATTTAGAAAATGCTTACATTGCAGTGAAACTGTCGCCTAGTGGTGTTTCTTGGAAGGTTTGTTTCTACCCAAGGTTTATTCTTGCTGGGGATCTTTGAAAAGCAGTAAAGTAGAAGGAAAATTAGTCCTAGATCCACTTGAGTTTGAATTTTTTGGATAGATAATGTTTGAACAGGTAATTTCGCCCCCTAAACCCACTAATTAATAATTAATTTGTAACTTTCATTAACCTCACCAGGAGACAGATATTTTAAATAAAGACCAGTACTTCAGGTTACACTGTAGCCAAAGTTTCCATTCTCCCCTCTGCAATCTGAGAGCTTCCTGTGCTGTTGTGCTCCTCCCCTGGCCACTGTGAGTTGTGTTGATGCTGTCCCTTTGTGCCCAGCCAAGGCAGTGATGCAGCAGAAGAGCAGCCGGCCCCCTGTCCCCATTTCCAATGCCACCAAGCGCAGTTTCCTGGCCACTCCTGCCAGCCCCAGCCCAGCAGAGCTGCAGCCCCCAGCCCAGCCAGCCCCTGAGGCCTGCAGCAGGTACTACCTGCACCCCGAGGAGCCTGACTGCCTGTGAGTCTGTCTTCATGTTGTTCCACCTTCAGTTTATGCCTGTGTTTGGATAACCCAGGGATTTGTGCTGTTGAATGTTGTCATTCTGCCACAAACTGAGTGACCTCAGGGTACCCAAAGGGGCTCCAGGGGAGCTGGACAGGGACTTGCTTGGAGCAAGCTGCTCTTGTGGAAGGTGTCCATGTCCATGGCAGGGCCTGGAACTGGGTGGTCTTTAAGATCCCTTCCAACCCAAACCATTCTGGGGTTTTGTGAAAACAAGCTTCAATGTGATCTGATGTGCAGGAAGGCTGATGAAAAGGGTTTTCAGCTGCCAACAATTTCATGGTGACCTCTAAGTTATTTCAGCCTTTGCTTTGTCTTGAATTTACTATTTACATAAGTGACATCTTAAATCTACTGTGTTTAGAAACTTAGTTTAATTTCAGGTAATAGGTTTACTTTTGTGTTGTTACAGTGAAAAACTTCTCTTTAAGGAACTTCTTAAAAATTAATGATATTATGTTTTAAAGAGGATGAGGATAACTAACCAGTGTACCTTCACAATTCGATATTTTTTCTGGTTAGAAAAAAAAATTCTTTGTAGTAATGAATTTTTGCTTTTCTGAATTAGTGGCAAAGGAGGAAGCCCTGCCTTCAGCCCTTCCCATCCACTGCTGCCTTTGAGGCAAAAGCAACAAAAATCTTTACAGGGAGAAGACAGCCCTGGTAAGTCTGCCTTGAAATCACCTTTCAACAGACAATGACTGTCAATGTCAGTAAAATAATTAATTAAAATATAAGTTAATTTCTATAAATGGTTTAGAATTCAATTAATCTGCAGTAACACAAGTGGGTGAGCATGTTGAGTTTGGGTAAATCTTAAAGATCTTTTAAGAAACTTAGTGGATTTTAATTTTTTTTCTGGCTTTGACTGTGTCTGTCTGGTGGCAGCTGCAGCAAGTCTGTTTTCTGCTGCCATCTGTTGGGGAAGGAGTTGATTCTGTTTCTATCTTTGCTATTAAATGAGGTAGAAGTGCTGGTTTGAAGACCATTTCTAAACTATTATCAATTAAAAACCATTTCAGGCCATCGTCACCGTTCGAATTCTCTGACCCGCGTTGATGGGCAGCCACGAGGGGCAGTTCTGGCATGGCCAGAGAGGAAACCCAGGTAAGGGAGGCATTTATTTATTGCAGCATTGCTTGAGGAAATGATACTGTGACAATTTGATTGTGGTAATGTGGTATCACTGCCCTAGAACTGCACTGACAGTCACTTAATTTTGTTTTCTCCTAACGTGCACTTTCAGAGCTGACTTGATTTTAGATTTGCAATTGAAAATACATTAGATGTGATTTTCAGGAAGTGCTGTTGAAAGTGGAAGTGTCTGAAGTTGCTGCTTGGTATTGCTGGTCACTTGTGATACAGAAGGCATTTTTAAAATAAAACAACAATTTTAGCTGTCTGTATCATGGTCTTTATTTCAACATACTGTACCTTGTCGTGCTTGAGTATCAGTAGATTCTTCTTATCTTTTCTAGGCCTCTGTCTCAGCCAACACCATTTGCTCTTCATCATTCTGCCAGTACTGATGTGGACCCTGGCTCTGGTGACAGCATTAGCCTGGCCAGATCCATCAGCAAGGACAGTCTTGCTTCCAACATTGTCAATGTAACCCCCAAAAATCAGCCCCACCCTCCATCCGTGAAAGCTAACGGGAAGAGCTTGCTGAACAACGTAGAAATGGAGGATGAAGATGAAGAGCTCATTGCAATCATCAGATCTGAAGAAAGGCCAAACCGTGGTGACCCTGAGGTGCAGAATGCAGCAGCCAGGGTGCCCAGCATAGTGGCCACAGCGTGGTCTCCAAAAACAAGCAGCGACCCTTCGGACAGCAAACCTGAGAGTTTTTACCTGGAGCCTTTAATGCCTGCAGTCCTGAAACCAGCCAAGGAAAAACAGGTCATCAATAAAGAGGATGAGTGTGGGGAGGGGAAGCAGAGGAGTTTTGTAACAAAGAGGTTAAATGAAGGACACTTGTCTCTGGTCCGCAAGAAAGCCACGAGCAGTCATGGTGAGCATGACCTCAATAGGACTTTTACTCCAATTTCTAGCTCTGATTTCACTCCAGTTGCAGATCCCAGTTCTGCAGATGCAATGGCCCTGGGGGAAGCAGGTGTAGAAGCTTCCAGACCTCTGGCTAGTAGCAGTTTAGATCCTTCCTCTCAGGAGCTATCCACTGGAGGATTCTTTCTTCATGCTGCTAAACCTGACGATGAGGTAACAAGTAAAGTCAACGTGAGTTATGGGAAAGGTCTCAACTTGCACGTTCAGGACACAACCTGGACTATGGTGAGACAGGACTCAGAGCCAGATCTCTTGGACATGGAAGATGCTGACCAGGATTTGGTGGTCATAGACAACCATCCTCTAGTCACTAAGTACATTGGCGAGGAGGAATCTGCCAAGCTGCAGGAGGATATGAAGGTGAAAGAACACGAGGACAAGGACGATGCCAGCGGCCGCTCCAGCCCCTGCCTGAGCACCATTTCCCAGGTGAGCAGCGTGTCCATGGCCAGCGGCAGTGTCCGCATGACCAGCTTTGCAGAGAGGAAGCTGCAGAGGCTCAACAGCTACGAGACCAAGTCCAGCACGAGTAGTTCTCAAAAAACCACCCCAGATGGGTCAGAAAGCTGCCCAGCACCGCTGACCACGTGGAAGCAAAAGCGAGAGCAGAGCCCCAACAGGCAGAACAAAGACAATGTTAATCTCTTAGCTTCGGAGCTGGTGCAGCTCCATATGCAGCTGGAAGAGAAACGCAGGGCCATAGAGGCTCAGAAGAAGAAGATGGAAGCCTTGTCAGCAAGGCAGAGACTAAAATTGGGCAAGGCAGCTTTCCTGCATGTTGTTAAAAAAGGGAAATCTCCTGATGGTCCACAGCCTCTTAAACCAGAACATTTTGCAAAAGAATATTCTCGGCACAATGGGGAAGATTTAGATGAAGTTTCTTTGGGTTCCAAATCTGAGGAGTTTCTTATGAAAGAGGAGGAGAGAGAAGAAATGCTCAACGATTCTCAAGAAGTAGCAAAAGTAAAAATGCAGGAAAGCCTGGCTTTTGCTGAGCAACACAAACCAAAAGACCCTGCTGCTATACACGATTTGGAAAAAAGCAAAATTATTTCTGTTGCCCTCCTAGAAGACAACGTGACAGAAGCAGATATAAATGAATGTGATCTTTCTATCGAGAAGCTGAATGAAACAATCAGCACCCTGCAGCAGGCCATCTTAAAGATATCCCAGCAGCAGGAGCTGCTGATGAAATCTCCCACAGTGCCATCCCCAGGAACCAGAAGTAACTCTCAGGACCAAAAGGTGAAACCTTCGATTCATTTTGTTGAGCCCCTGTCTCCAACTGGAATGAACAGCCTGCGGAAACCGCCGCGGCTTGGCCAGGGAAGGACCCCCCGACCAGGAAGGCCCTCAGAGCTCAAAGTGCCCAAGGACAGGCAGCAGAATTCAGCACGTGTTAAAACCCCAACGCCCAGCCTAGAAAACCTTCCACATTTGAGACCTTTCCCACCCAATAGCTTGGCAAAGACACCCACGGAAGTGGGACTGGAAAGCAGTCCTGATCATGGAAGTGGTTCCCAAGAGAAGTGTTTCTTCGATACCTATAGACTTCATGATGAGAGCAATCAACGGGCACTTGTTCTCTCCACCTCCAAAGATGCAAATATTCTGTCTGAAATGAGCAAAGAGGTGAATAACAGCTTCAAGGAAGCAGGGTTGAATTCTTCTGATGGCTCAGGAAAAGAAAATGTCCCAGTGGATGAGCCCCTGAGAAGCAAGGCTAATCTCATTGAAGTAGATTTGTCTGACTTAAAAGCTCCAGATGAAGGAGAACTTGAAAACCAGGATAGCTCCACGGATATGATTAGTGAAGGTGATCAGAAGTCTGGTGTGGGTTTTTTCTTCAAGGTAAATGTGTTACCTTTCTCTCTTTGCTTCCTGTTACACACTCAACCAGCATTAGAACTGGTGTTTCCCAATCTCCTGATGGAGCACAGCCCTCATTGGTTGCAATATTTGGATATAAAAAAGCTGCACTGGAAAACAATTACTTTTAGGAGAGGAAAGAAATCTACTCTCAAAACGTTTAGCATCTTAATTTGTGCTTAGCAATGATTATTGCCAATACCATAGATGTGCTGATATGATGATACTTTTTCTTTTAATTTCTCTTTCAAGAAATTCAAACTAGTCTTAATCTCAGGGAATTTAACTTTTGGGTCTTTGTAGTGTGATAAATTTTGACTGATTTTCATTGCACTGGGATTATTTGTGGTGTCCATCCTGGGCCGCATCATAGTTGCATTGTACTTTGCAGGTCTGGAAGGTTTTGTGATGATTAAAGATACTTAAAAACAAGTCAGAGTAAGATGAGCCCCATTTTTTCTCCTCACAGCCTTAAGGGAACACTAAAATTGTCTCTTAATTTTTTCTTGAGCAATAAGAGGTTTTGATTTGCGCTCATCAATTCTAAAAACAAGGATTTCCAAAAGTAATAGTTTTTCTTCAAATTTTCCTGGAATCATCAGCAATCTTGTGATGTCCAGCTTCATATGTTGTCCACTATTCCTTAAAAATTTCCATCCCTTTGGGTTTTGCAGGATGAGCAGAAGGCAGAGGACGAGCTGGCCAAAAAACGTGCGGCATTCCTTCTGAAACAGCAGCGCAAGGCTGAGGAGGCTCGGCTGAGGAAGCAGCAGCTGGAGGCTGAGGTGGAACAAAAAAGGGATGAAGCTCGGTAATGATGCACAGCAAAGAATTTCTCTTTGTTCTAAGATGGGGAAGTTGTTCCATGCTGAATGCCCTGCTCTTGTGTTCGCTCGGCAGCCGCAAAGCTGAGGAGGAGCGGATACGGAAAGAAGAGGAGAAGGCTCGGCGAGAACTCATCAAGCAGGAGTATCTAAGGAAAAAACAGCAGCAAATTTTGGAGGAGCAAGGGCTTGGGAAGCCCAAATCCAAGCCCAAAAAACCCAGGCCAAAGTCGGTGCATCGTGAGGAATCTTACAGTGATTCAGGCACAAAGTGTTCTTCCACACGTAAGAGGCTGGATTTGTTTGCTCTCCATGAATTTCAAATCTGCTGTAACCAAATGTGTCTGACATTTTCTCTCCTTTTTTGCAGCTGATAATTTGAGCAGTGCTCAGTCTGGTTCCAGTCTGTCTTTGGCCTCAGCAGCAACAACTGAGCCTGAAAGTGTTCACTCTGGTGGCACCCCCTCACAGAGGTACAGCAAGGTTCTTTTGGGTTTCTCTGGTCCTGGGGGATGAAACAGTTTTGGGCTTCAGTGCTGTTTGCTTCACCTCACTGGCAGAGGAGCACAGTCAGCATGGCTGGATTCATCTGGTTTATGTAGTTGCCAACTGCAGTGTTCTGTACAAACTTGAAATTCTGTTTTATTTTCTCCCAGAGGAGTCAGAGTTTTGCTTTGATTTCTAGCAAGGAGAATCTGCCTGTTCTGGGGAGGATAAGGGAGAATAATCTGTTCCATTCAGGGACAGCAGCATTTATGTGAGCTTACAGGGCCAAACCCCAAAATCTTGGCATATAATTTTTTATTCATTTCCCTCCCAGAGTTGAATCAATGGAGTCCTTACCCATTCTGAGCAGAAATCCCAGCAGAAACACAGAGAGAGACTGGGAGAATGCTTCCACAGCATCTTCTATTGCTTCAGTGGCAGAATACACAGGTACCTGCTTTGGTTTAGTTTGATTTGCTTTTGTTTAGTTTGTTTTATTCTTTTATTATGAATACCAGGTCAGGAAAACCTGTGATGTGTTTCATGTTATTTTTGAGAAGTTGTCAGCAGTATTTTGTTCTGTTTAATATCTCTAAAAGTAAGTCATCCTAGAAAAATAATGAGGTTTTTTTTCTTTTTTTTCACTGTGAATGAAAATCTTAGTGTTCATAAGTGTAAGGCAGATAATTTTGACTTATTTCTCTTCCTTAGGTCCAAAATTATTTAAAGAACCCAGCAGCAAATCCAACAAACCTATTATTCACAATGCTATATCTCACTGCTGTCTTGCTGGAAAAGTGAATGAACCACATAAGAACTCGATATTAGAGGTAAACATTAAAATTATTAATGCACTGTCAATCACATGGGTCTGTAATGCTGATTTCATAACCCCACTGATGTGCTGGGTGAATTCCATTTCCTAAAATGTGGCTGCACGGAGCATCTTTTGCTTTCTGCGTGGAAAACACCGTCCCGTAGGTTTATAAAGGGACTGGAAAATTATGTTAAGAGGAACAACTATTCAGCTTAAAGCTTGGCATGATTCTCCCTGTGAACAACCCGTGTTCCTGGTTGTTTTTGCTGCAGGAACTGGAGAAATGTGATGCCAACCACTACATCATCCTGTTCCGCGACGCCGGCTGCCAGTTCCGAGCACTTTACTGCTACTACCCCGACACGGAGGAGATCTACAAGCTGACTGGGACAGGGCCAAAGAGCATCACCAAGAAAATGATTGATAAACTCTATAAGTACAGCTCGGACAGAAAACAGTTTAACGTGATCCCAGCCAAAACCATGTCTGTGAGCGTGGATGCTCTCACCATCCACAACCACTTGTGGCAAGCCAAGCGACCCGCGGTGCCAAAGAAGAGCCAGACTCGGAAATGACACCCAGCTCCTGGGGAGAAGGTTGGCTCACTGGGATTGCATTGAGAGAAGACATGTTTACCATTTTCCTCCAGTTTGGTATGAAATGTGCAGAACCATAGACATTTTTTAAGAAGCTTCGGGACAGAGAACCGTGGATGCAAGTTCTTGAGGATGAAGGAACGTTGCCAGTGTTTTTTATGAATGATCAATCTGCTGTTACACCCAATGCTAACTACTGTGGCTTTCAGCTGATGAGGGACTGTGCATGTAGCAAGATCTTGAACAAGTGGATTTCCTTTTACTTGAAGCTTTTCATCGGTACAAATTGGGAATAATTTAATTCTCTTTCCCCTCCACCTCATTCCCTCCTTTTTCCTGGCATTCTTAAAAGTTGGCAAGCTCTGAACTTGGGTAGAAGGATTGAACAGATCTTGGGTGGAGTGCTTTGGGTTTGGTTTGGTTTTTTAAACAGTCTTTAGGGAAATCTTCCTTTCAGACCTTTTTGAGGAACTGTTGAATACATCCAGTTGTTGTACTGTACCTACTGCCAACGTAAGTCCAGCTCTCAGATTTCTGAAAAAAGCCCCAACTTGTGCTGCTCAGAACAGAGTTTACTTGCAGGATCTGTGTAGGATAAGCATTGCAAGGATTGCAAAAGCCAGTCTTTTTCTAAAAAAAAAAATATAAAAAATTGTTCACAAATGTAAAGATCTCTGGAATACAATCATGAAGAGGCATAACAGGTGCTACTAGCTGGAATGTGCCTGACTGAAACTTAAAGCAAGCTGAATGGAGCCCAGTGATTACTGATTTCAGTTTCAGGTAGTGCCCTAAGGATTTGTTTGCTTTAATAAAGATGGATGCTGGTAGGTATAGAACATTTCCACTCTGAGCACGCTACTCCTGTACGATGGTGCACTTAATGATCACAGATTTTAATGTTTTTATTACATCATGAAATGTAATTCTACTTTCTTTGTCCTGTCTTTATTCTGAATGAGCAGCATGCTCTACAATGAAGAGTGTGTTATGTTTTTTATTTTGGGTGATATATTAATATATATTGATTTGTTTTTCTCATTTGAAAGCAATTTTTAAACAGAGACATTTGCATTTGTTTCAAAAGCCCAAATAAGTCGAATGGCTTGGATTTCTTTTCATGTTGAAATATTAAATCTTGAGTTATGACCTTAAAAGTCTTTGTGTTTCAGCAGATTAAATTTTTGTCTGTGGTAACAGGGTACATTTGCAGTTCCTTTTTTTTGTTTGTTTGGTTTTTGTTTTTATTTTTAACCACTCCCATGTCTCATTCTTGGCCCCAGCTGGTTCCCAAGTAGGTTTCTGTAGCTAGTCCCTAATTAATTTAATTTGCTAACGAGCTCCTGCTCTGTGGGTTTGACACTTACTACCTGCAGCTCCTGTAGGTTCTGATGTGGGTTTGCACATGTTTACTTTTCTTTGAAGTGTTACTTGAATTTGTGTCTCTCGAGTGCAGAAGGTCCTGCCCCATCCTCGAGAGGAACTGAGCTCTAAATCCAGTGTAATTATTGACCTTGGATGATGGAAGGTACAGAGTTATTGTACATAGGGGGAATTAGGGGATGGGATGAAGTGCTGGGTAGGTAGAGCAAAGTGAAGGTCTTCCAGTGCAGTCTCTCCATGTTTTTTCCCCTTCCAGGACTCCCTGACTAGGCTGCTGCAACTTTGTAAATTATGTTAGATAGTTTGCTGCTTGTAAATAATTAAAGGCTTTATGGTTTCTAAAGTGCTAAGTATTAAACACCGTCATGAGTGTAACTTTTGTTACCATGCTTTTCATGCTTGTGCTTTATTTCTCACTGTTTGATATTATAAACCATATTTATTTTATGAAACACTGAAATTTAATAAAAATCATTAACTGATTTCCTTTTTATTTCATGTGTACTTTTGTTGGTGTGACACTTCATCCCCTCCAAGAACTAATACACTTTAAAGATGTGCTGTTCTGTTTGGTAAAGCTTCACCTGCAAGGAGCTGCAATAACTTTGTGACAAGAGCTTATTTCTCCTGACTGCAGTGGGCAAGAATGGGGCCAAAAATCTCTCAGAAAATTGGGAAATAGTTCAGGGATTTATTTCATCAGACTCTTGCATCTGTCTGCTGGGGCTCCTTTGATTCAGTGGCAGGATTCTGGTAATTTTCTAGTCAGTGTTGAGGTTTGGGTTAAATTTGTGGAATTCTGAATACAGAGGATTTCTGACTGTGGTTTTAGTGACCTCATGTTTAACCCTTCCCTCCCAAGGACAGAAAATCCTGATGTGTAGCACTAATAAGTTGATCTGGACCCTGATAACTGTGCTGGTGTCACTTCTAAAAATTCCTGCTTAGAAAATGGGTTTTGTCCTTGCAGAGCACAGAGTAAATACCTAAAATCAGGGAAAGGAGTGGGAATCACCTGTTCCCCCAGCCCCAGGAGATCCCTGGGCTGTGATCCCTGCAGGAAAATGGAATTAATTTGCCAGCCTGCAGCTTAAGCTGTTTGTTTGGGTTGGTTTTCCCCAGGATTAGTTGGAGCCAGGGTTGTTCCTCTTAGCTCTGTCCAAAGAAGCAGAACTGGATAAAAACTCTTCCAGCTGCTCCCAGAGGTTCTGGTTGTGCTTCCTGGGAGGAGGAGGAGGAGAAAGTGGGAGTTCTGTCTGTGACCTCTCTGTTTCTTACTAACAAATCCAAGAATGTACATCTTTAAAGTGCTTTCAAGTGCAATTTCTTTCTGTCCAGCTCTGTCCATCAGCCTCTGTGTTCCATGTGCTGTTTGCATCTGTACTTGCTGTGTTTTTGTCTCATTTTCATCCTGCTCTCAGGTGGGGGAGGAGTATTTCCAAAATAATCTGAATTTGGAAAATGTTAACTTACTTTGGAAGCCTTCACCTACACTGGAAGGGCTGAATGTGCCAAGAAAATAAAGCTGATTTTTGTCCCCCCTGCACTGGGGAGTTGAGTGTAGAAATCTCTGGAGTTTCTCCTCCTACACCCAGGGGTGTGGGGCTGTAGTTTGAAGTAAGAATGACAGGAATGAGTTCTCAGGAGTTGAATTTTCCATCCCTTTTGCTTTTCCCCCCACAAATCCCCAGACCTGATGACTAGAGCAGTGTCAGACCACCCCAAACCTCCTCACTTTCTATTTTATTTAATTTATTGTTTAAATACAGCAACAAATGAGGTGCCTCCTGTTCACTCTGAGCTGTCCTGGGAATTTGGTGCTGGTCCCCTGGAATGGAGCAGTCCTTGTGGATGTGGACTAAGCTGTTATCCATGCTGTGCTTATCCAATTAAGGGGCTTGCAGTTAATTAGGGGGTTAAATGTAATTAATTTTCAGCAGTTGAGGGAGAGGCAGGTGGCTGAGGGGGGTGGGTTTGGGGGTTAGCTTGTGCCAAACATTCTTGGGATGAGGCTGTGCCAGGATTCTCCAAGGACATCCCTCCAAAAAGAAGATTTTGGAGAAATTTGGTACTGTTTTACTGCTGTTCATCTGCAGAACTGAAGAAATCTGAGGAGTATTTTGGGGTTGGTGTTGTGTGCTTCGGAGAAGTGAAACTTTATAATAAAGACTTCTTCAGGCCAGTTCAAAATTGCAATATTCATATGGTCCACTATAATTAAGTGTGTTTTCCACAATGCATTGAAAATTTTACAATTAATTCCAGGTTACCACTCAGACATTGGACTTCCCTTACCATGTAGTAAGTAAAAAACAATTCTAGGTTTTTTAAATTTTGTTATTCTGGAAAGAAAATATTTCCCTGAGCTTTCTGTTGCAGGTTTGTTAAGGCTTGGTTTGATTTTAAAGGGTTTGAAGATTTCAAGCCTATGAAAAAGTGCATTTTTACTCTTCTGCTCCAAGTGGTAAGTTCAGCTCTTCTTTAAAAAAAATTAACCCAAATTTTAAAGGAAAATGCCATTCCAGAACTGGAATTTTATGCCACTTCCTTCTCCAGCCTGTGCTGAGCATGTACACGTTCCTGTTGTAAAAATTACAGGGTGGATTTAATTTGCTTGTCTGTGCTAAATATCAATTCACTTTTATCTTGGTACTGAAATCCTGTCATAGTTTTCTGATCCATCCCTCTGAACTTATTAGGAAATAACACATTTATTGTAGTGGGGAAAAAAAAACCCCTCTGGGGAAGTGTGTGCAGCAGGGATCATGAAATATTCAATATCCAGCATTTGTTAAAATTCAAATGAGGCACTTGAAAGAATGGTTTGAAGCCCATAAACCTCCCCAAATTAGTGTGGCATTACCTGGAAATCTTAGCAAAGGAAAACCTCTTTCTTTTGACTCTGTTTTCCAGGGAATAACCATAAAAACTGAATTTACAGCAAAATAAAAAATCCTTCCCAGATTTGGTTTTCTTTTTGTTTCCCAGCCGTACCAACCCCAATATTTTTAATGTATATTTTAGTGCTCTAGATTTTTTTCTCTACTACAAGAAATTTGTAGTGTTAGAACCTGATTTTTCCTCAGCTGGGGCAAATATTTGAATGAATTTTGGTTCATTTTGCAGAGTTATTTCCTCTTCTTTTCTGTGTCTGCTGCTGTGGAAGGTGGAACAAGAGGGAAAAGTGAAGAAGTGAGAGCTGCTCTTGGTGCTCTTAAAATCACCTTATTTTGGGAGTAATCATTGCAATTCAGATGTCCTGGAAAATCAAGAGGATTTTCTTCTGCATGTACAGATTTGTCTGGTTTAAAGCCAATAATTAAAAAGTAATTCAGCAGGGACTTGACTTCCTGCTGTCCTTTTACTTCCAGCTTCCTCACGTGAATGTTCAGCCCAGAATTATCTTCCCTATTTAAGGGATATTATGTCCTGTGTGATTTTAAATAGATAGATTTTTACAGTATTTGCCCAAAATGCTGAATAAAAACAATCTCTGCTTACCTGCATTTGATGTGCAAGCTAAAATCTTTGTGTATGAGCATAGCATGCTCTAGAAATGTCGGGACCTTTCCTGAAAATCTTGGAAACTTTGGAGCCAGTGACAAATTTTGAAGTGTTGGGAGGTAGAAGAACATGTACTGAATCTTGGCTAAACATCAGTTAAAAAAAAAAAACTTAAATACCTACAAAATGTAATGCATTTATTAAATCATAGAAATTAGGATTAAATAAATTAATTAAATAATCTTTAAAAGCTCCTCTACCACACCTGTGCCTGAATGCACAAAGAGTTTGAAAATAAAGTTAAACAAAATTGGGAAGAGCTGCCTTGAGCCTCAGCTGAAACCACACCTTCCCATGGATTTTAAAACAGACTCCCAGAAAAAAAAAAAAAAAAAAAAAAAGAAAAACAAGAAAGGGGGGGCTCCTGTTGGTNCAGCGGTGTCTCCTGTTGCTGCATGCAGCTCTTTTATTTTCATTTATCTTTACAGAAATGTGAAGCATCTTCACAAGAATTGTACAAAACCCTCTCCCCCTGGCTGGCTGCATCCCAGCAGAGCAGCTCCCGGAATTCGGTCTCCGAGAGGAAAGACGGGAGTTGCTGTTGCTGATAAAAATCCATGCAGGAGCTGAGCTTGGAGTAAAAATGTCCTGATCTATAGAGATTAAATAAAAAGGGGGATAACAGGAAATAAATATACTCATAACATTGGTTGGAGTAGTTGAGTTTAATGCAGGATATGTGGGTTTAGTCCATACTGAGCGTATCAAACCATTAGTGGACACGGAACATGCGCCGGAGCCGCTGCTGGAAAACCCCAAAACATCCCAGCTGTCCTCATTTCTGCACCCCCCAGGGCCTGCCAGGTCTCTGCATTGGATATTTCCTCCAGAAAATGGGATTTTTTCCATGTTTGGAAGCAATAGCCATTCTCCTCTTCCCATGGAAGCTCCTTGTGCCCCTCTCCCCGACTCTTTGTCGCTGCATCGACGTTTCCAGGACCATTAGAAAAATAAACTGCTTTTGTTTTTACATTAGTACTGTAACTGAGGCTAAGGAATTAGAAAAATGAACCCTTGGTTCTCAGACTTGCATTGCCCACAGGTGAGTATTTACAAGGTTTTCCCCATCCCATGGGAAGGTTGGCTGGAAATTTACACCAGAGGAGGAACGCCGAGGGTTTGTACACGGAGCTTCTGCTTCAAATACAGGGATTTTGTACACTGAACAAACAGAAGCCTTGTCAAGATACAGCAATATCGAGGGCATTTTGATAATATCACAAACCACACAGAGGCTTCAGTCCTTTTGGCATGTGGTTTCCTCCTGGGATTTTCTCCTCGGATTAAGGGGCAGGAAGGAGCTGTGTGTGCCCGCTGAGGAGGGAGGGACCCAACACCACAGCCAGTGGAGCCTCTGGAACACAGAACCTGGATTTGGCCACATGGCTGACCTGGCTGCTCAGGGCTGGGGGGTGAAATTTTAAATAAATTTAGAGTCTTTAAAAGAAATTTAATTTTCTTGCCATGGGAGGGTTGAGCTGAGGAGCTGCGCTCACTTTCCTGTGCTCGCACACACAGCTCACAGCCAAACAAAAAATAATAACTGTATGTTCTCAGTAAATATATGCAAATAATCACACCTTTTGTTTTATTTGGGGTCTGAGCTTTTGTTTGCTTGCTGGCTTGGTTTTTTTTTTTAACCTGTAATACTGCTTTGTTCCACTCTCCCTTGAAAGCGAAGTGGGGTTTGGAAAATGATCCATATTAAATGCAGACACTTAAATACATTCACACTCCATGATCTGAGCATCCTGAGCCTTCAAGTTAGCACAGAGCCCACGTGTCCTTTTGTACTTCAACCACACCCACTTTTTAACCTACAATTTCGTTTTGCCATTTTTAAATGACAGATTTGGCATGTGAAGCTACAAGCAGAAATAAGTAAAACATATGCCTGCCTTTACCAAACAGATACAAAACTGATCATTAACAATCCATCAAAACAACCCCAAAAAGCTTTAAAGACAGTTCTGTTTGTGCCCACAGCTCAGCGGAGTAGGAGGGGTGCACTCATTGCTTTACCTGTGGTACCTCACCCAGCCTGGGATGTGCCACCACTCAGGGGCTCCTGCCTGGCACTTCAGGAAAAAAAAAAAAAACAATTAAAAAAAAATGAAAGATGTACCCCAAACCTCATCCAGGCACAGCAGGTCGCTCTCAACCCCCTCTCGAGGTGATACCAGCCTTGGCACTGGTCCCACCCTGGGCATCTCTGTTCTCCCTCAGGGCCACGGGCAGGATGGGCAGCACATGCCCACAGGCTGGGACATCTCCCCAGCTGTTTAAAACTCATGTAAAACAGGTTTTGGCTTGTTTTCTTTTTTGTTTTCTTTGTAAACATTGATTGGGGGTATATTGGAGAGCAAACAGTGAATGTTAATGGCAATAAACCATTCAGCTGGCAGCGAGTGCAGGAAGCTGATGGGATTTCATGGCCACGTTGTGCTTTACAAGCCCCTTGCTAAAAAAAAAAAATCACATTGGAATTGTAAGATATGAACATAAAAGTATAGAAAGTTAACAACTCAGATATTCATTTGGCAGTCAAATAAACCCTTTCCACATCCATGTTGTAGAGTGTGCAAAAGTAGATGGAAAACGCATCTGGTGTTCGTGGTGGTGCCAGGTCCCTGCGGGTCGGGGGACGTTCATGCACCTCTGCTGCAGGGGAAGCCACGGGGACAGAGTCGAGCAGGGGTGGCTGGAGCTGCCAGGGGGCCGTGGTGGCCGGGGGGGACAGGCAGAACCCGCTGCCTTAACGGTGTCACCGAGCTGTGCCCATGGGGAGGGGAAGGACAGCAGGCCATGGCCAGGACACGCAGGGGACTGGACCCCAGACTGCCCTGGCCAGAGGGAAAAGGGCCAGTGGAGCCACCAAACCACATCCAGGTGTGTGGCCCTGGCCAGCCCAGCCCATCCACCCCAGGACAAGCATCCCCGAGTCCCCCAGGCAGCTCAGCTCCAGCAGCAGCACAGGGGGACACAAACCCAGGGGCTCAGAGGCACTGCCACACCGCTGGCACTGCCACACCGCTGGCCCGGCTTTTGGTCCCCTGGGCTTGGCATGTTTTGGTTTGTGAGATGCCACGAGGCTCTGGGGACAGAGCAGCCCCTGCCGTGGCACCGTGAGGGGTGCAGCACCCTGTCCCCTCCATCCCGTCTGTGCCACGGCCACCAGAGTCCTTCCCCAGCACCTGGCACGGCCACCCGGAACAGAAACCCAGCAGAGGATGGAGAACGTGAGCCGGGTGAGAGAGCAGAAGCTCGGGCACCCCGGGGGACACCTGGTGGAGGAGGAGGAGGAAGAGGAGCAGGCTTTCGGTGCAGTTTCAGTCTCGGCTTTGCCAGCCCCATAAATGCAACCAACCTGCACCATCCGGGGCGATCCCAACCACAGCCCTGCTCCTCCGGGGCCATCGGCGTCTGGGCTCAGCCACGTCCCACCAGCACCAGCGAAGACTTTCTCACTAGTTGCGGTATCGGTATAAAAAGTTAAAATCCCCGGGGCGCACGGCCACCGGCTGTGGGTGCGTCCGCCTGTGCCGCCCCTCGCGGGGCTCCGGGCATCCCTCCCGCGGCGCGGAGCCAGCCTGGGCATCGCCTTCTCCGGGGCACCGCGGGCAGCAGCGCCTTCCCCCGGGGCTGGGCCGTGCTCTCCTTCCCCGCCTGGCCCGGAGCCCTCGGCCCGGGGCTCGGGGGCTGCTCACAGCTGGGTCTCGTCGCGCGTTTCGGGGTTGCCGGAGCCCAGCTTGTTGCTGCAGCTGCTCTTGCGGCTGTGGCCGTCGTTGGCCACGTGGGCCAGCGGGTCGGAGCGGATCAGGTACCTGCGGGACACAGCGTGGTTACACTGCTGGAACCCCCCCGGTTCCCCCCGGAACTGAGGCCAGGACACACAAGTGTCGCCGACATTTGGTGGGTCCCTGGGTGAAAAACCTGCAAAGGCTTTTCTTCCCAGGGAGAAGCACATTCTCAGCACAGGGTTTCTATAAACAATCTCTGAGCTGTGTTCTGTTCAAGGACATTGTCCCTCTGGCCTGGCTGTGGGAGGAAGCTGGTCCTGGTTATCAGTTCTCACTTTTAGGATCACACAGACAGGAGAGAGAGGAGAGAAGGATTCTGCCACGGGCAGAATCACAGCATTCTAAGATTCTTGTACAGGGCAGCAAGAAGCAAGCATCTGAGCTCTGTACATGGGCACGATATAGCCCAAGCCTCTGAACAATAACTGGAGTCATTGTTAATAATATTTAAGCCTTCTGATATATGGAGTCAAAGAGTCCTGATCCATTGTGTCAGGCCACTTGCAGTAAGTGGCTTTGTGACACACAAGGATGTCTCACGGAGCTGTGCTGCATGCAGAGCTGTGCTGCATGCAGCTGTTTGAATAAGAGGTGTTAAATAATAGGAGCTGTTCATGTAAATGTCACAAAATCATACAATGAATAAGCAGGAGTTATTCCTCAGCTGCTCAGTGGCCAAAGGAAAACTGCACGCTGCCCATGGGAGCTACGATGGGGCTGGGGAGGTTTGGGCACTGCTCAGGAACACAGGGAGTTGGAATGGCCTGGGAAAGAGGCCAAACCCGTGGGTATTTATGAGAAATCATGGGAAGCAATGGGATGGGGCAGCTCAAGGCACTGGGGGCAGTGTGGGGTGGGGGGTGAGGTGACACCTACACGATGTCGTTGAGCTCCAGCCGCGTGTCCGGAGGGGGGTTGATCAGGACGTAGGACAAGGTGTTCTGGTGGTCGTTCATCTCATCTGCAAGAGGAGGGGCAGGGCTGGTGAGGGAGGGACACCCCCACAGACACCCCAACAGGCACGGTGACACATCCCATCCTGGCTCTCACTCCCACAGGCAAATCAGTCCCTTCACCAGGAGAAGCCGTGGGCAATGTCACTGCCACCAGGAGGGCACCAAGAACGTCACTGCCACCTCCCTCCTCACCTCCCCAGGCTCTCCCCCACCACAGCACGGCCCAGGGGACTGCTAGAGGTAACTCTTCAAAGTCCCCACTCCCCCCCCAGAATTAAGTGAGATGTCTTACCTTGGTTCAGTGCAAAAGAGGGAACAGGTTAGTCCTGCTGTGTCAGGTACAGCACAAGTCCAGCCACTGGCCCAGGGCAGCTGAACCCCCCCGGGGCCGCCCCAAGGCTCTGCCCACCTCTCCCCTTCAATTACTCAATTTAGCATCATCCAGGCACAGGATTAGTCCAGGGATTGCTTCTTTCCCCTGCCCAGGGGGAATCATGGAGTTTCAGAGCCGTCAATGCCATTTTGGGGATGGCTCTAAACCACAGTGACCTCCCGGGGGGGGCTCAGGGCCACCAAGAGCAGCACCCAAGGGGGCAAACGGGGGGTCTCGATGAGGGGGGGCCCCTGTGCTTCCCGAAATAGCCAAGAACAAGATCATGGTGAAATGGATGGGGGTGCGAGGCTGCGGGCGCCGGGGAGGGGTGGAAGCTGCGACAGGTGACACCATTTCCAGACGGGGTGATGGGGTGTGGATGGACAGGGTGGAGAGGGGACGGACAGACGGACGCCGGGGCAGCATGAGGAGCACGGCGGGACACCAGCTCGCTGCAAGGCTTGTCACTGGGACACCTCTCCAGGCTTTTGGAAAGGCCCCTCCGAGGTGCAAATGGAGCAAATGGAGCTGCTTTGGGGGCAGCAGGACCAGGACCCGGCCACTGGGATGGGCATTAACTCCAGGCTGAGGGCTGCTCCCTGTGGCCTGTCCTGCTGCTCCCACCACCCCGTCCCTGCTGTCCCCATGCCTGGCACGGGGGATCCCCCACTCAGAGGCTGCCCTGCCCCACGGTGGGCACAGCCAGGGTCTCCTGCCACAGCAATGACAACGGGTGCCAGATCACCCTGGCACGGGGGTGAAACTGCTTTTCTCCAGCCCTCAGATGCAGCTCCAGCCACCACAGGCACCCAGCACAGGAATGCAAATAGCTTCCTCCCGAGGTGCCTTTGCCAGGGCACACCCAGGTGAGCCCCGGGGCATCCCCAGGGCTGGGCTGTGCTGGTACCGCGTCCAGCAATGCTTGCAGGGGACACCAGACCTGTGTTTTGCTGCTCAGACACATCCCTGGCACCTCTGAGACCACAGAAGGTGCTGCAGCCAGGGGGACCTGGGACACCCTCGGGAGATGCTGCCTGGGACCCCCAGCCTGTGCCAGGGTGTCCTGTCCTGGAGCCACTGGAGAGTTTGGGCCATCCCAGTGCTCAGCCTTACAGGGAGACAGGGATGGGGGTGGCAATGCTGGGGCAAGGGTGGCACACAGACCCTGGGACCCGACGGGACACACGGGGTTTGACATGACAGGGGGGTGGGGACGGGCTCTGGCTCTGGGCAGCTTTCCCTGCCCCATGGAAGCTTCCTGACCCCATGCAGCCAAGCCAGGCCCTGCTGAGCACACCGAGTATATTGCTGCACCTCCACTGCCCCAGGCAATATACTCTGCTGGCCTGGGGCTTCCATGAGCCCTGGCTGGGGCTGCCTGGCTGATGAACGACACACTTTGTAAGGAAAATGCCAACGTTTCACCTTAAGCCTGGGCTAGTGAAGGCGAAAATTAAGCTGGGATGGGCTGTTGCTAATCTTGGGGCTCCTGCAGTAAAAAGGAGCCTTTCCAGGCCATGTTCCACCGCCGTGTAAAGGTGAAAAAAAGATGGGAAAACCTGGCAGGACCCACAGAGCCCCACAAGGTGCCCGGGGTGGCTGCAGCACCAGCGGCCCCTGTGGCTGCTGTTGCTGCCTTGCTGGGCTGAGCCCAGCACCCCCAGTCACAAAATGGGGCCTTCTAATGCTGGAGAGGGGTCCAGGAAGGCAAACCAAGGGGTGCAAAGGGATTTTTAAAGCACTGCCTTGCCCTGGACTGTGGCTGACCCAGCAGGAGCTCCAGCATCTCATCACAACATGCACAGGCAGCTCTGGTGCACTTGTCCCCCTCCTTGTCCCCTCCTCAAGTTGCCACTGGCTGCACAGCCCAAAGCCACCTCGTGGAGCCATGGAGGGAGGGTTTTGTTAATGAAAGCCAAGGGCTGTGATTTCCCTGTAGGAATTCAGCTAAAAAAGGGTCCCTGAGGTTTCTATCTCCCTGATTAGGCAGAGCCCTGCGTTTGCACCACCACCACAGGACACTGATCGGTTTTCCAATGCCACCCAACAAATCAGTGCTGAAAGCTCGGGGATCTAAGGTGAAAACTGGCAAGGGTGAGGTTTGGGCTTAGCTGGCATGATCTTGTTGTACGCTGCACGCCATGAGTCACGCGGGACTCCCAGGGAAAGGGAATTACCTTGCAAATATCCCAGGTTTACCCGATTCATCACATCACTGGCTGTTAAATTTGCTACATCCTCTACAGAACATACAGGGAAAGGCACAGACATAAACAGAGAGAGAGAGAGAGGTCAGCAAGCCATGGTTTGGCAAATATCAGAGACGAGCTCCTGCGCTGCAGCGATAACGTGAGCAAAAGAAAAAGGAAAGGGGCAGAAGGCAGAGCAACGATTTTCCATGGGTGTCCAGACACTGACAGTGACACAAGGTGACAACACACAGTCCCTGCACCACTGGATGCCCAAGGAGCTGCTGGTCCCCACACTGCCCAGCGTCCCTGTCCTGTACCCCCACTGTCCCCTCTCCTGCCAGAGCTCCCCCAGTTTGCTTCAACCAGAATTTGCCAGATGGGCCAGGACAAGGATGCCAGCCCTGACGTGACAACAAGCTGTGCCCCAAGCTTCACCGAGGCCAGACAGCCTCCCTGGAACTACAACAGAAATTCTGGGACCTAGAATGCAGGGAAAAAGGAGAGGGGGTTACACCACTGCAAGCTCTTGCCTGGCAGTCCCTGTCCTCGCTCCATCCCACCACAAGCTGGATCTCCTGCCTCTCTCCCTGGGGATGCTGGCAGTGCCCACAACCACCCCCTGGGCCCCCAGTCCAAACCCCTCCTGCACTGCACTCCAGGACATTTTCTCCTCCTCTTTCCCGTGCCTAAAGCCAAGATGGGAAAGGAGGAATCCCACCCCCAAAATCAGCTCCCATCCCAGCTGGAGGTCACTGCCAGCCTGAGTGTGGGCAGGGGCCAGCACGGGGTGGACGGACACTCTTGGAGGATGAAGCAAACAAGCAGCAGCACAGGATGGCTTCAAAGAAAGAAAGAAAAAAAAAACCAAACCAAACCAAAACCAACCAAAAAAAGGGAGCTGTGGGCTACAGACTTTGTCATAACCAAGGGGTGGGAGCTGTCCAGGGGGACACAGATGCCAGCACTGACGGGCAGCTCAGAAGCTTCACAAGAGATGCGGCTGCACAGAGGGACCCTGAGCGCTGTGGCTGTGACAGCCACACACCGGTGTCACACGCAATGAAGCAACTCAGCCCTGCAGCTACCGAAAGGTTTTCCACGGAAGAGTTTATGACAGATTAAAGTCCATAACAAAAGGGGGCTGCGCCAGCTGACGGGGTTTGGCCTCTCCCTGCCACACTACGGGGGCTCTTGGGCACAAGGGTTGTGCTGACCTGGGGTTGGGTTGTCCTGAAGCACCATCTCTGCATGGCTGGAAAGTGGGGGACAAACGGGGCCTCGTGCCCCGAGGCTGGGTGGGGACACCGGGTCCTGCTGCAGGCACAAGGGCCGGAGTCACTCTGCCACTGCCAACTCCTGCCTGGAGCCATCCCAGAGCCCAGAGATGGGGGGGCTGCCTGCAGCTGGCCGGGGGTGGCAGGGGAGGGGGGTCTGCGTGGCGGGACCCCAGCCTGGAGCCGCTGGTCTGCACAAGCACAAGCAAGCCGGGGAATGAGGCGCCGCTCGGAGCGCGGCCGGCAGCGCCCGCGGGGACGGGCTGGGCGCGGCGCTAAGCTCGGCATGGGGTTAGGCTCGGCATGGGGTTAGGCTGGCTCGGGGTCGGGCTTGGCGCGGGGTTAGGCTCGGCCGGGGGTTACCTGAGGAGCACCGCAGAGCGGCTCGGCCGAACGGCACTTACCGTACCCGGTGGTGGGCAAGCCCAGGTGCTTCATACGGTTTTTGACGAGCTCGGACAGCTCCTGGCGCTCGGAGCGGCGGTACAGGCTGAGGCGCTGCTGGCTGATCCACTCGGCCGTCTTGCTGGAGTGCTTGTTGCCCTTCCTGCTGAGCCGCCGTGCCCACTGCATGCTCTTGCGCCGCAGCAGCGGGTGCTCCGACTGGTCGCTGGAACACGAGTTCCGGTGGTGGCTCGTCTTGATGCCCCAGTGCTCCTTGACGTCCTTCGTGTCCTCGCAGTCCTCAACATTGATTGAGATCTGTGACTGGAAGCCCAGCAGGTCACGCGGGATGGGGGTCGGCCAAGAAGGGTTTGGCCGTGTCTGGCAGGGTGGGATCTCTCCCACGGGGTGGGGCTCTTCCTCTGACCCAAATGGGCTCTCCCAGCACTTGGTCTGTGCACTGCAAGAACCACCTGGCTGGTGGATTTCACAGAATCCCAGAGTGGTTTGGACTGGGAGGAGCGTGAAGCTCGTCTCGTTCCACTCCTTGCCATGGTCCAGCAGACCAGGTTGCTCCAAGTCCTGTATGACCTGGCCTTGAACGTCCAGGGATGGGGCAGCCACAGCTTCCCTTGCATCAGCAGTGCTGAGGGGAATCTCGTGGGGACCTGACACCTCACACAGGATCACCTCTGGGATATCTGCCCAAGGAACAGCCATGCCCTCATCTCCCTCTCCCCCCTCTTACAGCATCTGTGCTGCCACATGCCTGACCCAGCAATCCCCACTGGTGAGCAGGAAATTATTAATAAAGCCTTTTAAAGCATCTCAGGGAGCTGGGTTGCATTTAATTAAATGGCCAACTTTCAGCTCCCTGTCACTGCTTCCTTACAAAGTTGAAAACTGAAGGTATTTAAAAGGGATCCTGGCTCCCTCCCTTGCTCCTTATCCCAGTTAATTACATCAGGGCACTGAGGGCTTTTCCCAGGGTGCTGAGGCTCAGCCAATATCTCCCTTCCATGGGGACAGGCAGCGCTGTGCTGGCACCGGGGCTGAGAGCTGGCACAAAGCACGGGGTGGCTCTGGGTGGCCAGGGCCAGCCCAGGGATCAGCCATGGGGTGGGGGGCACAGGGTGGCACGTGCGGCTGGACATGAGCAGCTCTCACCTGTGCTCTGATGTCGTGGGGCTGCAGCAGGGGAGAAGGAAGGGAAAAGCAAGAGTCAGTCCAGCAAAGGGGCAGCCCTGCTGTGCCCACCCTGCTCCCCAAGGTGCCCAGTGGTGTGGCAGAGCTGTGCCAAGAACATCCAGCACTGCCCAGTATCCAGCTGGGGACCCAGGACACCACCACTCCAACAAAGTAAAGGCAAAAATTCCCCTTCCCCTGTTGTCCCCTCCCCACTGCTGCTGCAGCCAGGTCTGAGGTGTGCCAACGACCAACACCCTCCTGGATGCCACCTTGGCTGGGACCACCAGCAGCACCTTCCCAGCACGTCACCACCGTGCCCCTACCTCGGAGGTTGCGAACATGTGCGACTCCGTCCTGTAAATCCCGATGGGAATCTCGGCACTGGAGGAGCAGAGCTTCTGGAAGAGGCGGCCGTAGGTGCGGATCCACAGGTCATCCTCAGTGATCTTCATCTGAGGAACAGAGAACATGAACCCGCACGTGCACCTTGGGCTGCTCCTGAGCTTCACCCCAGCTCATCCATGACAATCCCAAAAGCGAGCTGGACTCCACAAGAAAACCAGAGGCAATTTCTGACCTCAGCCTTCAAAACAGGGAGTTTGGTCCTTGGCAGCTCTTGGGCTTTTGGTAGCACTGAGGTTCCCCAAAATGGAGGGGAACAATGACCTGGCAATGCTGCTCCCCCCGCCCCAGTTCTGCAGAAGAGGGGAACCCTCACCCCCATGCACAGGGTGACAGATGCCACCAGACCCAGGACAACTTGGCCTGATGGTTTTACCCCAAGGGGACTCGGCACGTACCGCACAGAGGTACCCAGAGCCTGGCGTGGTGTCGAGGCCCAGCAGCAGCCGAGTGATGGTGATCATGTAATCCTTCACGAATGACTGGGGAGACATTTGGGCAGGAAACCAGGGAAAAAGTTTGCTCAGCTGTTCCCTGGGCGATGCAAAGGGGAGGCTGCAGCTGCAGGGCTGTATCTCACCTGGTAGAGCAGCGTGTCCAGCATGCTGATGCTGAAGACCCTCCCGGCCGCGAAGGGCAGCCGGAACATGAAGGCCAGGTTGGAGCCATTCTCTCGCTCTCTCTGCAACAAGAAGGGGAAGTTTGAGCTCAGACTGCACAGAAATTTAGAGGACTCATGGCAATGAGAGGGCACAGGTGTAATGTTTCTGGTGGGTGTGGCAGGAGGAAACCAAGGCAGCATCTTCACACTGTAGAAAAAGAGGATTTTTTTTCTCCATGGTAATGTATGAGACACAATTGGGTTTTCTGGACATGGGAAAAGCACAGGACTTTGAGGAGCTCAAATGCAGTCACTGTCAGTGTTGACTTCCCAGGCCCCTGTGCAGGGAACGACCTCCTCTTACCTTTTCTAGCTTGGAAAGGGCCAGAGAGTAACTGTCCTTTGCTCTGAACTGCATGAACCTCATGTTGGAGGGGTGGGTCAGCTCCGTGATAATGCTGAGGCTGGGGAAGAGCCTGCAATGGAAAGAGATCTGTTGTCCTGCAGCTGTCTGAGAGGATTTAAAGCCTGAGGAAGACCACAGACATCCCTGTCCTGTCTGAGGTCAGAAATAGCTGATTACAGGCTGCTTCCTACAGCAAACCTGATGCCAGATGTGCCCCACTGTCCGTAGCCATCACCCCAGGCACTGGCACCTGTCCTGGTCTTGTCCCCAGCAGTGGTCACCCCTCACCTGAACATGGTCTGGACGTTGACAATCGTCTTGGCATCTGCCATGTAGTCCTCCTCGGCACTCATGGTGCTCTCCTTGTCCACCACCACCAAGTTGTCAGCGTAGATGATGCCACACTGCAGCAAACTGTCCAGGCTGGGCAGTTCCCAAAGAGAAGAGCGCAGGGTCAGCCCTTGGAAACGACACAGGGAAGCAGCACAGGGGTTCCACGGCGAGCCCAGGCTGCTCCCGACCTGCTCTTCACCTGCTCCCATCTCCCAGGGAGGGGTTGACAACTTGAGAAGCCCAAGGTGGGCTCAGCTCTACGCTACCAACCCTGGGGCTTCTCATGGGGTGACTGAAAAGTCTGGGCTGGGGTAAACGCAACAATTCACGCACGACAGCCACACGTGGAAACACCTACTTGTCAATGGTGCCCTCCATGTAGTAAACCATGGGGAAACAGCAGATGGCCTCCAGAAAGTGGTGCTCAGGCCTGGGGGGAGAGCCACAGAGGTGGTTCAGCGCATCCATGCAGCAAAGACAGACACAAAATCCCAGGGCCAACCAGCCGAGGTACCCAAGGGTGGCAGCGCTGTTCCCTCACACTCCCACCCCGCAGCACGAGATGCCCACAGACACGCAGGGAGGGTTCTGTGGGAGGCAGAACACCCGTGGAAAAGTACTTGCTTGTTGTCCAGCAGCAGCACGATGGGGTTGAGCTCCTTGCGGGAGCGGTAGTAGGCCCGCAGCGGCACGATGAAGTTGTAGAGCCCGTTCCCAGCTGTCTCTGCAGAAACGATGATCAGCTTGTTCTTGAACCCGTAGGCCTTGGCGTCCTCAAAGCTGTTGTGTTTGCAGCCCTGTGCGTGGGACAGCACAGGGACTCAGTGGACACGTCCTGGGGGGTTCAGCCCCGGGCAGCCCCCACAGCCCCTCCACACCTTGTCCAGCCTCAGGCAGCAGAACGGGGCTTTCTCAGGCAGAAGGTGGCACAGGGTCGGGGAGCTCCCGATGTAGGGCGAGTTTGGGGGGTAGCCCTTCACGTACCTGCAGCAGAGAGAAATCTGTGTGAGGACACGGGGAGAGCTTTCCATTTATCCAACGCTCAGATGCTGGGGAAAACATTCAACAGCAACGCTGGCAAATGCCCTGTAAAACTCTCCTGCAGCAGCTGGGAATTCCCTGAATATACATATTTAGGAGTATTTTTTTGCTGTGCAAAGGGCCATGAGATTGTAAAGATGCAGGGACAGAGCGCTCGTGGAAAAGCCAGGAGGGGCTGAGCCTAAGCATCCCCGGGCACCACTGAGTGCTGGTCACGTGCCATGGTCCCAGTGTCTCTGCAACTGGAACAAACTGGGTGCAACCACAGTGAACCAGAGGCAGCTGAGTGAAACTGGGTCCAACTGGAACGAACCAGACAAAACTCTCTGTCAACAGGGAGAGACTCACTCCACAACCGCCGACCCCTCCTCGTCCGACTGCGTCATCTCGTCCTCGGACTGGTCACTGAGGAGGTCACAGGGCAGCAGGGACGAGGTGTCAGCCAGCTCCAGGACGGGGGCGATGCTGGGCCGGCGTGTGCCCGAGCCGTTCTCGGCCGGCAGTGCCAGCTTGCTGCTGTTGGCAGGGCGGCACTCGGTGTTCTGCAGGTCCATGGCCACTGTACCTGGACACGGCGGGGAGGGAGCACAGCAAACACGCTCTAAGGGGGGGAAATGTCACAAAAGCCTCCTGTCCTCAAGCCCTGCACGGGGATGAGACAGCCCAGCTGATGCTGAACCATTTGTGGGCACAGGGAGTGCAGGTAAAGCCCCCACCGGTGACCTCAGCCTGTGTGCAGCATCTCCCCAGGGCTCAGCTGTCCCTGGGGTCTGTCACTCTCTCCATTCCCCTCACAGCTCCATGGCCAGCTGAACCACTCACCCACCTGCAGCTCCCTGAACTGCCAAACGGGGCTCAGCAGGAGTTTTTGTCATGCTGACGGATCTCTGAGATGACAACCCTGCAGTGTAACCCCTGCCCACAGCTCCTCACGGGCTCTGGGAGGCACCAGCCAGGTTAGGAACCACCTCTGCTCTGTCACTGCCCTTCCTTTGGATGTCCCTTCCCCCCAGGGAGAGACAGGCAGGCAGCAATGCCCTCATCCATCTCCTACATCCCTCTTGATCAGCTCCAGGTCTTAGAATCTCAGAATCCTTAAGGCTAGAAAAGTCCTCTAAGATCATTGAATCCAAACCTTCCCCCAGCACTCTCAACCTGCCCTAAATCATGTTCCCAAATGCCACATCTACACGTCATTTAAGTCCCCCCAGGGATGGTGACTCCACCACTGCCCTGGGCAGCCTGTTCCAATGCTTCACAACCTTTTCTGTGAAGGAATTCTTCCTAATATCCAACAGGGGATAGGAGAGACTTCCTCATCCTGTCCTCCAGCAGCTTTCAAAAACCAAACACATTGATGGAGTGTCCCAAGAAGCAGAGCCCAGGCACTGGCCTTGCCAAACACCACTGCCCTGCTGGCAGTCACGTCATTTCTGTCCCTCTCATCACCTTTGCCAAAAGTCCCTCTGTGAAGGAGCCATGTGATGAGAACTGTGGCAAACACTGCTCAGCAAAGCGCTCTGTGGCTTGCTGGGGGATAATCTATGCAAACTGCTGCTCAGGAGTACAAACACATAAATTATTTGCTTGAAATATAATGTGCTCGTGTGGCTCAGCTCCTCCAAAACTTGTTCTCCCCAGATACAAGAGGGAAGTAATGACTCATGGTATTTTTCACTTGCACAAATGCACTGCTGGCTGCAGAGAAAACTACGTTCTTCCTCGGCTTGGGAATCATAATCGTGATTTAGGATGTGCCCCACGGCATTTCTTCTTCCAGCCTCGGAAATAATTGGGGGCTAAATCCAGGCTTGGGGCATTTATGCAAATACCCTTAATGATAATGGACATCACGAGGTTTAATAACGATATTTGAGCTTGCTGAGAGCACCCAGGGTGCAAGGAAACACGTATTTTACTGGTGAGATGAGGATGGAAAGGGGTTTTCAGTGGTGGGGGGGGGCAGCATGGCAAGGAGCATGCAAAACACAAAATAAAACCAAATGTGGGGGAGGAAACGAACCCAAAGGAGGGGAAGGGGGTGGAGTGGGGTGTGCTGGCTCCTGCTGCCCCCCGAGCCCCCCGACTCACCCATGCTGGCGATGATGCTGTGCACGGGCAGGCGGGAGGGGCCGTCGTAGCTGCCTCTGCCTGCAAAGCCCTTCTTCTTCTGCTTCTCCTCCTGCTTGAAGATGAAGGCAGAGTTCTCCTCCTTGGTGATGTTGATGTAGAAGCACGTGTCCGACGCTGCCATGATGTGCCGCGGGCCGGGGTTCAGCAGGATGCTTTTGTTCTCCTCCCTGCGGATGCCGATCAGGCAGACGCCGTACCTGCGCCGGGAGCAGGCGGTGGGCATTCCCAGCTGGAGAAAAACCCCTCGGGGGCACTGTCCCTGCACAAAGCACCTCGCAGCAGCCCCAGCCCTGACCCCCAGATCCCCCTGCCCATCGTGCCCCTGCCCTCACTTCTTGTGCGCGTGGAAGGCGGCGTAGGTGAAGCTCTTCCCCTCGTACTCCATGAAGAATTTGCTGTCCCCCATGCGGATGTGATAGACCTCATTGCCCGAGCAGCGCCCGTACATCCGCTGCCACTGCTCCGGGGACTCCTGGCCCTCCCTGCAACCACAGCAGCAGCATCAGCAGGGATCCACCAGGGCTGGGATGGGACCCCCTGGAGCTGGGATGGAACCCCCTGGTACTGGGATGGGAGCCCTGGGGCTGGGATAGGAGCCCCAGGTACTGGGATGGAACCCTTGGGGCTGGGATGGGAGCCCTGGTGCTGGGATGGGAGCACTGGAGCTGGGATGGAACCCTTGGGGCTGGGATGGGAGCCCTGGTACTAGGATGGAACCCTCGGGGCTGCAGCCCTGCTGCTGGCACAGACCCCAGAACTGCAGCCAGATCCCGGGACAGAGCACCAACAATCTCTGGAGCTGCCCCGGGGCCTGACAGCAGGGAGATGACAGTGACACATTGCCACGAGCTGTCGGTGCTCACCGAGGATGAGCTCGTTTTCATTTTGGGTTTTAAGTGCCTTTTTATTTAACGAGGGCTCCTGCAGAGTGCAGAGGGAGGGTTCAGAGCCCATGTTGGCAAACAGCTCCGAGCATGGGGCGAGAGGCATCTGGCAAGGATGTTTTGTAACTGTTTTGATGGCACTTTACCCAAAATTCAGACATCTCTGACTGGCCAAGGAGTGCAGGGCACATATCACTGCTCTCCTGTGCTGGCAGAGCTCCTTGCAGCCACGCTGGATATATATCCACCAAAAAACCCTACAGGGTCTGGGGCTGCTTGTGCTGTGAATTCACCTTCCTGCCAGCAGGACCATGCCAATACAAAGATAATTTTATCTCCAGTCTCTGGAAAGTTGGTGTTGCCCAGCCCAACTGCACTGGTGTGGTCCCTTTATAATATGAACTTTTGCTCTTGACCTGGGTGGGGGCCCCAGATCCCACTGTGCTCCCCAGACCCATCCTAGACCCTATCCTCTCCTCTGAGCTCAGAGACCTCAGTTCTGCCATTCCTCCAGGCTCAGGCAGGGGTAGGGGAGGACAGGGATGGGCAGGGATGGGCAGGGACAGCACTCACTGGCCACGGGAGGTGTGCACCAGCAGCGTGATGAGGGTGGAGGTGGCAGGGCAGACGCAGTTCAGTGCCAGCATGGCGTACTTGCACTCCTCCTCACACACAACGTGATCTGAAAGGCAGAGGGGACCATCACAGAGGAGAGGGGGACAGATGGGTGCCCTGGCTGGCAGTGCCTGGGAATGTGGTCATTTTGGGGCGGTGTTGAGCACTCGGTGTTTCCTCCTCCTGCCAATCCAGGAGGGCTCTCAGCTGACCAAGAGCTGCTGTGCAGCTGCTCCAACTCACCAGCAAACTTGACATGAAATTTATTTTCTGGCTTTAAGATCTGAACGTAGAGAGGACAGTTTGGAGCAAAGTCTTTGACAGCCCAGGCCCTCAGGATGGTCTGGTGGTCCTGGACAGGGACAAGAGCAACAAGAGCCACTTGGTTGATGGTTTCTTTTCCCCAAGGCTTCTACACCTGGGGTGAACAGCAAAACACCCAGCCACCCTGGAGACATACAGCAGGGGTTCCTCCTGCCCCTGCTGCTCCCTGAAACCCAGCACTGATGGGAAACCAACAGAAGAAATGTGAGCCCACAGGGCCTCAGCCACCAGTGTGCTGCTGCATATCTCTGTGCCATCCCCAAGGCCCTCCATGGCACTCAGCCCCTTCCCAGCACCCTCCTTTGCTGGGCACAGGTGAGATCAACTTCACCCCAGTCCCTCCTGCCTGAAAAACACCTCATCCCCACCCTCTGACTGGACTCACCGCTGCTGTTCTGTCCACCTCGTTTCGGCTGCTGAGAATGAAGCAAGCTTCTCCATTGTCCATCCTGCCAAGAGAGAGCAGAGACCCCATGAACTGCACAACACTGGGCTCTGCCCACCCCAGCCAGGCCACTGCCAGCCCCCAGACCCAGCAAAGGCACATGGGGACACAGCTGGGGTGACATGAGCCCTCTGCTCACTTGGCTCTCATGAGGTCCTGGTCCTTGAGCGCGGAGCCCTGGAGGTAAATGACCCTCTGTGACCACAGGGGGATCTGCAGCACGCGCCGCACCTGGATGTCCATCTCTGTTGGGCACAGGATCACCACGTAGTAATCCTGCAAGAGAGAGGAGAACCACAGAGTAATCCTGCAAGAGAGAGAGGGTCACCATGTAGTAATCCTGCAAGAGAGAGGAGAACCACAGAGTAATCCTGCAAGAGAGAGAGGGTAACCATGTAGTAATCCTGCAAGAGAGAGAAGGTCAGCACGTAGTAATCCTGCAAGGGAGAGGGTCACCATGTAGTAATCCTGCAAGAGAGAAGAGAACCACAGAGTAATCCTGCAAGAGAGAGGAGAACCACAGAGTAATCCTGCAAGAGAGAGGGTAACCATGTAGTAATCCTGCAAGAGAGAAGAGAACCACAGAGTAATCCTGCAAGAGAGAGAAGATCACCACGTAGCAATCCTGCAAGAGAGAGGCTGCTGTGGGTCAGGGTCCCACGGGCCAGTGAGGGCTCTGAGTGGGCCAGCGAGGCTCTGAGCCCAGCAAGTGACCCAGCAGCGTGTGACCACAGCCTGGTGCTCACCTGCAGGCGTGGGTGGGCATAGAACTCGTTGAGGAAGTCCATGAGGAGGTCGATCTTGAGGGAGCTGACGCAGAGCACCACGTGTTTCTCCGTCTGGGCGCGGTGCCGGCTGTAATTCCCTCCCGACTTCTGCCGCTCCATCCACAGGTAGACGAGCTCCTCGAACTGCAGAGGGCACGGAGCTGACGTCCCCGTCGGCAGGGCTGCCCTGGGGAGGGCTGGGAGTCCCTCCCCACCCTCAGCTGTGCAGGTCTCACCTGGAGAGGCAGCACCACCAGGGCCACGCAGATCATGATCACCACGAGGAGCTGGGAAGGCCAAATCTTTGGTGTCACGTCTCCGTAGCCCACGGTGGAAAAGGTGACGATGCAGAAATAGAAGGACTTGAAGAGGGAGAGCTTCTCACCTGCTCTTTCTAAATGCTGGATGCCACAGGTCCTGGAAGGGAAAAGCCCCATCACAGCAGGGGCTAGCCTGCCCAGGACACAGGGCAGCAGAACCCCACAAACCTGCAGCCCAAAGCCATCCTGCTGAACACAAGTGTCACCCAAGCCTTCCTGGGCCCAGCTTGTACCCCCCTCCCCCAAACTCATCCAGCAGCAGAGCTGGGAGCACCACTGAGCTCTGAAATAGCATTAGTCATCCACATCAGAGCATCATCTTTATTGCCAAAAAACTTATGAGCCTAAAAGCCTCATTTCCTCTCCATTCAGCAACCTAATGGTATAATATGCCTCAAACCCAGACCAAGGGAGCCGGAGGAGAATTCAAAGCCTAATTCAGAGCTAAATAGCCAGTGATGAGCTCTGCCCTCCCTGCCCAGAAGAACACCCTTGATGTTTGTGCAGGGTAAAGGGCCCAGTTAATTAGCACGAGTGGCAAATTACACAAATGAGCTCAGGAGTTGTGACGTGAGGGGAAGGAAGAGATCGGCTGGAGCCTGGGAGTGTGCTGGGTTCTGGTGAATGAGCCATCCCTGGTGAATGAGCCACCCCTCACCTGTCCCTGGGGGAAGCTGCTGTCCCTGCCCTCAGCACTGCTCTGACACTCACTTGTCCACATCCCCCCAGCTGCCTCTGACAACACCCTCACCCTCACTAAAAACTTCCTGTTAAAACCCTAGAATAAGGCAAGATCATTAGTTTGACTTAGAAACACCCCCACAGTGTTCAGTGTGCTGGGGGACGAAGCAAAGCAGGGGAAGGTGTGGGCCCTGCCAGAGCCCAGCCCTGCCAGCCACCCCAGATGGGCACAGCTGGATTCCTGGGGTGGGCACAGCTGGATTCCCAGGATCGGGAAGGGGGTTTAGAGAAATGGAGAGCAACACTCACCCCGTGAAAACGAGACACAGGAGGGTGCAGATCAGGATGAGCACCTGGTTAAACATCGCCGACTGCGTCCTTTGGATGGCTCGGTGCAGATCGTTCTGGGGAGAGAGGGGAGGGCTCCCACCAGCTCACACAGCCTGAGGGAAAAGTCCCCTCCAAGCTCCAACTGCTGCCTTGCTGCCTCCAGCCCTCCCCAGAGAAGTCCAGCCTGGATTTAGCCCTTGGGAAGGGATGTGCAGGTGTGGGATCTGCTGCTGGCAGAGCCAGTTCCAGTGGGAACAGGGGAATGCCTGGAACACCTCAGCCCTGACCACCCCTGCCACTGTGGTTCAGACACTGAGGGATTCCTGGTCACAGCCTGGCATTCCCAGCCTGGCATTCCCTGGCATAGATGCACACACCAAGCTCCAAATCCTGCCCCAGAGCTGGGGGCAGCCAAGGGATCCCCTCCCAGTCCTGCTGCCCTCCACATCCCTGAGGAGCTGGACAAAAGGGATCACTCACAATCATGTTCTCCAGGGCATACTTGGCCAGCCAGCAGTTCAGAAACACAGGAATGAACAAATTCCGCAACGGAGGCCAGAATATCTACAAAATCAAGGGTTATTCACAGAGAAATCCACACTCTTTTTAAAAATAGAGCTATAAGCAGCCAATCCTCCCTGTGTGGAAGGATCCAAATCCAAGCTGAGCAGAAGCTGCCACCAAACACGGCCCTGCTTCCCTGGCTGCAGCAGAGCAGCTGGAAAGGGAGGATGGGTTTTGGGATAACACTCCCAAGAAAGTCATTATATTGTCAAATATTGAAGGAAAAATTTCTTGCCAGCCCTAAATACCACTTGGCCAGACACCCATTTTCCTTTATTTCACCACCAAAAGTACAGCACTTAGAGCTGCTTTCAAATGTCACTGGGACACACTCACCGTGATGATGAATGGCACCGTGTTGATCATCTCCAGGATGAAGGAAATGCGAAAAATCTGTTCCCAGATGTTCCCCTGAGGAATTAAAACCAGAGAAGAATTAAAGAACCTTAAAAACTTGCCAGAGGACAATTAAAACCATGCCACTCTGCCACAGACCCTGCTGGATGAGGGAAATATGGTGCAGGAACCAGGAGAGGTGCAGTGGTGGTGGCAGACACTCTGGGAGCAGGAAACATTCCCAAACTCCTCAGTCCTCTCCACAGCCATTACATCCCTCTGTCTCTCACTGCTGCCACCCACAACTGGGGGACAACAACACTTCATGCAAGGATGGAGAGTGACAGTGACAGCTACAGATGGCTGGCACTCAGAGCAGGGGGTGACGCAGGGTCTGAGTCTCTGTTGCCAACCCTCCCCTGGTCCCTGAGAAGAAGCCATTTGTTAAGGTCACTTTTCCTGGTCATTTTAAGGGGCTTTGGGCCAAAGGAGTCAGCTTGTGCCTCTCCTTGTCTGGCTTGGAGCGGTGCCACTCCCTCCGGGGCAGGAGCAGGAGTCACCCTGCCGAGCTCAGGAAATTCGGGATGTGCCAGCCTGACACTAAAAACAGCGAACCTGCCTTAAACAGGTCTGAAGGTCTGAGAAAGCACAAAAATAAGGGATTCTGCTCTGCACAACCCTTATCCAGCAGCCCGAGGGGGAATGAGAAAGGAAAACATCCAGAGCTGGCTGGGACATGGCCAAGACAAACACCCTGCGGGGATGCTGCGGGCTCCGGGCAGCTCCCAGCTGCAGAAATCCATTCCTGCTGAGGGGCAGAGGCAGGCTGGGCCCTCCTGGCCTGGCCTCTCACCTTGTAGCTGAGATAGATGAGCAGCATGGTCTCCAGGAAGCTGATGAGGGCGATGCTGACCTGCAGGGACACACAGGGGAGGCTCCCAGGGTTCTCTCCAGGTGCTGGCAGCGGATCGGAGCTCGCCGAGCCCCCCCTGCCCCAGGGAGCCCCTGGGGGGTGTCACAGGTGGGGCAGAGCTCCAAGCCCAGCTCCTCTGGGGCTCCTGCTCACCCAGCAAGGGCTGCTCACCTGCACGGCCCACAGGGGGGTTTTTCTGTCCACCCAAAAGATGTGTGACCTGCAAAGCAAACCCAGAGAGGGTCTGAGCTCTGGCCCAGCTGTCAGGGTCTGCAAACCCAAGGCCATGGCTGGCTCAGGAGCTGCTGATCCCTCCTGCACAGCTTGCTCAAGCAGCCCCTGCACTGGAAATAAGCCATTCCCAAGGGTGCAGCCACTTGCCAATGGATTTGGTTGTGGGATGCTGCTCCACATCCCTGGAACAGCCCCATGACCAAGAAATGGCCTCAGGCAGCTGCCAGCAGCAGCCACCTCCATCCCTTTGCTCCCACATCCTGGCAGAGCTGACCCAAAGCACTGGAGCAGCTCCCCACTCACCAGTTGATGTTCGTGGACTGGTTGAAGGCTGTGTAATTCTGCTTTTCGCATTCCCAGCTGGGAGAGAAAGAGCAGGGAAAAGCAGTCAGTGGGGGAACAGGGATGCTGGGACTGACTCCCTGGGACTACTGGACAATATTTCCATGGATCCAGACACCCTGATTCCTATAGCCAGGGCTTTGCACAGGAAAAGTCTCACCCAGGCAGCCTTGAACATCTCATTACTGGAGGACAAAACCCCTCAGGTGCTTCAGCTCCTACCAGAGATGCTGTGGAATGCTGATTCTCCCTGGCACAGTGCAGAACACAGGGCTGCAGGGAGCGGGGAACTGGGAATTACCAGCAAAATTAGCAAAAATTGCTGAGCTGCAGCTTCTGGTACAAGGCTGGCTGGGCCCCCAGCATCCTGCCAGGCAGTGAGCTGAGCTCTCCCTGCCTTGCTGTGAGGGATGTGTTCCTGCTGGCCAGCCTTGCTGCTGCCACACACCCTCAGGAAAGTGGAATTCCCTGAGCTGCAGCTGTGCTCAACCTCTCAAGGATGAGCATCTGTGTCCTGCTTCATTCTCACAGGTCTGAAAGCACTTCCAGAACGTGCAGATGTGCTTGGTGGCCTGCAGCCTCTACAAGGAGAAAATCAAATCGCCAATTCTCCAAGCTCTTGGAAAAAAATTTGCACATGAGCTAAACAAAGCAAGGACACATTAAAAATAGGCTTATACTGAAACCCAGCACAAAGCAGATGCGTGGAATCATCCATTACCTCAAGGATCCACACAGCACAACGTATTTCCCTCTCAAATGCTTAAATGGGATTTAGTGTTAATGTCTTCAAGGGTGTCAGCCTTCAGAAAATATTTGCATGGTGATGCCCTGGAGTCACTGAGCTCTTGCCTGTGTCTGAAGGCCACATTGAGCCCCTGACAGAGTCACACAGAATTTGGAAATGAACATGACCTTAATTTTTCCACCATGCACTTCACAGGGCCAGCAGATACCCCCACACCCATCCAAGGGCTTTGAGCAGGGAGCAGGGGCCTCCAGCCTGGGAAGTTTTGTTAAAGTACCAATTCCAAGAGCTGGGGGGAAAAAACCCATCCTCACACCTGCCACATCCACACTGAGCCCTGGGCTGGGCACTCTGGGGACTGTGGGGACACTCACCAGCCAATGCCCTCCTCGGGGTTGTCGAGCAGGACACGGACAATGTACAGGAGGCACGTGAGCAGCTTCAGGGAGAAGTTGAAGAGCCGGATCCTCAGGCCTGTGGTGAGGGGAGCAGGGATGGGGCAGCATTCCTGGGCATCCCGAGCACCCCACGGACCCCAAACACCCCGGGTACCCTGTGCATCCTGGGCAGCCCCACAGCACAGCCCCAGGGGTTTTGCACAGCCCCACAGCACAGGAGCCCTCTGATCCCCCGGGCAGCTGCAGGGCTCTGATCCCCTGCTCTGCCCAGGGCTCCACACGTCCTGCCCAGTGTCACAGACACAGGAGGCCACCACAGGAATAAATAACGATGAGTCAGCTCCTTGCTGACCCCAACAGATGGGAGAGACAAACGAGGAGCTGCTGGAGTGTATCCCCCTCATTAGCAGGCACCCATTTAAAAGCACCAGACCAGCACTGACCACATCACAACCACCTTGCAGGAGCACGGACGGTGAGGAAAAGTTGCTGCTTTACCCACTCTGCCTCCCCAGCCAGTCCATGGGGTTGTTACTCAAATTACAAGTGAGAAATTCATCACATTTTCATTAAAAACTTCCCCGTGGGCACCCTGTTGTGCTGCACTCCAGCTTTTTAACAAGACAACAGGATGCAGGCAGGAAAAGAAAACGCGAATTTATAAATTAACGAGCAGGCCCCCTCCAGACAGATAATGACATCTTGGAGAAAGAAAATAAAAACACCATTAGTCAAGTGGAGACTAATCCCGATGGCTGGAGCAGGAGTGGGTAACTCACAGCCTGCCCTGGCTGTCCCCACAGCCTCAGGGTACCACAGCCAGCTTCGTGATGGGGACATTTGCTCCCTGACACCCACCCTGCTCCCAGCCAGCTTGTCACAGCTGTTTGTCACGCTGTGGCTGTCCCCAGGGAGCAGAGGTGGCAGGAGGCATCCTCTCCTCCCCATGCAAAGAAGCATCCCCCAAACCAAGCTGGCCAACACCCAGAAAAGGGGCCAAGAGGCGGCAGCAGCCCCGGGCTGGGGACACGCGGGGACAAGGCCACCAGCAGATGGCAATGGCTTCTCATCCCGCAGGACAGAGCGTGGCTCTCCCGGCTCGGGCAGGGCTCGGCTCTCCCGTGCCCGGAGCACTCACTCGATCGCTGGTTCTTGATGAAGAAGAGCTTCAGCCGCTCCTTGAAGGTGTTTTCATTCACGTAGAACTCGACCTGCACCCTGCGGGGAAAGTGCCCAGAGGGGCCATCAGTGGGGTGGCAGAGCAGAGCAGGAGCCCCCCTGTCCCCCCATCGCAGCTGGGTGACCCCGCTGACATCCCACAGTGACCCCAGGCTTGGTCTCGGCCTCCCGGCTGCTCACGCAGTCCCAAACCAGCAGCACCAGCAGCTGCGAGCCCCAGGGACCACCAAAGCTCTTGATGTGACCCCCGGGGCCAGCTCTGCTGGGGGCTCGGGGCTTGGCTTTCATTCACACACAACCAGCTGACAGCAGAGTCACAAACTTCTCCTTTCACACTCGCTTCACAACGTCCCAAACCTCCCAGAAAAGCAGCGGCCTTGGAGCACCTCTCGCTGTTTTATCTGCTGCAGCAGAGCAGGAGCTGGCAAGGACAATGTCCCCAGTGTCCCCAGTATGTCCTGGCTCTGTCCGTGCCCTGGCTCTGCCTGGGGCGGAGAAACACTCGGCATCGAAGCTGCTAAAAAACAATTCCGCTCTAAAAGCAGAAAATTTCCCTTTGTTGCTAAGATACCACACTTGGTCATTCCAGAAAAACCCAGGAGCTGACAAGCAGCTCCAAACATCGCTTGGCATCCAGGGCCACTGCTGGTGACCCGTGGCATGGGGACAGTGCCAGGGCACAGAGCCACCTGCCGGGGCACTTCACAGAATCCGGCAGGGAGGAGCAGCAGGTGAATCTGGAAATGTCCCGTCCATGCCTTCCTTGGCTTCTCCTGCCTCCCCACCCGCAGCCTCCTGCCAGCCCCACATTCCAGCCGGATGCCCACGGCCATGGGGACGGGAGAAAACCTCCCGGGGCTGGAGGCTCCTCCCCAGGGATGTCAGCAGGGTCTGGGATCCTGGATGAAGGGCGTGCGGGCAAAACCGGTCCCAGCTCAGCTCATCGGCCACCGCCTCTCGTGGCACTTCATAAACGCCCGCAGCCCTTTGCAAACCCATTATTCATCACCCTAAATCGCACTGCTCCTGCTGAGAGCCGGGGAAACGCGAGCGGCTCCTCCTGCCCCGGCTTTAGGCTGAGCCTAAAGTCTGCTCGTTACTGTAACAGAGCTCAGAGCCGGGAATTAGCGATCCCTTCCCTTACTCGCTGTTTTCAGCAAGTCCTAAGGAAGCGCTCCTGTTACTGCTCCTTTTTTAACTGCTTGCAAGAGGCCATCGAGACCTCATCCATCAGGTGTGTTCTCCCCAGGCCAGGCAGGGATCAAGGGGAGCAAATTCCCGGTGACAGTCGCTGCCATTCCACTCCATCCCACAGGTGCCGAGCGCTGCCGCTGGATCCTGATTTATTGGGAAGCAGCTGCTCCCTGCTCTGGCATGGAGGGATAAATATTTACCGAGCACTCATGCCCAGCTGATCAGGCAAACTGGGAAGGGGTTTTACGAGACCCTCATTGCTCGGGGGTCCCTCATCCTGGGCTCCACCCCAGCCAGCCTAAGGGGTGGGGAGGTGGCCAGAGGGGCTCTGCACCACACCTGGTTTGTGGTCACCAGGAGAAGGGAGCAGGGCTGGACAACCCCAGACCCCACTGCAGGGAGAGAGAGCAGGAGAATTGACAAGCCCTGGCTCATCAGCACGATGCTTGAGGAACGTTAATGCAGAGCCTCAGAGCCCAGCCTTTACACTTGTTAGAATTAATTGTTTCCAGAGCCAGACTTGACAAATCATTTTTCTGTGCCAGGGCATAAATCAGCTGTCACAACTGCTCACAACACTGCATACAAGGTAATTGCTCCTTCTCCTTATTAAAAATGCCCAGGAAGTGCTGGGAACTGGCTTTCAGCTCCGACAGCAGTGCTGAGCACCCCATTCATCAGAGCCCCCGAGGACTAAGAGCCTTGAGGAGCTGGAGACTTCAGGGAGCACGATTCCTCTGCCAGACATTTGTCTCGTATCAAAGCAACAAACAGCAGAATAAATCTCTGTCACCAGGCAGATGGTTCACTGATCTGTAGAGCTGTGGCCCACCTCGAGACAATGACTGTAATTGCTGGTGGATAAAAGGACTGAATGATTAGATCTAACTCTTTATGATGAAGTAGCCCACGTATTCATCCATCCTGATGGCTGCAGCAAGAAGGAACACTGGAAAAACAACAAAGCAACAAAAAGCCATGTCTTGACAGGGGAGAACAGGGTGTTTAACACTGAAAAAAGATGAAGAAATAAAAGAATGTGGAAGGAACATGTTTCTGTGCAAACAACCTGCCAAGGCTGAGCCCCAGATCTTTGTGGGGGTCCCACTCTGTGGGGTGAATCCAACACCCCACAGCTGAATGAGGCATGGCTCTTCCCAGGCAGCAGCACCACCCCAAAGTATCAAAGCTCCTACTCCATTTCCAGCTGAGGGAAGGAGATGATATCATGTAAAACATACCCTTTAATTTCGTTGTCAGGAAGTTAACTGGGAATAAGAATCAAGGAAAACTCTGATTGCATTATTACCACCCCAAAACACACCGTGACAGCTCTGCCTTCGCAGCAGCTCAGCCAGGATGAGTTGCTCAAAGTGTCCCCTCCCTGCTGCCACAGCTGGGCATCCTTCCCACCTCGAGCATCCTTCCTACCTGGAGCATCCTCCCCACCTGGAGCATCCTTCCCACCTTGTCGGCTTGACATTTTATGAGTTTCCTGGGTGCAAGCCTGCTGAGGTTTTTCTTCCCAGGGGAAAGCTCACTTTCTCAGCACAGAATTCTATAAACAAATCTCTGAGCTGTGTTCAAGGACACAGGTGATGTTTTTTTGCCCTGCCTCCTGATAAGGGAGATGGGGGTTTTCTCTCTCTCAACCAATAACATAGAGAACTGTTATCACTGAATTGTAAGCATTCTAACATTCTTGTACTGAGCATGAAGAAGTAAGCATCTGAACTCTGTACCTGGGCACATGATAGCCCAGGCCTTCTGAACAATAGAATCATCTTAATAAATCATATTAATCCTTCTGATATTAGAGTCAGAAAGTCCTGTTTCACTTTTGGGCCACAACAATACCACCTGGAGCATCCTTCCACCTGGAGCATCCTTCCCACTGTCCAAGCATCCCGGTGCCAGCCCATCCCAGGCCACTGCAAGGGTCACCAGCTCCACAGGCAGCCCACAGCTCCCCCACCTCGCCCCCACTGAACCCCCCTGGGCCATGCAAACAACGATCCTGCTACAAGTTTAGTTACAAACCCTCTGCTTGGAAGTGTAATTACTGCTATTATGCACTTCATAATGCCTGAGCGACTTCGTTTTCTTCGCTCGGTTATTTACTGTGCCTTATTAATCTAAGATTAGAGGCAATCTGTTGTAAGATGATGAGTTCCCAAAAAAAGACACAATAGTTTGTTCAGAAAAGTGCAGGATGAAAGGCCAGGACGAGCACATCACAGCCCACTGGCATTAAAATAGACACCAAGGAGCACAGCCCCTGCTCCACACTTTCAATTTCCCCAGAGAGCTGGGACAGTTCTCTTAAAAAGGAGGAAAACACAAAAAATATGAACCCATACAGGGATGGGGAGATGGAGATATCCCCCAAATTCTGCATCCAGGGGCAGTGGGGCACAGGCAGCTCCCTCCAATCCCCACAGCCTGTCTCAGCCCCTGGGCTCAGCCTGAAAGCTGAGACAGCCCCAAAATCCAGTGGCCAGCCAAGGGAGGGAGCTGCCAGCCCTGCCCCAGGACCTGTCCAGAGCCTCCCTGCTCCTTTCTGCAGAAGGACTTGGCTTCCCAGAGTGGTTCTGCTGTATTTTACATCAGACACTTCTTGCCACAAGAAGTGTGTCTTCAAATAAATAAGGCCCTTGATAGAGAAAAAACCCCTCAGCCTCTCCCCACGGCTCCATTCCTTTCCCTCACATTTCAGCTGGAGGGAAATGCTGGTGTTGATAGAATTCCAGGATGGGTTGGGTTGGAAGGGACCTTAAAGCTCATCTTATTCCAGCCCCCTTCCACTCGACCAGGTTGCTCCCATGCCCATCCAGCCTGGGACAATTTCTTGTCCCAGAAAGCTTCTCAAGGAGTTTCTCCCATCACGTAGCAGGACACAAACAAGAATATTCATTTTGGGGGAGGAAGTACCCAGCAAAACCCCAGAAATCTCTGCAATCTGGTGGGTGCTCTGCCAGCACCCACCTCAGCTCAAGTGAGACCCCACTTCACCCCTCCACTCCAGCTCAGCCCAGATGAGAGCTCTGCACCCTCCATGCAAACCCACACGGATCAAACACACAAGAAATGTGGCTGCAGCCACGCTGGAATCACAGAAATGTGCTGCTGGCCCAGATGGACTCCCTGGGGATGGGCTGTGGGTACCAGACACAGCTCAGAGGAAGGTGAGAAGCAGGGCTGGCAGTGCAGGTCTGCAGCATTTCCTCTCCCAGCAGCCCGAGGAGGCTGTGCAGGATGCTCTGAAGGCACCGTGCCATGGCCAGGCTGCCTCCGGCCCTCGCTCAGCACCGGGAGCAGCCAGTGCCAGCTGGAGCCTGAGCAGAGCCAAAATCCTTCCCAAATAAACCACAAAACCTGCCAGGCTGGGGCTCGGGTACCTGCTGATGGCAGCTACATGAAACACCCAGGCAGCTCCAGCCCTCCTGATTCCCTTCGGGATGTTTTTCCTTTTCCCCCACCATTTCTGTGACGGTGACACAGCGGGACGGATGACACGGGGTGAGCTCTGTGCCCTGTGTTTGCCATCCTCCACCCATCCGGGGTTGAGCAGAGGACGGGGTCAGCTCCAGCCCTGGCCAGCCGAGCTCCCAGAGCAGGCTTTGGGGATGGAATGGGAATATCTGCACAGCTGTGTGCACACAGACAGCCTGGGCGCCTGCCAAAGGCAGAGACAGGGAGCGCGCTGCCCCCGCGCTCAATAAGCACTAATTGAACAATTACTCAAAGGAGGAGGGAGGGCTGTGCTTTCGGCAGGGCTGAACGCCTTCAAACCGGGCCGGGGATGGGCTCCAGGGCTTCTCCTGCCACGCCGGGTCCCTCCCCGGCCGGGGGATGCTCGGATTCACCCCCTGGCAGGAGTGGTGTGCCCAGGGCACTGCAGGCGGGAGCTTCCCCGGGAATGTCTCGGCTGCTCCAGGGCACCGTGGGACACCCGCGGAGCTCTCCCACTGCAGCAGCTCCCAGGTAAAACCTCGGGCACGTTTTTAAACAAGAAAAGCACAAAACAGCCAGGGAGGGACGGGGAGCTGGGGCTGTCTGTGCCCACTTTGGGGGCTGAGCCCCCCACGCCAAGGCTGCTGATCCACGGAGGGGAGGGGAGAGGAGGGGTCCCTCTCAGGGGGATTTCAGGACAGCACTGGGGACACCACTGGCAGGGCCAGCACGGTCCAAAAGGCCACGTATTGCAAACAGGGCAAATCTGCCCATTTTTAGTGAATTTTCTCATCCCACATCCCTTAGGAGGTGCAGCACTGAAGCTGCTCCCCCCTCATCCCAGAACCCCAGATGATCCTCACGGATCACAGCAGCACCCGGCCCCGAGGTGCTCAGCAGGGCCCACACCAGGCTGTGACAGGACTGTCACACCCACCATGGCACAGCCACTGTGCCACCATCACAGCCACCACGGCACTGTCACAGCCACCATGGCACTGCCAGAGTCACCATGGTATCACCCCAGTCATGGTGGCACTGTCACAGCCACCATGGCACTGTCACAGCCACCATGTCACCATCACAGCCGCCGTGCCATCATCACAGCCACCACGGCACTGTCAGAGTCACTGTGGTATCACCACAGTCATTGTGGCACTGTCACAGCCCCCACAGCACTGTCACAGCCACCACAGAACTGTCACAGCCACCATGGTATCACCACAGTCATGGTGGCACTGTTACAGCCACCATGGCACTGTCACAGCCACCATGGCATCACCACAGTCATGGTGGCACTGTCACAGCCACCATGTCACCATCACAGCCACCACAGCACTGTCACAGCCACCATGTCACCATCACAGCCACCATGCCACCATCACAGCCACCATGGCACTGTCAGAGTCGCTGTGGTGCTGTCACAGCCCCCACAGCACTGTCACAGCCAGCATGGCACTGTCACAGCCCTGTGGCAAGGCAGCTGTCCCTCCTGGCCCCTGCAGCACCAGGAATGGTTTCCCTGGCACAGCACATGCCAAGGCTCATCTCAGACCACGACCAGAATCGAGTCCCACATCAATAAACACTGCCCAGGGAGCCAGGATGCTGTGTCACAGCTTGTCCCTCAGGCCCAAAGACTCATTTCTTCAAGGTTTCATGCATTTACCATGGGAATCAATCAGAAAAAACCCTCTTGTTTTATTATGGAGTGTGATTTTTTTTTTGCCCAAAGAAAGAATTGATATTGCCAACCACTCTACAGCAAATTAGACCCAGCTGGGTGCAGGCAATGTCATCCTGGCTCCAGCAGTAATGCTGCAGTTTTATTTTTGGGGATGAAGAGTAAATTCCAAGCAGTCACTACAGGAAAAACCCTGCCCAAGAGCAGGTTTGGCCTCCAGGACCATTTATCTCACACCATGCCCTGAGCTCATCCCACAAACCCTCGTGTGCCAGAGGGGCAAGGGCTGACACAGACTGGAGGAAGGGCTTCATGGGCCTGGAGAGAGGTAAAAGAAATCTCCTGCTTGACTTTTAGTTCTTTTATATACGTATATATAAATTTTTATTAGGGAGGACATTGCAATGGAAATAGGATTTTTATTGATTCCTCATTCCCTGAAGGCAGCTGTGATCCCTCTCCAACTGTGTTCAGCAGTTGCAGAGCTCATTTCCAGGCACCAAACCAAACACTGGAGGAAACAGGGACACGCTCAAGGGTTCAAGTTGTAGATAATATAATTCTTTGGGCTGGAGAGACCTTAAAGTTCATCCTGTTCCACCCCCTGCCGTGGGCAGGGACACCTTCCACTGCCCCAGGGTTCTCCAAGCCCTGTCCAACCTGGCCTTGGACACTGCCAGGATGGGGCAGCATCTCCCATCCAAGGTTTGGATGGTGCTCATGGCTGGGCAGTGGCACCACATGCTCCTCAACAAAAATAATTATAATTTTACTAAAGGTTAAAACCCCAATGGCATGACAGGCTGTGTTTCCTTTGGCCTATTTGTTTTGCAACATTGGAGACTGACACTCATGAGTCTGCTCCTGTAATTGCTTGTGCTGATGAATCTGCATTGTTTAATTAGGGCTGTGCATGGAGCTCATCGTTAATGGATAATTGCCAATTTGCTGCTATCAATTCTTCCTCAAGAAAAGACTTGTCTGTCCCTGGGAGCAGAGAATCCTCCCCAAGCTGGGAATTGCTGAAGGGTTTGCTGCTCCCATCCACAATTCCTCAGTGCCCAGAGCAGTAAAGGACACATCTTGTGCTTATCAGCTCCCTTAAAAGCAGGATAATCACAGAACCACAGACTGGCTGGGGTTGGAAGGGACCTTTAAAGGTCATCTGGTTCCAGCCATGGGCAGGGACAATTCCACTGGACCAGGCTGTTCCAAACCCCATCCAGCCTGGCCTGGAACACTCCCATGGATGGACTTTAACCCACAGTAATTTAGAGCCAAGGTTAACCACTGTTCTCAGCAGCAGGTACTGCCCAAAAAACTCAGCTGCACCAGACACCCCAAACTCCAAGGGGTTTTTGCCCTCTGGAGAGCAGGTTTGGCTTTTCCCCAGGGCAAGGCACGGTCCCTTGTCCCTCCCCGTGGCACCGGGACACGCGGGCAGAGAACTTACTGTGAGAAGGAGGAATCCACGCTGAAATCCTCGGCGTGAGGCCTAAGAGTGAGAGCAGCACAGAGGGTGAGGGGAGGCACAGCCCTGGCTCCAAGCCAGCCCCCCTGGTGCTGTCCCACCAGGGCTGTCCCACCAGCAGTGCCAGCACCAGAGGGACCAGAAGCCACCAAGTGCTCAGCCGAGGTCACACCACGTGTCCCTGCTCAGTTCCCAGTGATGCTCTGGTGGCTTTGCCATTTACAGCCCCTTCAAGGTCTCGGATCCATGGATAAAACCAGGTTTTGTGCCCGTTTTATGCCTTTTATTTTTTAAATGAGTCTCACAAACTGTGTTGCTGCTCTGCCTCTAATCAGTGCCACACTTAGTGCAGAGAAATTAGGCTTTGAAGGGTTGGTGCTTTCAGGAACTCAGCATTGTGCCTCTCCTGGGCTGGTTTTACAGACAAAAGTGATGAGCAGAGAAGGGAAAAGAAAATAGAATAAAAAGTAAACCCAAAATCAAATAACAGAGAGGAACAATGAGGGTGATGAGGGGTTCAAGGCAAAAGGAGGAAGAACACAGAGGAAAACAAGAGTGGGTGGGAGGTAAAGGGCCTGTGCTCGTGTACTGTACATCCCACAGACAGACAGACAGACAGACAGACAGACAGCACAGGGCTACCAAACACAGCAATTACAGCTGCAAAGCAAAAAATCCCCTTGTGAAAATGGTGCTGTCATCAGGACACCCCTGGGATGGCCCTGGGTCCCCATCATCAGCTGAGCCTGAGCCCTTCCTGCTCCAGCAGTGCCCTCTCTCCTTTCCTGATTTACTGCGAGCCAGGGACACCGAGAAATATCATCAAAGCCAAGGGGGCCGCTGCAGACCATAAAGATTTTTCTTGCATTTTGCTTTTGCTTTACAAGTCTGCAGCACTCCAGCACAGTTCAAACGAAATAAAAGCAATAAATTCACATTTCAGCAGGAATGCGAGCCAAAAGGAAGCTGATCCATCCCTCAGCTACAAGGAGCAGCCTCCCTGGGACAGGATTTATTTTGCTCCTGCTCCTGGGCTCTGGTCTGTGCAGAGGCTGGGGAGGAGCTCATTGCTCCTTCCTCTATCCCAGGTTGCTCCAAGCCCTGTCCAACCTGGCCTTGGACATTCCCAGGGATGTGGCACCCTGTGCCAGGGCCTCCCCACCCTCACAGGGAAGGATTTCTCCCCCAATATTTAATCTAGCTCTGCCTTCTGTCAGTGTGAAGCCATTCCCCCTTGTCCTGTCACTCCAGGCCCTTATCCAAAATCCTTCTCCAGCTCTTTTGGAGCCCCTTTAAGTACTGGAGGGTGCTGCAGGATCTCCCCAGAGCCTTTTCTTCCCTGGGCTCAGCTCCTGCCCTGCTCCCTCCTGCCATCTTCCCCCTCTTCCCTGCTCATTCCCAGCTTTCTCCTGAAGCATTAAATTAATTCACACCAAAGTGGTCTCTCGTGCCACCTCTCACAGCAAGAACAAGCCCTGGGGTGGCTCTACAGCTGTGCTGTGCCTCGGAGCAGCCCTGGCATTTATTCCTGCCCAACATCCCAGATTTTCTCCAGCTGCAGAGCAGAGCCTCGGGAAGGAGCCAGCTCAGGCTCCCTCCAGCTAAATTGGATTATCCCACGTTAGCAGCAGGGGCTGCTCGAGCCCCTCCAACTGTCTTTGGTTTTGGACAGTGGCCTTTGCTGCCTCACAGAGATTTTATGGGGAAAGAATCAGCAAATGATTTGGTTTTCTCCTAATCTGGTGCCAGCTGGCAGCCGGGAAGAGTGGAGGAACAGGAGCTAATTCCAGCTGCAGAGCAACCCCAGCTGAAAGCCAAAGAGCAAAGGCACAAAACCACAGGGATCAATGGGGTCCTGCAGAACCTGAAGGTTCTGGAGAACTGGGGTGGGCCAGGGAGATTCCCAGGATTCCTTCCCCCAAAGCCACGGGCTCAGGAGGAGAATAAACACCTTGCTCACACGGAGGCACCATGGACAAAAGGGATTCCAAAGTCAGGGGCAAACATAAACCTCCCCAAATGTGGCTTTGGCCACTCTGTGCCATGGTTAAAGCACATGCAATAAAATAACCCTTTTTTTGGTTACAAAAAGGTGCTTTTGGCTCCCAAATGAGTGAACTTTGTTGTGCTGGTCACAGAGGGAAGAAGTGATTTAAGGTATCCCACTGAAACCTCTCCTTCTTCTCACCAGGCGCCCAAATTCTCACCAACAGTCCAATTTATGAGAAAATACAGAGATTTCTCTAAGAAAACTAAAAATCATTCCAAATCTCATCTGGAAAACAGCTGCTTTCCAGATCCCAAAAAGCTTTAACAGTAATTTACAATATACAGAACCTAAGCCACTTAATGGAGTCAGAAAGGTTACGCTGGCTTTTAATGTGTTTTAGATAATCTGCTTCAAATTGACCTTTTTATTTCATCCAGATCTGGCTCCACGAGAGCAGACAAACCTCGGATCACCTCATTCCCATGGAAAACAACGGCGGCACAGGCAGCGAAACGACCTTGGCTCCCCTCCAGAATCCAGGGGCTGGGAGAGCAGAGCTGTGCCCACACGGGGCAAGCTGAGGCCCCTGGGTGCTGCCAAGCATGAGCCACGATGCCAAGCTGCTGGCTGGCACAAGCAGCACCTCCCAGAGAGAAGAGCAGAGCAGGGAAGGGTGGGAGAAAGGAGAGGAGCAGAGGGGGAAGGAACTTCTTGGCTGCTTCTGCCCCCACCTTTCAAGCTACAGCCCCTGACAAAAGGGGAAGGTTTTATTAGAAGGTGAGGAGACAAAGGCACGTTTATTATTAGAACAAAGCCATAATAAAGCTCGCTTATGTAAAAGAGAGAGCAATCACCTGCCCACCCATGCTGGAGGCAGCTCCTCGGCTGAGCAGCACCTTCCACCTCATCCTGCCTCCTCAGCTCTGGCTCCAGCACCTCCCAGCAAAGGCAGGTGCCCCCTGAGCTGGGCAGGGATGTGCACAGCCCCCCTGGGCTCCAGTACACCAAGAATTGGGCCAGCAGAACCAGTTCCCTTCTCTCCAGGGGGGAAGGCAGCCAGCCCCAAGCCCTGTGGGATCTGGGGGCATTTAGCTCGTGTGCCTCATGCAGGTAATTTGAGGCTAAATGCTGTGTTTCAAGTGCTCCAGGATGCTCAGAGGGACAGAGCAGCAAAGCACAGCAGCAGCTCAGCCCAGCTCACACAGGGACCTGCTCCCTCCCAGCCAACTCTGTGCTTTCACCACTGTCTCCTGAATTTTTGGTAAATGAAGAGCATTAAGAATTCACTTCTGGTGGTGCATTTCCTGTTCAATTTACAGCCATCATTTCCAAACAAACAAACAAACAAAAAAAAACATTCATGCCTTGACTTGAAGCCTCTGGAAGTTACAGACACAAGTAATGGCCTGCCAACACCACTCTTGGCTTCAGGCTGCTTTAATAACCACTTGCAAAGCTCAGAGGCATTTCAGGACCGAGGTGGAAAGGTATTAACTCTGATGACTTTTTCCCCTGTCTCTGGGAAGGATTTAATGCCTTTTCACCCTGATCTCAAAATGCCTTCCAGACAGGGTCAAGGCAGGGGGGTGAAGATGAGCCCAGCAAGGTAAGTGCCTGGGGAGGCTTCCCAAAGCAGTGTTCATCCTCTAGAAACAGGAGCTGCACCACGGTTCCTACCACACTGACAGTGAGAAACTCAGCCCAAAATAGCCTGATGTGAGAAGGACAGATGGGAGGAGATGAAAAAAGAAAGTAAAGAGGGGGAGAAGGAATGAGCAAGAGGAAGGGGAAAGTGAGAGGAAGAGGCACACGCCTGCTCACACACCCCTGAGAGAGGGGAGGGCACAGCTGCCCTTCCCCGCCGTGGGATGGAGCAGGGATGACCCCAGGGAAGGGGCTTGAGCCTCCAGCACCCCTGGTGTGGAGGAACTCAGCCAGCTGTGCTGGTGGGCACCTGGGGAAGCCGCCAGCACCTCCAGGCACTTGCAGAGAGCTGCAGAGGTGCCACAGGGACAGGCTGTGCCAGAGGGACAGGCTGTACCACCGCCGGCACCAGAGCAGCCTCAGGGGCAGGAGCAGCTCACCGGCTCGGCCGCCTCCCCAGGGTGCTGCTTTAATCACAGGAGTACTTTTCCTTGGCATTCCTCTGCAAAAGCCATATCTTCCCAAACACATAAAGTTTGGAAGAAGCAGGAGCGCTGCCAGAGCCGCAGCAGCGCTCGCTGCAGCCGGACAGGCTGTTCCCAGCCCAGGGTCCAGCCTGGCCTGGAGCTGCTTTCCAGAAAGTTGTGCCTCTCCCAGAATCAGCCACAGATTCGTTGAGGTTGGAAAGGACCTCTAAGGTCATCAAATCCATCATCAAACCATACTCCCAGCACTGCCAAGCCACGTCCACAAACACCAGAACCACACATCATTCAGATCCCTCCAGGGATGGGGACACCACCTATGCCAGGGCTGGACAACCCTTTTGGTAAAGAAATTTTGCCCCAAATCCAAACTAAATCTCCCCTGGCACAACTTGAGGCCGTTTCCTCGTTTCCTCTTGTCCTAGTGATTTTTTTCTTGGAAGAAGAGACCGATCCCATCTGGCTACAAGGTAGATGGAGAGGGCAGGCACTGCCAAGCCTGGGCAAAAAGGCCCTGCAGATGCTCAGGCTGCTCTGACACACAGCTCCCTGCCTCTGCTAATGAGCTAAATGAGTCCCTGCAGTCCTGACAAGAGACTGATCCTTGTGGGGGAAGGACTGTGGACAAGTTTGGAGGTGGGATACGAGACCCTGGTGTGCCACGGACCCTCATGGCCCACTCAGAGTGGTGCCACTCTTAGAGCAAGCAGGAAAGCCTCCCCTGAGGGAGGAACACGCTAATCCTGTGCCCTGATGGGACCTGATGGGAACGAGGATCCTAAAATAAACAGAGCAGGAGCCCAAGTGTGGCATCCTTGGGTGAGGATCGTGTCTGCCTGTCAGGGCTATGTAGGGCACCGAGATGCTCAGCGGTGCTGGCAGTTCCCAGGAGCCGTGGGAGGAGAGCTCAGCACTTCCAAACCTCAGCCTGCTCCCCCCAGCACCCAGCTCGGGGGTGGCATCACCCCGTGCCCACAGGGCAAACACTTTCTGCCAGAGTGGCCTTGGGGTTTGAGAGGTGGAGACCACAGACACAGGAGCAGCCACAAACACACCCAAAAGCTGGAGGGAGCTCAGGGCTGAGCCCTGGGTGGGACACGGCAATGTCACTGCTGTCCCTGCAAAGGAGTGGCTACAAACCCGGGAGGATGAGCAGAGCTCGGGGTCGTTCCAGCAGTTTGGGGCACTTCCAGCAGCCCCGGGGCAAGGAAAAGAATCAGCCGGGCTGAAACCCCGGCTCTGCAGCCCGGGCAGGAATCGCTGCCGTGCCGATGAACGGCTCTGCTCGGTCAGAGCAGATCAGATCTGGGATCCTGCCCTGACCATCGGGATCCGTGCATTTGCATGTTGCCCTGACAGCCGAGCCCAGCCCCTGAGCTCCCTGCCGATTCCTACCCCGAAAACACCCTCAGCATCCCCCAAAAATGCCCAGAAGCAAGAGCAGTGCCTCCTCCCTGGCCTGAGAGAAGAACCCAAGGGAAGCACACCCAGGGCTGGCAGGAGAGGTGATGCTCAGCCCGCCCCAGGGACAGCGGGCACAGACCCACGGGAGGGCCGGGCACAGACCCACGGGAGGGCCGGGCACAGACCCACGGGAGGGCCGGGCACAGACCCACGGGAGGGCTGGGCACAGACCCACGGGAGGGCCGGGCACAGACCCACGGGAGGGCTGGGCACAGACCCACGGGAGGGCCGGGCACAGACCTACGGGAGGGCTGGGCACAGACCCACGGGAGGGCTGGGCACAGACCCACGGGAGGGCCGGGCACAGACCCACGGGAGGGCCGGGCACAGACCCACGGGAGGGCTGGGTGTTGGAGCCCAAGGCTGGCAGGAAAGGTGATGCTCAGCTCTCCCCAGGGACAGCCCACAGGAGGGCTGGGTGCCTGGACCCCAAGGCGGGGAGCTGCTCCAGTGTGGGCAGAGATCAGCACGCTGCCAGCAAACAGCCACACCCCACAGCAAACCCCAGCGTCCCCCAGCCAGAGACACCCCTAAAAACACATCCCAGGCAGGGCTGCCCAGCCCAGCAAGGCACAGCACAGCCGAAGTGCTTCATAAGCAACACGTGTTGGATCCCCCAGGTCCTCTTTCAGATCTTCTCCATAAGGGCTCCCCCAGCCATGCTGGGTCCTGCCCTCCCTCACAAAGTGACACTGGTGGCTTCAGCTCAGAGAGAGCAGTGCGGGGGCCAGGTCTGGCACAGAGCATCCTGACACCTCCGGCCTCAGCCCTGCTTGGATTTCTGGTACAAACCCTCATCCCCAGCCAGGAGAGAAGCAGCACAAGACCCAAGGCTGGAGCAGGGCATCCCCCACCCAGGGGATGTCCTTGGCACAGCATTTCTCCTGCACAAGACCACCTCACCCAGATCTGAGGCAGCAAAGCAGCAAATGGCATTTCCTGAGGACAGAGAGAGGGCTCTGAAAGGTCTTTGCTAGAAAAAGCTTTTGTTAAAGATAAGTTAAAAATAAATAAATTGATATCTTGTCCCTGCAGGAGGGAATTCTGCAGCACAGCAATGGTTCAGCAGGGAATTGTGTCCTATGGAGAGCATCACCTGGAGAGCTCCTGCAAGCACTGAGTAGCTGTAGTGGCTTCATTGGCCAGACTGGACCTCCCTGTGGTTCATTTGTGTGCAAGTGTCAGGCAAAAAAACCCCACATTTAGCAAGGCCTGTTTGTTAATACCAGACTGCCCCTGAGGGGGAACAAACATCCATCGGTCAGAAATTCTATTTTCAGACACATTTGGGTGAACTCCTCACTCTCTGGAGTGCTTTACCTCCAGGAACCTCGCATTAAACTCGGCCTAGCAGAGTGCTGCTCTTTCCCACTGAGGAGACTCCAGCCACTTTGTTGGCTGTAACAGGGCTGAAGCAGAGTCCCATTTATTCCTGCCAAAAATATCTCAAACTGAGAGACGAGGCAAGGCTGTGGGGGGTGGGAGTGTGCAGCCTGAAGGAGAAAGAAAGGGAGGGAAGGATCCAGCTGCTGCTGGGGTGGGAAAGGAGCAGCCAGGCTCCTCTGGGACACACAGCAAAAGGACAAGAGGGAACAGGTACAAGATGCAGCAAGGGAAAAATTATTCACCCTGAGAATGATCAAACCCTGCACCCAGCACCCAAAGAAGCTGAGAAATGTCCAGAGAGATGTTCAAAACTCAGCAGGACTGGTCCTGAGCCAGCTGAGACAACTTTAAAGCCAGTCCAGCTTTGGAGCAGAGCCCTCCAGTCCTCTCCAAGCCCAACTCTTCTGCAATGCTAATCTTCCTCCCAAACCTCAGCAGTTCACAATTCTGCTATCAGCAGCTCAACAAACACAACTGAAGGAGCTGAGGGGGGCCCCACGGGGCAGGGAGGGGACACAGAGCCCTGCCAAGGCCTGGGGCAGAGCATCCAAACCAGACACCAAATGGGAATGTTTGCAATCCCTCCGGAGTCCCAGTGTGCCCTGGGACAGGCAGTGGTCAGAGCTTCCCCTGCTTCCAGCAGAGCTGCACAAACAGGACACGGATATCTTGTAAAAACCTTTGTTTGTGTTTTTAAACCCACATTTCGGGTGCTACAGGGAGATGACCGCTCCATGAAATGGGATCCAAACAGATGTTTGCATGTCCTGCCTCCTGCCAGCAGCTCCTTCCCAAACACTGAGTGTTCCATGCAGCTCTGCTTCCCTTCACACCTTTCCCTTTCAAATCCCCCCCAGCACAAGGGACAAACCTGCCTCAGGAGAAACCTGGCCTGCAGGGAAGAGACTCAGCCTCTCCTGCCTGGCTCCAGTCACTATCACCTGGTGCCAGGGGTGTCTCAGTGCCCAGGCAGCTGGTCTGCAGCTGAGCCTGCCCTCCCTGGCATGGCCACCAGGCTCCCAGTTCCACTCCCATCTCACAGCAATCCCTGGCACACAGAAATAACTCCAAGCCTCTTTGGTGGAGGATACTTCCACATGGGCAGCCTGGGCTGGTCCCATCCCACCTGCAGGTCACTAGACCTGGACAGGAAAATATCCCCATCTTGGATGCCAAGGGGCAGTCCTGAATTCCCCTTTTTACTCCCAAGCTGTGGAGTGGTTTTCCTTCAGACAAATTCAAATCCTTTCCTCCTGTTTTGACTGGGAACCCCCAAAAGCTTTGAGATGCTGCAATGACTCAGAGACAGAGTAAGGAGGTAAATAAAGTAGGTGAGAATAGATTTCCCTGGCTTCAATCATCAGGAGGAATCATTTGCATCCTTAGAACACCCTGTAACACACATCTCCTTGCACCACCACCTGGAAATTCACTCCCCAGCTCAGGGACAATTGTCACTGCTAACTCGGTAGCGCTGCTTGAGTCTGGCTTTGGGAGACACAAAGCATCCCAAACTCACTGTTCATCACTCCCAATCTTCCTGCCTTTGTTGCAGCAGTGGAAGAGAAGTGCAGAAATCTCAACTTTAATTGCCAACTCATTGTTGGGAAGCAGTGCCCAGGGAAGGAGGAGATGCTGGCAGTTGGGAATCCGAGCAAGCTGTGGCTGGCAGGGCTCTGCCCGCTGCCACAGGGGTGTCAAAGTGTTCCACCAACTTCTTCTGCCTCACAGCAGCAGCCTCTTACAACAAGATTGCAGCAAATCACCTAAAAAATTCCTGTGAAACCCAGGGAATTGGGTCTTTATACAGCCCTGGGGCACCTTCTCTCGAGGGTGCACCAGAACACCGTAGTGATGCGATTTTTGGAATTGCTCCCCTCCAGATCCAATAGTGCCTTGCAGCATCCCTACTTTATGCTGTACTCCCACAAAAGACAAGGGGGATCAGCCCTGGGATGAAGTTTGGCCCCGTGGACTTGGGCAGGAATCCGCCAAGCCCCTGGGTGCCAGAGAGGAGAAGCCCCTCTTGCATGTTTAATCACAGCTGATCAGTGGAATCAGTTTGTAGCAGTCTCCCAGTTGTATTTTTCTGGCCCCTACACATCTGGTTTGACCACTGACCCTGTCCTGAGGGGACACCACCAGACCTTGGAAGAGCACAGAGAGGAAGCAGCCTTGCTCCCAAAGCTTTGCCCACAGTGGTGCTCAGGATGTGCCCTGAGAGATCCAGGTACCCCCAGGACAGGTCCAGCTTTGATGTCTTTTTGCAGCAATGAAAGCAAGGCACAAAACCAGACCACAAACAGCCTGACCAGCACTGGGAGCAGATCCAGACTGTCAAAACATTCTGAAACCACACCAGCTCCAGGGATTTAGTCCCACTTCACCCTCACAATGCCCATTTTGAGCCTTCACACGTGTAATCCCTTGCCTGGCAGAGTCAGAGGCAGCTCCCCACCAGCTCCCGCTGTTTGCTCACCACAGCCCTGGCACCGGTGCCATCTGGAGTGCTGGCACACCACGCCAGGGACACACACTCCCAGTCCCCCAGAGCACCAGGGCTCTGCCTCCCAGACCTGGAGACTGAAGCATGTGCCCGGCACGGCTCGGCACCGGCAGCAGCCACGCCGGTGCTCCCCAGCACACACCTCCCTCCTCGGCTTCCCTGGCAAGCACCACAGCTGCTGGTCCTGGCTCGGTGCCACCCTCCCCCCAGATATGCCAAGAGGCAGAAGCTGAGGCATTAATTCATTCCAGATAAGCCAAACAAGTAAAATTCCCCCTGAGCAGGAGCTTTCCTAGCTCGTTTGCACCAAATTACATCCTCGGAGACATACAGTACAGAGTCACAGGTGAGGCAGCATGGATGGGCTGAAGGGCTGGGTAGATGGAGGAAAAGAATGGAACAGAAAATGGAACGAGCAGAACAAGAACTGAATTAGTGACATTTGCATCCTC
>VXAX01006836.1:762114-775381 GCA_013399835.1 Leptocoma aspasia
AAAAAAAAAAAAAAATCAAGGAGCACCTATAAAAAAATTAAAGGAACTGGTTTCCTTCTGCTCCAGCTCCCTATTTCATAACACAACTTTAGAGCTGGCGTGGCTCTTTAACATAGCTCTCCAAAGGATTTGATCCACCACCCCTCCAGCCCGTGGAGGCACTAATCCTTTCCCTCTCATTTAAAAGATAAAAGGTGCTGCCTCCCCCACCCAGCCTCCCCACGCACCACTGCAGTCCTGCAATACCTTTGTCCGACATCACTCCCCATGGATCCCATCCTCCGAGACGGTAACAAGGGGCTCACCCCGTGGACATCTTCTGTCGTGCCTGGTGGGACAGTTTTGACGTGGGAATTGCTCTCTGAAGGGGAATTCTTCAGCTTGGCTCTTGCCATCCTGCAAGCCTTGGCTGCCTCTGTGACTTCCTCCTCTTTTCCCCCTGAACTCTCTCATACATAGCAATCCTCACCGCAATCAGTTTAGAGCTGTCGGCACGTACCATCTCCTTCCTTCTTCTCTCTCCCCGGTCACGGCTGCTCAGTGGAACAATCCTGCCCTGTACATTTATTTTGGTAGTGAGGGGAGTCAAGGCAAACTCTCTGGCCTTGCTGCTGCAACAAATCTGGTGCAAAACCGCCGAGAAAACGTCCACAATGCAGAAATCTCTGAAAGGGCTTTGTTTGCTAAATAATGAAATTGTCTTGCCTGACTCTGTCAAAAGAAGGATTGCACTGCTCTTATCACCACAGGCAGGGCAGGGGCTGAAGGATTATTTTTTTTTCCCATCACTGTTTTTCGGTAGCAACATGAGGAGGAGGAAGCTATTTTATCTTATTCCTCTGTGTACAGAGCAGCGTGAGGACTGCGTGCCAGGGAACAGACTCAGCAGGTTTGGCTCTCTCAGACACAAAGCAGCAGAGCTCAGTCCCCTCCTAAATGCACCTGCTGTGAACCAAGAAGAGAGGAACTCACTGCTGTCCCCTCAGAGCGGCCAGCAGGGCTCAGTTCCTGCTCACCTGGCCAGGCAGGTACATGCCACCTGTCCCAGAGTGACCCACGTTTCCCTCTTCAGGTGACACCAAAAGCTGCTGCTCCTCCAACACTCTTGGCATTGATTTCTCAAGGCATCCAACAGAAAAGGGAATTCAGGGTGCCCAGGGGAGAGCTGAGCTGGAGATAACACCCGAATGCACAGGTGGGATTGGAAAGGAGTGGGGTGAAAGGGTCCTGTATCCCTCCCTATTTTGGGAATGCCACCAGTCCAGAGCTGCTCCTGCTTGTGTTTGACGGCAGCCAGGAACAAAAAGCATCTTGAAGGTGCCACAGCCTGGGTGGGGCACAGGGCTCAGCACCACGGACAGCAGTGTCACCACGGTACCGCGGCGTGCCAATGTCACCCAGCTCCTGCCATGTCACCCCCAACGTGCCAACCCCACCCCAAGTCGTGCCAACACATCACACCAGTGCTGTCCCACGGCCCAGCCCCACTGCAGGCTGGAAATAAAGAATAAATTCACTGATGGTCACCACGTCATGACCTAAAGCAATGTGAATAATCAGGCTCCACCACATGATTTCTTTAAATGTTTTTGTACAAAAAGTCAACATATTGACTGGAAGGATCTTGCCAGAGCCTGGGACCTGCAGCTGTGAGAAGGCTGGCTGGGAGAGCAGGGCAGGAGCTGCCCTGGAGTGGGAATTCTGGGATCCAAAGCACTTCCCTTTCAGAATGAAAAGCTGACAATTCCCTTCAGCACAGCTCCCTGCCCTAACCACACCTTCCACCCCGCTGCCAGGCTGTCAGAATACCCAGAACCACCATCCTGTGCCAAATTCTGGGAAGAGAAGGCCAGTCCTTTGCTTCCTCTCTCCTGCCAGAAGCTGTCAGGCATCTGAGCTCTGCCCTCTGCTCTTCCCCAGACATCATTTGCCCCATGGCACAAAGGCAGTCCCCGGCTGCTCTGGGAGGAGAAGCAAAGTTCCCATTTCTTGTTAACCAAATCCTGGTTTCCCTGCTCACAGCATTATTTCTTAATGGCATTTCACCATCCGACATACTTTGTTTCAGCATTTTGAAATGCAAAATGGATAAAAAACCCGCAGTCCTTTTCTTAATGTGCCAGCTTTCAGTGCACATTTAATTTCTTGTTTTGCCTCGAAATGATTAATCAGCTCAATACGTTAATTTTCCACCCAAGTCATTCCTTTCTGCTTCATGGTTTGATTCAGACTCTTCAACTTATTGCTCCACATCTCTCTACTTCAGGGTGTTGTCCCTAAACATCGAATACAATCTGTCAGCCCTCTGGGTTGGAGTGTGCCCTGATAAATCCTCCTGGACCACAGAGCCACTGGGATGGGGCAATCAGTTGTCTCTTTTTTGTAAGATGTAAATGTAAAATTCTACATTCTGTTGTATTCCTAATTGCAGAAGAACGTTAATTTTAGGCCTGAGATTAGTCCCGTGAAAAGGGACTTAGACTTAAATTATTCATCTCAGCGCTAATGCCCTCACACAGCAGCAGGAACAGAAGAGGGATTAGGGAAAGACCTGGGGAATTCTAACAGAAAATACAAACTCTCCTGTTGTGCTGTGCAGAAGGTAACAAAAAGCACATCAAGGAGCCCCTTGAGGAACTCAGATCCTGCCCACAGAAGCCTCTCCACGAAGTCACCTTTTCTGTCAAAAGCACTTAAACACAAACCAAGACAGGAAAACCAGAGAGAGGGGAATGATCTGACACCGGGTCAGGAGAAACTCCAACCAGGGCTGCGGGTCAGAGCAACCCTTCCCCTTCTGGGGGGGAAAGAGGTCACCTGGTGGCGAGCAGAAACATCTGCGAGCCTGGCTGATCCCTCAGAGTGCTCAGCCCTGCCCTGGGCTGCCAGAGCAGCTCCTCTGCTGTGCTCCCATCAGGAAAATATTCCTCTCTCAGCAATGCAATGTGTCAGGAAAACATTCCTCTCTCAGCAATGCTGTGTGTCCCCCACTCCACCTGAAGACCCAGAGCCCAGCAGCCTCTCCCCTCCCAGCCCCAGACTGCTGTCGTGGCCAAAAGAGCAGTGGCAGGAGGGCTGAAGCAGAAACTGAGAGCAAAGGCAGCCCAGTACATCCAGTACACCCAGAACACTCCCTCTGGCTGGGAAACAGCCTGTTCCTAGAAAGAGCCGTGGCTGTGTCACCTGAGCCAGCTCTGCAGGGACACATCCATCCTCTGTGCTTCTGCCCAGGGGACACAGCAGCAAGCTCCACATCGAGCACCTTGTTTGTACAGCACCTCCTCCGAGGGAATCCAGGAGGGGAAAACCAACAAAACACAACCTCGGTAACATCAAAGCCCACGTAAGAATTCCTCTGGTCCAGAAACACTTCCCGGGCCAGCTGAGTGCCAACCATCTGACTGTGAGCCAGGAAATTGATGTTTAATTTTAGTTTGAGAGCCCATTACAAAGTGCTGATTTCTCGTTTCAGCATCTACATTATGCAGAGACCACTGCTGTGCCGGGGGCTGGAGAGATGGCTGGGAACTGCTGAGCAGCAGTTGCAGGGGTAATAATATTTCGGAAAATAAGATTAAGAAGGAAGCAGATTCTTCATTGCTCTTAATTGAATCCACAGCAACTGCATTGTTAAATATTCTCCCTTTTATCCAGGCCACATTCAGTCCTGACTGCCAAAACTCCCTTTATTCACATATCCAACTTATTAATAATAAAGCATCACCCTGTCCATTAGAAGTAGTTGGTGATACAGGAAGGGGGTGAGTTTTTCCCATTTTCTGGCAAACAAACCTGCTCTGTTGAGATCCAGCCTAAGGGTATTAGTTTGCAAGACCTCTTCAGGGAAAGCCAGGTTAATGTATTCAAAAATCTCGAAAGGAATCAGCTCTGCAAAGATCATTCCAAACCCACAAGAAGTAACCTGGGTGGGAAAAGACACTTTGGAAGAAGAGCTTGTGCTGACGAGCAGTCAGAACCTCACAGGAGCTGCTGCTCTAAGGAGGGGCTGTGTGCATACAAACGAAGTGTTAACTCCAGGGACCCCGAGCTGAAAAGCCATTAATGCTCATTATTACCCCTCCAGGAACCCCTGGACACACTTGGCAAGCAGCTCTAGGAAAATCACCTTTCCCTGCATGGCCTCTCTGTGTCTGTGCCTTTGCAGAGGAACCCTGACCTCCCTTTATTTAATAACACCAGGAAAAACAAGATCCCATGTAATTTATTACTGCCACAAACACCTCTTGTATTTCAGGACCCCAACAAATGTCACAGCATGACATTACCAGCTCAATAAACTTGAGAGGGCCACTAATACTCAGATAAATGCACGAAGCTGCCTGGCACAGCCTCTTGCTGAAGTGTTTTTCACAAAGTGCACATGCACCAGTTCTGCCCCAGAGTCACCAGGGAATGCCCTACATTGTCACCAGGCACTCTGCAAAATTGCTTTTCGAAAGCTGCCAATGTTTGGAGGTTGCCAAGGCTCAGGCAGAGCCCTGAAAAAACAACCCCACATCCCACCGAGGATCCTGCAGCCAAGCCACAAAAAAAAAAAAAAACCCACCACCTGAAATATCCCTCTGCAGCAAAACTGCCTGGAAATGTCCATGTTTCTGTGGAAATCTAAAGATTTTATTTTTTTCTCTATTCACTAATTGTTCTCTATCCCAATGGGAAGTTAAAATCACAGAAAAAAGAGCTTCTGCTTCCTCACCAGAATATGTTTTTTCCTCTGACATTTGCCTCAGTGAAAATAGTAAATTTGCCAAAAAGAAAAAAAAAAAAAAAAAGAAAATAAAAAATGTTGGTGGCTTCATCCTCTTTCTCAGTGTAGAACTTGGCCTTTCCATGCCTGTGCAGTGCCAGAGCTGCTCCCACACACAGGATGTGGTGCTTGGACACCCTCAGAGCCCTCTGGGACAGCCAGGATCCCCTCACCTGCTCCCCTAACAGCACACCCTGCTCAAGAGTGCCCCAAGGAACTCTTTTCCTAACAAAACAGGTCCTTCTGCCAGGATTTTGGACTATCCACCAGCTTCTGGAATTACAGTTAGTGAGAGTTGAACCCAAAGAGCTCCAGTTCCTTTTACAGTCAAACATACAGTCAAACATTGATTACAATGTAATCAATACATTGATTAACTCAGATTGTAGATATTACAATATACAGCAGATGCCTAGGAAGGTATTTATGTAGGTATTTATTAATAAAAGGGCTTTTAGGAAATACTTTTATCTATTGATCCCAAGTCAATTAAAGAAACTTCTGTCCATTTTCTTTCCATTAGCCTGGAGAAGAAGGTCCTCCCTGGCATGGAAGCAGGAGCTCAGCACTGCTGGGAGAGCCAGCAGGGCTCTGTCCAAGATGAAATTTAAAATACATCAGGATCAAATCCTTCCTGGGGGGCTGCAGAAAGCCGGGGTGGAGGATGACTCCTACCTGGCACTCCCTGAGACGTGCATCCAGGTGAGCTGGGGCTGTCCTGGGGTGATCCCCGTGGGAGAGACACAGATCCAGATCCATGGGGCTGGTGCTGCTGGAGCAGGGCAGGGCCAGGAGAGGCCCCGGCCACACTTTGCAATTCAAAGCACTTCAAACGTGTCCTGCCTGCCTTGAAGCTCCTGTGCCTTCTGTCCCCAGGGCTGGTGGGTCCTGCCTTCTCGAGCAGAGACCTTCAGCAGCTGAGTGCCAAAGCTAATGGGAGGATTTCCCAGGATTTCGGAGCCCTTTGAGGTGAATCCATCTGGTAATGGGCTGTGAGCAGCAGGGCAGCACACAGAAAGCATCTCAGGGGCTCTCCCACCTGCATTCACAGGCCTGGGTTACTCACTGCCCATTATTGTCACACCAAGAGGCCCCAGCCAAAACAAGCCTCACTTCCCTGGGCTCCCTGCAGGCTGGAGAGGGCCAGGATGCACCAGGGGGATGTAGAGCAGGACACAGAAGAGGGGAAAAATGCCCAAAACTCAGCGATTTCACAGGAAGAGATCATGGCCTCTTTGAGTCCTCCCACTAAGAAACGAATCAATGACAAAAGTAATTATTTCAATGGAATTTCTCCATGCACTACACGGAGTGCACTAAGAATCAGAGGACACTCAGGAGCTGGGAGAATATTCCCAAGCAATGGGGCTTTGGGCAGCTGGGGAGGGGAAGGGCAGAGGGAATAACACACAACAGGGCTGGGGCAGCAGCAGCTTTCACAAACACCCACTCAGCAGGACCCAGGGCACCAGCAAACCCACACAGTGCCCTGCCTTGCCTCGCCTTTCTGCTCCCTCCTCCCCCTGCCTTGGCAGAGTTAATGCCTTTGCACCACAGGCTCTGACGAGTTCCCTGAGAAGCCATCAGATGGATCTCCACCACTTCGAGCTCTCTAGGACTCCTTTCTGACATTTGTCTTTAAAAAGCAACCCCATTCATATGAAAAGTTGATTAATTCCACTTGTTATAATTAGGCTCACAAATAAAAGCAGCTATTCCCCCCTGCGAGCACGGGGGATAATGGTCCTTACCCTTCTCACGAAAGCCTTTCGCTTCCAGGGGTGAGGAGCTCTGTACCAAACACTAAGTGTTATTATTAAACTGTCATTAAAAGCATTTCAGGAGAAGTTCACGAGCCACAGGGATTTCTGTCATCACAGCATCTGGCTGGGACAGCAGCTGGGCTGAGTGTTACTCTGCCGAAATCACAAATTCCCTCTCTCTGTTCCGGAGTCTCAGCCGCAGCCACATCCACTTTTGGAGGGGACTCACCCCAAGGATCTCTGTGGGATCAGCTGGGGGCCTGCTCCATGCCCACTGCAATTCTGGGGGGTCCTTGGCACCCTGGCAAACCAAACAAACCCACCAGGAGAGAGCCTGGAGCGGGGGAACACCGATATTCACTGACACCACCACACATCTGCAGAAACCTTTGGCCAAGCGGGGCCACAGCAGACACCAGGAAGATTTGCATGACACAGGCAGAAATTCGCTGCCTGTTTTATTCCCTCACTTTCCATATTTAGCCTTGGCAGCTGAACCAGGCAGCACAACCAAACAGCAGCAGGCAGCAGCTCCTGCATCGCCCAGCGACTCCTCGGCAGAGTTTGGGAGACTTCTCCAATAAACCCAAGCAAGGGTGTTTTGGGGAAGGAGGAGCACTTTGGAAAGCACAGAGGAGAGCATATTTAGCAGCTGCAAGAGAGCTGGAAACAGAAGGAAGCCTTTGAAGAGCTGGGCTGATGGAGAGAGATAGAAAAATTATGTAAAGTAAGGAAACACATCCAGAGCTTGCAGGCAGGCTGTGAGCCCGGAGGGGGACAGGCTGATACCAGAAGAGCCTTTGATTTCTGTCCTCTTCCCAGTGTACTCTGCATTAACATTTCAAATGCTAACAACTTCCAAATGTTAGGGTTTAGAAGAGAGGACCCAGGACTCCAGGAACTGCCCAGTAAAGGAGCAGTGCCCTGAAATCTCCCTCCCACCCAGAGCCACGAGGCTGCTCCCACTGCCGGGCGCTCAGCTGGTGGCCAACAGCCGTGCCCTGCTCGCCGCAGAGGGACGGAGGAGATTCCCAAACAGAACCCCTCTTTTTGGCTGGCGGGGAGCAGGGCGGGCAGGTCCCCTTCCCCAGGTGACTCCGCAGGTCCCCGGCAGTCGGAGCAGCCCTTACGTAACTGCAGCACAGGAGCCTGGCGCTGAATCCCAGAACTGTCATCGCAGCCTTTGCAAAGCCATTTTTACCTCTCTAAGTGTGGCTCATCAGCGACGAACACGAAAGCTGCAAACCCAGTGTGGCAACCCGGGACTGCTTAGCAGGGGGAAGGAGAAATAGAGCACGCCCGAGCAGCTGCTGAGCAAATCTCCCCACAAAGCCACGATGCTGCCGACACCGTTCCCACTCCTGGGTGCATTTGACAGGCTCACGAGCAGAGCAACGAGACCCTGAGGCTTCTCAGTGACTCCCAACCCCTTCCTGCTCCTTAAGAAAGCCGATGGCAGGTTAAAATGGCCGGAGGAAAAAGGGAAGGTAAGTGTGTACCTGTCGCAGCTGCTCAAGCCAGCGAGGAAATTAAAAGCCCTGGGGTAAAATCTAAATATATATCTGCAAGGGAAGCATGAAAAGTCTCCAGGCAGAGCACAGCAGTGAGGCACGGCCAAGTCACTTTTCCAGGTGAGTACATAACGGGGTCACTCTCTGCTTCCCAAGATTTAATGAGAGCGGCGCCGGGTCCTCACCCAGGCAGAGCTGGGCTGGGCAGCGCTCCCCGAGCATGAGTCAGCCCCGGATTGCTGCGGAGCAATGCGGGCACGGCGGGGAGGGGCGGCAGCGATGCGCAGGGGAGGTGGCAGCAGGGCAGCACCCAAACCCCCCCAAGAGGAGCTGAGGTGGCAGCAGGGCAGCACCCAAACCCCCCCAAGAGGAGCTGAGGTGGCAGCAGGGCAGCACCCAAACCCCCCCAAGAGGAGCTGAGGTGGCAGCAGGGCAGCACCCAAACCCCCCCAAGAGGAGCTGAGGTGGCAGCAGGGCAGCACCCAAACCCCCCCAAGAGGAGCTGAGGTGGCAGCAGGGCAGCACCCAAACCCCCCCAAGAGGAGCTGAGGTGGCAGCAGGGCAGCACCCAAACCCCCCCAAGAGGAGCTGAGGTGGCAGCAGGGCAGCACCCAAACCCCCCCAAGAGGAGCTGAGGTGGCAGCAGGGCAGCACCCAAACCCCCCCAAGAGGAGCTGAGGTGGCAGCAGGGCAGCACCCAAACCCAGCCGGGAGGAGCTGGGGGGGCTCCGGGCTCCCCCAGACCTGAAGCACCGCCCCACCCCTGCCAGCAGCTGCTGTTTGCTGCCTCCCAGCAGGAATGATCTTTGCACCATAAATGTTTATGGCTTTAAGAATTTGTGCAGCGCTTTCCCACCGGGAATCTGAAAACGCCTTGGAAATAAATGTCCCTGGGTACCGCTGGCGATGCCCACGGGAGGAGCGGGGCAGGAGAGGCCCCGTGCCCGAGCTGTGCCACAAGAGGAGCAGAAAATCCACCTCGTGAGGCAGAATTACCGTGGCAATTCCTGGCTAGCCTCTCCCAGGCCTGACCCCGCGGGTGCCTTCGAGGCCAGGATTTCCCCCTCGGTGTCCTTCTGCAGGGAGCTGAGCCAGCACCTGGAGAAAGGACAGGAATGCTCGGGGCATCCTCAGTGAGCAAGGGCAGGACAGGCAGCAGCCACAGCCCCTGTGGCACCTTTCCATCACACCCAGCCCCAGGGGATTCACCCCAGCTTCTCCCAGGGGATGTGACAGGCAGCAGGAGCTGGAGAGGCGCCTCGTGCTCCCCACGCACCTCTCACGAACCCTTCTGGAATTTGGTTTCGTGCCCAGCAGCAAAGAGCCCCGAGGAGCCGGTGATGCTCCGGATGGAGACGGCCCCGCAGCATTCCGGAGGCACAGGCGGCTCCTCGCTGCTGCAAAAACACCTCTGAGCCGCCTGGCAGAGCTCACCAGGAGGCAATCTCACAGGCACTTCCAAAATGCCACAGTGATTCCCACTCTGCAGTTTTAAAGGACTCCAAGCCTTTTTTTTTTTTTTTTTTCCTTGCATGATGTTCTTGCAGCAGCTTTGCTTTTAAAGTATTGAAATTGTGACGCAGAGCAGTGTCTGCCTATTAAATGGTGCTAAGGGTTTCTGCTGAAAAGTGTGGAGAATTTCAGCATCTAAAAACTTCCATAAAACTTCCCAAAAAAATCCAAGAAAAATGATTGACATTCAAAGAAGAAATTTTGGCTTTGGGGCTCTCCATCAGCACTGCCAATTATGTCTCATGATAACAACATTTTCTTCCCTCCCCAGGGTCACTGGATGATGCCAGGTACCATTTCCTATACATTATTTTATTTCTCTCAGCATTCTTTTTGTAATACATTATATAAGACAGAGAAAATGGCAAGCCCCCATAAAGAGGAATTCACAGCGTGCTGCAGAAATGAGGCATGAACTCCATGGAGCCTGTGACAGCCTCTTCAGGCTGTGTGGGAAGGACTAGAACGGGGGGTTGTGCCAGACCATTGATCTCCAAGAACGTTTCTTATTTTAACTTCAGTGAAGAAAAATTTGCTTACCCATCAACATCCTGCTGGAGCTGTGGGCTCTGCTGTGAGCCAGGAGGGCCTGCAGCCAGGGGATGTGCCCAGAGTCACCTGCAGCCAGGGGATGTGCCCAGAGTCACCTGCAGCCAGGGGATGTGCCCAGAGTCACCTGCAGCCAGGGGATTGCAATGCCCAAGTCACACGGTGCTGTGGTGGATGTGACAGAAACGGTCTCTCTTTCCACATCCAGCCAAAAGCAGGGGTCAGCCCCGAGGCATTAAAAGGGAAAGGCAAGGATGTGTGAAACTGTGTCCCTGAGGGAAGAGGCTCCAGGAAGTTTTGCACAAAAAACCCCTGGAGCTCCCCCCAAAGGTGCCTCAGAGCTGCCTGCCGAGCCAGGGCAGGAGGCAAAGGTGAACTAAAGCCACAAAAGGATTTTAATTTATTATCCACCATTGCCCTTATCTGCTCATCAGCTTTTGGTTCAACTGGCATGACCAAATCATCTGTTGGAAAGGGAATATCTACTCCAGGAGTTGGTGTGACAGCAAATGCTGCTTCACAGATCTTGGCTGCCTCAAACATTTACAGTAAAAAGCACAGCAAAAAAAAAAAAAAAAAAAAAAAAAAGCCTTGGCCTGTTCTCATCTCTCACATAAAGATACAAAAGAAAGGAAAAAAGAGAAGGCTGCAATTTTTTACACAGTGTCCCCTTAAAGACTGAACTGCAAACATCACCCTCTCCATTTATATCCATCCTGGCCAGGAAAGGCTTTTAGGACAAAAGATGGTTTAATAAACAGACATTTATAACAAGTGCCAGAGCCTGCAGCTTCATCATCTGGAAAAGAGTCAATTAAACCAAGTGAGAAACTCCCTGATCACTAAAGGTGTCTAATGGAATTAAAATTGAATTATATCATGATTAATATCTTCACCCAGCATGTTCAGCTGTACTCCTTTCTGTCCCTAAAATCTGCCTGTGGGAAACAGAGCAAAAAAAGCTTAGCAGGGGGGAAAAGGCCTTAAAAGTAGTTGTTCCAGCTCTCCAAAGTTTCTTAGGAAAAGCAGCCATGAGGTCCCAAAGTGGATCTTGGTGCTCTCCTGTGCTCACTAACCCGTGCTGGAACAGCAGCCCTCCATGTGCCTCTCGTGGATCATCCTCCTTTGAAATGGAACGGGAGATTCCACCAGCACATCCCAGCACAGTGCTGGAAAAGGGCACGGGACTCATCCAGCCTCTCATCCCAGCCTCTCCCAACTCCCTGTCACAAAGATGCCACAAACATCCCTTCTTTGCCTCCTCCCTCCTGCTGAAATCCTAGTCCTCACTCACCTCACTCACTCCCTGGGGTCTGAGATCCAAGCTTTGCTTTTTGTCTGAGTTTTTTGTGGTTTTTTTCTTTTTTTTTTTTTAACTCTCACAGTTGGGAAGGAACGCAGCCCTCGTGCATGCGCAGCGAGGTTGGCACAAGTCTGCAAGCAGAAACATTTGTGCTGCTGAACCCTGGAAGGCTGAACATTTCTGAGGCACAGAGCACAGCATCCGGCACTAAAACCATTTACAAGTTCTTAGCGCTGAAGAAATATTTCCCATTAGAGGCCTAACAAGAGCTGCCTAGAAATTGTTTTTCCTCTCAATTTTCGCACAATAGCTGCTGGCAATAAATCTCCCCATCAGCACTGGGCAGTTCTAAGTGCAGTTACTGTGTGGGAAGAATCCAAACAAAGTGACAATGCTGAGCTTTAAAAGCATTTTGGAGGAAGATGAAAAAGAAGAAATTGTTCAACTACAGCTCTGGAAGAGGCTGAGGAGCTGCAATGGCTTTTGTGTCACCATCTCACACTCTCAGTGACCCCACAGTGCAGGAGCTCCTGCAGCAGAGCCTCCAGCTCATGGCAGTCCCTGAAGAACAGCTCTGAGATGACAACTTGAGACATCTCCATGCTGGAAAGAGACTGTAAAATCTTTTTCCACACAGAAAAACCTCATGGTGCTGATTTACTGAACTGGAACTGATGGGTCTTGAGAGACTTCAGAGAAGCAGGGATGTAGGGCTGGGTAGAGAACATGAGCTTCCCCTTCCTTGTGTGCTGGCTCGTGAGTGAGCACATCCCTGCACACGTGTGTGCCAGCACCTCAGGACAGGGATGTCCCTGTGCCAAGGAGCTGGGGCTGCTCCAGATGAGCAGAAAGACCAATCCCAAGGCATCTGAAGTGGGAACTGAAGTGTCAGAGAGGGCCTCGACTCTCAGCAGCGTGGGTGTGATTGCGTCAAACTGTAATGAAGCAAATCCATCTCCAAAATCCAACTTCAAGAACAGTAACTAAACAGCTTCCTCCAATAAATGCCTTCCCAGGGCCCAGCTGCAACTTCTTGCTGAGAAATACGAGCACCACCTAATCCCCACTTCTGTCCTTGAGCAAACACCGTGACTGTGCATTAGAAACACCAAACTAAATTAACATGAGTGCCCATGCCAATTATTCCAATTAAACTCTCTTCTAAGAGCCAATTACCACCCATTTTATTAAATAAGAAAATTTTCAAACAATACTCCCATATGGAGCTCTCAGCCCAGATGCAATTATGCACTCCACACATTGATACTGGACACTGGGCAAACAAGTTTTTCTCAGTCTCTGCAATGCCACCACAAGCAGAGTTTGTCTGAAAAGAGTTTTAGGCAGCATTTTAGCTTTGAAAAGCTGTATTTGGTACCCATCTGCAGGACCCTTTTCTGTTTAAACTGCTTTTTGCTCACCTAGGAACCAGCACCGTGCCTCAGTGGAAAGGCCACTCTCAAACGGAATTGCTCTGGGGAGCGATTGAGGCGTTCAGAGCTAGGCAGAGTGGCTCAGGCAGACAGGAGTGATGCGAGCTGGAGCAGGATTCCCACTGCTCCCAGGAGCTCACGCTCCGTCAGGCTCCGTGGTGGAAAAACGCCCACTTTTGGCAAAGCCCTGCCTCGCTCGTAAACATTTCACTGGGGGATTTTTNTACAAGGCTGGGGGCAGCACGCGGGGCATTTGGGAAGTCCAGTTCTGAAGCCAGAAACTCGTTGCAGCAAAGCTCGAGGAAAGTAATGACTTTGCTAATAGTCACCCGCGGCACTTCATGGGGAATGAGGCACGCAGAGCAGCTCGATGGCTCTGCCCACAGCCCAGAAAGCGAGAGCTGCCTGCCTGGAGGGAGCTGCTAAAT
>VXAX01006836.1:777046-800564 GCA_013399835.1 Leptocoma aspasia
CTCGTCACAGCCCTCTGCAAAGCAGGACCGGGTTTGAGGGAGCCCGGGGGTTCCCTCAAACGGGAAGAGGAGCAAGCAGCACACGAGGAAGGGAGGATTCAACCTGCAGATCCATGTTTAGCTCCAAGAGTTTGAGACGTGCAGAGAAGAGGATGGCAGCACCTTCCTCAGGACCCTTGCTGGGTGGAGGATCCCAAATTCCAGCCTCAGCAGAGTGGCCGTGGGTGGCTGCCTGGACAGGAGACGAGGACAGACCCGCTCCTCGCTCCCCTACAGCCCCCAGACAGCACATCCAGCATCTCAGAGACAAACACTCCACAGCAGCCAGCTTCATGTACAGCTACAACTAAAAGCTCAAGGACTGGTGGCAACAGAGGGTCCTGGAGAGAATAAGAAAACCAATTTGCCTGGGTTTGTGGAGTTGGACAGCAGTGATGTGTGCGCTGGCCTCCAGAGGGCCCCTCCACAGTGAGATGGCAGAGGAGCAGCAAAAACCACCCGTGACAAAGGAACTGGTGACAGCAGCGACGTGAAACCCTGCCCAGCAAAGCAATGGCAGCGCGGCAGAGAGAGAGGGACAGGCAGTGGCAGCCCCAGAGGGTCAGGGCAGAGATGTCCCACAGGCGAGGGAGCAGCTTGTGTGTGACATGGACACCCCCAGTGACAGCAGGGAACACCTGAGCTCCTCTCCATCGCTTCATGCGACACCCAGAGCCCCGGCCAGGGACACAAACCTCTCTCTGGGTGGCAGAGGAGTCCTAGCCCTGCTCCTCACCCTGCAGCCAGCAGCAGCCCCGGTGCCAGGGAGCTCCAACTCCAGCCCACCAGAGCGTGCCACACACACAAGGGCACGGTGGCACAGTGACACGGTGGCACAGTGACACAGGGCAAGCCCAGCCCCACCGAGCAAAACCAGGATATTTCTGCACCAACACAGGCAGGTACAAACCCAACCCTCACTATTTCTCAGCTCACATCAGGCAAGATTTCAGTTCATCTAAACAGCAGTGCCACAAAGGAAAGATGTGACAGAAGCTGCCAGCTCCACTGAGGGACACCTGGCTGTGTCCCCCCTCACCACACTTCAGTCAGTTACCTCCCTCAGTTAATTCATGGCTGTTTCACTCCACTTTACCCCGCTGACCTCACGAGCCGCCTGCCCCCAGCAGTGTTTGCTGTTCTCCTCCCCACCATCCATCCATCCATCCATCCATCCATCCATCCATCCATCCATCCATCCATCCATCCAATCCATCCATCCAATCCATCCCTCCTCCCTCCCTCTGGCTGTGCCCACGGCCCGGCTCTGAGCCCCGGCAGGCTGTGGCCATGGCTACTCGTACATCGTGTTGCAGCACATCTCTGCACTCCCACACAGCTGCTGCAGGCAGGGAAAACAACCAGGCCATCAGGATGGGGACAGCACGAGCAGGATGCGCCCTCTCCGTGGCTAGAGGGGTCCTGTTCCACGGGGGAAAACATCACAGGAAAAACACGGGGGAAACAGCAGTGACAGGGACCCTGATGTGCAGAAAACACAGCTGGCTGCAGAGACTTTCATCCCCAAACTGAGGGCTGGCGCCCAGCACTGACCACAGAGGGATGGCCTTGGAGATGTCCCCACCCCGAGGTGTTGTGCCCATCCACAAACTTTGCTCTCCACTTTCCTCTCACAAAACACCACTTCCATGTCCTGTGTGACTGTCAGCAAACAGCTCCAGGCTGTCTCCTGAAGGAAGATGAGCAGATGGTCTCTCTGGAGGAAGACAGAAGCAAGACCAAGCAATTGTGGCCCCAGTGCAAGTCCAAAGAGGCAAAGCCAGCTCAAAGCTCCTGGAGTTCTTCCAGAAAGGCACGGATGGCCCTCGCAGAGCACGTCTGCCCCTGCACCACATGGCTGATGTAGTTTCAGAACAGAAAATAACTCTTAGAAATGCTTGCAAGCATTGTTTCACCCACTACTCCAGGCCTCCTGCTTTAAAGGACAAGTTTTCTGAGTTTGAGAATTTTGGAAAACATTAGAACGTTGGAAAACATTCCTCTAATCTTCTGGTAAAGTGCTAACATCCGTGGCATTTCTATCTCACCAAGGCCTTGTATTCCAACTCTATCACCACAAACTTCTTCATTATCAATTATTTATTACCTAGAATAATTAAAGGAGAGATGCTGAACCTGCCAGGGGATTTGCAACCCTGAAAACCTCCTTCCAGCCCTCTGGCTATGCAGGGGAGATCTTAAGACATTGCCAGCGAGGTTGTGGGGACAGAACAGAGAGCAGAGTCTGCCACCTCCCCACAGACTGTCACCACAGGGACCTGCCTGCTCCAGGAGCCTGGACTTTGGTCATCTCCCTGCAGTAAAACAGCCAGCCATAAATTTGCTAAAATGGCAACAAAAAGCTTCACAAAGAGAGGAAATGAGGTCACGGAGCCGATGAAATTCAATGCTATGAATTTATACAAAGTGTGATGCAGTGACGGAATCTAAACTCTGAAAGATAATTTCTTTTTAATTGCAGCAATGCAGCAAATTAATGGACTGATAATAGAGGAAATCTCCAGATTTGGGGACTGGGAGGCTGCACTGCCAACCCTTGGTGGGCAACCTGAGAGCAGCTGGCAAGCGCCTTGCACAGAGCCTGTGTGACCCACTCCTAGCTGTCAGCCAGGAGCAAGATGAGGTATTTTATTTGCAAATGAACACCTCCATCTCTGCTCTGGATCCAGACAAGTGCCAGTGGAGCAGAGGCAAATGCAGCATGGCAGGGAAATCTGTGCTTGCTGCAGGGCTTCACTGGCAACGTGTTCACGTCTCTCTTGATAAGCAGTGCTAAAATACCAACAGTAAAGGATTGGTCCTGTCTATTGGTGGGACTTCTCAGAACCAGAGATGTTTGGATTCAAATTCCAGCCTTTTATTCCTGTCTAAGCCCCTCTGCTGCACAGACTACAACAAAATGAGTGAGATGCCCCACAGGAGCATGTACAGGAGCACTTACTAACCAAGTTATTCAGGCTCTGCTGGTGATCTCTTTTCCCATGGTCACAGAGGGCTCTGAGGGGGAGCAGCTCACACCTGAGCAGGGCTGGCACAGCACAGGGCTGGGTACAGAGGGACTGGAACCTCTGCGTCCCCAAGGCTGCGAGCGGGGGATGCCCGAGCTGCCTGCACACAGTCAGGCACTGAACAGGTTGTGCAGAGGAAAAGCAATGAGCAACACCTTCAGAACAGCAATAAATTATTTCCCACGGGAACAAAGGTGCAACAGTGATGAGAGAAAGTGGTGGGAAAACACAGCAGTAAAATTTAATGCATTCTCTGAGATTACAGCTACAGCTGCCAAGTCGTTCCTCGTGCTGTCACTACAGCAGTGGTGACAGCTCTGGTCTCAACCCGACCTTCCAGCCTCACCTAAAGCAGCACAACCCTCCAGGGGATTCCTGCAGGCACAGGGCTTTGCTGTGCTGACAAACATCAGCGTTGCCCCAGCAGGTGTGTGCACACCAACTCACACCCTGATACATCCCTGTGCTAAAGACACCCTGGGAGATCCCTGCCAAGGTCTGACATCCAGCCAGGCTCTCACGTGGGAGCTGCTCCCTGCCCTTTCCCAGCAGGCTGAAGTGGCTCCAAGGAGCCCCTGGCAGAGAGATGCACCAGGGCCACAACAGGAGCACCCAGCAATGCCCCACCAGGCTGCAGTCCCACGCCAAGGACACGTGGAAGGAGCTTTGTCCCAGTTAACCACAGCAGGAGCCTGTTGCATGAACATATTATCAGTTTCCCTGCATGCAGGCCTGCAGAAAAATCTTCCCATGGGAAAGCATCGTTTACTGTCCTTTTACTCTGTACAAGTTTCTGTAAACAAATCTCTGAGTTGTGTTTCAATGACATTTGGATTTCTCTGGCCTGTCTCCTGATACAGGAGATGGGGATTTTTCTTCCTTTCAGCCTATGAGGTGAAAAGTTGTTATCTCTGATTGTGTAAGCTATTCTGACATTCCTTGGACAGAGCTGGGAGCAGCAGCTTCAATGCTCAGGTCTGGGCAGATAATAGCCCAATTCTTTTATGAATTCTTTGTATTATGGAGTCATGTTAATAAATCACATTTAGCCTTCTGAAATTATTGCAAGGGTCCTTTGTCACCGCAAGGACCACGGCAATAGGAGCCAAGGCTCCAGCATTTCTCATGCCCCTCTGCACTCTGTTTGCCAGGAAATTTTTCAGTGAGGGCTCTCAGTGTGTCCTGTACAACCGGTTGAGGGGAGTAAAACAATTCATTTTTGCCCATGGGTTTAATTTGCCATGAGTAAGGTCAATGCCAGCCCCCAGGGGCTGCCCTGGGAAGGTGCCAACCTCACCAAGCACCTGCAGAGCCCTGGCTCGTGCTCTGCCCTTCACTCAGACAGGTATCTTCAATACCTTGAAACACTATTTTCTCTTTCAAGCCCATTCCCCCAACAAACAGAAAAGAAACCAAAGGGAAAATAAGTAAGTGGGAAAAGAAAACCACCCCAGGGAGGGATGGAAATTTGAGCCCACAGTGTTAAATTGCACTAAATAACTGAAAATCAATGTTGTTCTTCCTTTTCCTCAGGGCACAGCCATACACAGCAGCACTCCAGGGATTCCACCAGCCTGCTACATCCACTTACTTTTATTGCAAGCAAGGGCCCACTGCTGACAGTGGAAACAATATCCCCGGAAAAAAGCAATGGCCATTTTTAAAAATAAAATAATAGTTATAATTACAAGAGAACTGCGTTTCTTCTTTGCTCTATTACTTTCATAACTTTGCTAATACTCCTGCTGATGTCCAAGGGTACCTGCCTTGAGATGAAGACACAAGAGCACACCAATAGCTGCGAGGAAACATCAATTAAAAAAACTCCAAGCAGCACTGCAATTAAGACACAGGGCTGGGAATCATCCCTGCAGCCTTTCAGAACAACTGGAAAAACAAACCTCAATTAAGAATGCAGTCATTAAAAAAATCTGCAAACACAAGAAAACCCAAATCAATTTTATAAAGCTGCCTCAGGCTTCCAATGCTCTTCATCCCAGTGTATCCCATCTGGAGCTGGGCTGAGGAATCCAGTGGCAACATATGTTGGTTTTGCCTCTGTTAAGGGTGAGGAGCTGCTGGAGAGGAGGTGCCCACACCATGCAGGGCTGTGGAGTGTGGGTTTCATGGTTACTCCTCCATGCCAGGGGGCAAATGGGGCTGGCAGCAGATTTAGGAACACCAACACGCTGCCCTGGGAGATTTCCCTACCCTGCTCTAAGCTCTGCTGCTCTAGACCTACCACACCATGTCCCCTAAGAGCCATGGGGACACCTGGATGATCTGATCCAGGAGCAGGAATGAGCCTCTCTGGTGTGTCCAGCTGCTGCTCCTGGCTGGCAGCTTCTCCAACGACTTAGACGGATCTGGGGACTGAATTCAGTCTTGCCCACAGCCTTGGCTGGCACAGCAGAGCTGTTGGCACCTGCTCTGGAAAGAGCTACACCTGCACGTGCCACGTGCCTGCCTGGCCCTGAGCCCTGGCTCAGGAGCACACAGGGGTGGCCCCAGCAGGAGCACACAGGGGTGGCCCCAGCAGGAGCACACAGGGGTGGCCCCAGCAGGAGCACACAGGGGTGGCCCCAGCAGGAGCACACAGGGGTGGCCCCAGCATTCCTGCTGCAGGCTGGCTGGGCTGGCAGGGGCAAACTCCTCCTTGTGCTGTCACACAGAAACTTCCTGACAAAGCCTTGACTCAGGGAAACAGCCCAATCCAATTAATAACTGCTTTGGTTTTGCTTTGCCAGGTGGCAAAAGCAGAGGAGAAGCAATTCTATTCTGCTGGACACACAGGCACCCCCAAGCTCCTGTTTGGGATGCTTCACCAGTGGGATTTGTTACTTGGTTTGTTCAGGCATTGTCACTGAGTTGTCCCTTGAGAGATTCTGCACCCAGGGATGGTGGAAATAGGTCTAAACACCATTACTGAGGGAATGGATATTAGCAATAATATCCATCCTTCTTTACAAGCAAGGGGTCAGACTGCTGGGGGATGAAAAGCCTTCCCCAGGGAAATTTTGTGGCATGCAGGCACCAGAGCTGAATCTCCTAATTCCAGGTACAAACCTTCACTGGCACAGATGCTACAGCCTGAGCAGACTTTGCACTGACTTAAAATATTGGCCTTTACCTCACCAGCAGAGAAATAAATGTCCCTAATTTCTGGATACAAATTGGAATTTTCAAATTGGCATCTGCATCTTCCAAATAAAATGAGGAAAATTGCCCATTAAATCAAATAGCAATGAAGTGAGGATTCAGCCACAGACATATTCAGGGAACCTGCCTCGGGAACACAAAACTACCCAGCTCCATTAATGTAATGATGCATTTTGATGAGGAAGTCACTTGGGGCATGTTAGCATGAAAACTGCAGGGATAAGATCCTCCAAGGCTGATATTGCAGCACTTCACTTTGCTCATGCCAAGCATAATCTGACCTAAGATTTAGAGCCACCACTTAGTGACAAATTAAAGAGACAAAGACCAGATGTCAGATCACAGACAAAGAAGTTGTAAGACTCTAAAAAAACTGAAAGCAGAAACTTGAAAGAATTGGCCCCAGTTGTTAAAATCCTCTTTTCTTGGTTATGCAACATCCAAAATATCTTTGATTTGAAATAGGAGATGTTAAAATTTTATAGAGAAGTTGCTGAATTCTTCTGCAAAAGCAGCTTTTCCAAACATTCTCATCCATCAAAATTATTTTTTGCTGATAATTAGCCTCAGAAAAATGCACTTAATCAAAGTGACATCCATTACTTCTCGCTCCTGTAAATAGGACTGTGGCTTCTGACGATGATTTTCTGGAAAGCGTTCAGACTATTTAAATTAGGCAACAAATAAGCTCCTAATGACACTTTTCTGAGATACAGTGTAATTTTATTTATGGGGCTTCTTTTATACATGCCCCATCCCAGCTGTCAGCACTGTCCAAGAAAAGAGCATGCAGGAGATCAAAAACTGCCACAGTCAGGACAGCAAACATCAAAGGGATGCCACAGCTTGGGGTATGAAACAATATTTATCCATCCAGCAGATGTGCTTTCTCAGCTGCCTTTAATCAGCCCTTGCAGCATCACTTCAGAACAGGAGCCTGGCTGGCAGCACCCAGCTCTGAGAGGATGCTGTGCTCAGCTCCTGCTCCCTTCCCCAGCACCCCCTGGCCTCGCTCCCACAGCTCTGGCACAGAGGATTCCCAGCCCAGAGGAGCCCTGTGCCAGGAATGTGAAAAGGCAGCCAGGCCCCAGCAGGGTTTGTGCCCCCAGCTCCTCACCTTGTCTTTGTTTCAGGCTCAACATCCTGAACTCTGCCTTGGCTGGTGCAGCCCAGAGGCTCCGGGTGCTTTCATCTCCACAAAACATCAGTGAGATGAGAAATGCAGAACTGCCATAAGCAAGCAGAACAAATCCATTTTTCTCCCAGTATTGACATCGACAGCACCTTCCAAATGGGAAACAAACTCCTGAACTAGGCAGGACTAATGCCAGGCAAGGGAGACAACTGCAAGGTTCCCAAAGAGAACCTTCCCTCCCCAAAGGAGAAATCACCTCCCAGTCCCTATCAGTCAGATTCTTGCCCTGAGAGCAGTTTGTACCCCCTGGGAATTTGGAGCTGAGTGACACCTAATCCTGCTTTTCTAACCCAAAACCTGCCTGGCAGAAATGCCAAGCCCAGAATTTAAATGCAGCTAAACCCAAAGCCTTCCACCATCTCATGGCAGTGAGTTCCAAAGATGAGTAAGATGATCCTGGAAGGAGCACTTGGACTGACAACTCTAAATTTGCTTGTCATTAGGCTTTTCTCTCTCTGTTTCACAAATCCATTTTCCTCCCACATTCCCTTCCCAGTCAGTCGTTTCCTATTTGCTTCCTGGCCAATTTATTGCATCCACCACAGGACGTTGGAAGTGTTATTTTAATTCTCCTGTCAATCAGTCCACCTGCCAAAGAGCAAGCCCTGCTCAGGTCGGCTGTGCTCATCTTTCACATTCCAAAAAACAAAAGTAAAATTAGGAGCAGCCTAATTTACCCATTCCACCTCACATTCACTGATCAGTTCCTTTGGTTTCAGAGGTTATCTGGACCTACTCTTTCCTCCTGCCGTACCACAGCTCTCTGATTATCTCCTTGTTCCAACGAGCTCTCATCTCCTCAAGCTCCAGCATTACCTCACTCCCTTACCTCAGCCCAGGGTTGGTGTCTCTTCAGCATCCCCTGTGATGAGGATGCACTAATTCACCTCTAACAGGAAGGGTTTTAATTCTCCAGAAGCAGCAAAACCCGGGCTCCCCTTTGGCCTCCAGTCCTTTTAGTCTTTGCTGACCCCAGAAACCTCCTCACTTCCAGCAGCACGCTCATTCCAGGGTAATGTTCAAAAGCAGGTATTTGACACCCATTTATTTACAAATAAACGAGATATTCAGCGTTATGGGTGTTTTCCTTCAGTGTTACACCTCTAAGTCCAACGAGCTCTATTTTACCACCCATGGTTCCCCACAGAGTTTATGTGGGGGAATTCTCCTCAGCACATCCCTGTCAGGGCTGCAACAAAGCCCTTCCAAGCACAACTCTGAGCTGCTTATCATCCACAAGGACAGCAAAGCCAAAAAGTCTTTCTGCTTTTCTTTTTTTTTTTCCTTCGCCAGCCTAAATCAGCTCCTGATTCAGTGGGTTTGGAGCAGACTAATGAACTAGTCATAATTACTCCAGCGAGCTTGATTCAGCCACAAGGTCCCAATATTATTAATGACTTGGACTGGAATTTAGGCCTAACAGCAACATTTCCCAAAGCTCACAGCTCATCTCAGCTCCCAGGGAAGTCAAGTGGGCTCCACTGAACAGCAGATGTGGGCTCAGAGATCTGCATTCCCAAACACAGTGAAATTATCAGTATTTTCCAGATGAAGGGGAAATCAAACGCCTCAAGAATACAGCACAAAGCCAGTGAAACTGAGATTACTTTAAGAAACAATGCTAATGAATTCTTGAGAAACAGGGCTAATGAATTAACAAAACAACCCAGAGTATCTCCACATTAAAATTAAAGGGAGATGCTGAATCAGAAAGACTCAAATTTAGAGGAAAACTAAGGTTAAGGGGTGTAACCAGAGAAATACAGAAAGAACACAATCTGCAATTGCCATCTTCCGTATTTCAGATGCTTTCAAATACTTAAATATGAAAACTATTAAACCTTCAAACTTGACCAAATGAGCCATATCACAACCATTCTGAAACCCAGACATTTTCTGCAGCAGGAATTTCCTGTTAACTTCTCACTTGGTGTCATAAAACTATATTAATGTTTAAGTGTCTGTTAAGGAAATCTGGGCTTTAAAACCTCCAGGATCACAGACTCCTTTTTGAGCCAGACCAATTTTATGCAGCGATAAAAGTTAGGAACACTTACAGAGAACATTTGTAAAACCCACATTCACAGTCTCAAAGCCAAATTCACTTTTTTTTTTTTTTATGGTACTTGTACATATAAAAAAAAGAAATTATCTTTTAAGAGAGATGCACAAAAGCCTTGATGCAGGTGTACCAGGCACACAGCAGCTAGTCAAGGACTAACCAGTAATTGAAAGGTTTTTTCCAACAAGAATTACATATCTCTTTGTTTGCATCACGCAATTAATTGGTGGGGAAAGATAAAAATCTGACTCCCCGTTAGCACTGCAGCTCCTGGGTATCTATGATATGAACAGAGTTGAAGGGAAGGTGCTTGTTCCTCTTGATTTAACTGTTCTGCCCATGGAATTCTCTTGCCACTCATGGCATTCCCTCTGTTTTTCACTCAGCCTGGGGATAAATCCCAGCCAGGCAGCAGCAGCAGGCTGGAGCTCAGCACAAAACAGCCATTCCTCTGGTCATCCCAAGGAAGGGCGAGTGGCACCACAACCCCAGCAGCTCTTCAGAGCCACCCTGCTGCCAAGGCAGTGCCCGAGAACAGCCTGGAGGAGCCGTCCCTCCTCAATAAATGCTTGTCAGCCCAAATTCCACACATGGTGCCACAGGGACTTCCACCAGCCCCTCGCTATCCCAGACACCGACCCCTTCTCCTGCTTGCCAGCCCCTGGTGGGACTCTGGGGCGCAGCTCAGTGCACCCACAACTCCCAGCACATCCAGCGCCCTGGAGCACCCAGATGTCCCCGAGCCGCTCTCCGAGGCACCCGCGGCCTCACCCGCACATCCCAGCGGTGTCGCACTCCAGCACACCCCGCAGGCTGCCACCAGCCCCGTGTCCCCAAGCTCGGCCGCCCGGAGCCGCCGCCAGCACCGCGGAGAGCTCCGCGCCGGGCGGCTCCGGCCCCGCGCCCGCAGCACCGCGGAGAGCTCCGCGGCCCGGAGCGGGAGCCGCGGGTGTCCCAGGTGTGTCCTCCCACCCCAGGTGTGCGCCCCCATCCTCGGCAGCGCCCCGGGTCCGTGTGTCCCTCCCGGCGGGTCGGTGTCCCCGCGCCCTCCACCCCGCCGTCCCCGCGGTGCGCCCCGAACCTGTCGTCGCTCTGGAAGGACTGGTCCCCCAGCAGCAGATCGCGGAAGCGGTACCGGGGCGGCAGGGGCAGCACCTCGGACTCCAGCTCCGTCATCTTCAGGGAGGCGATGTCCAGAATGACCCCGCTCTTGCGGCTCCCGCCGCCGTCCCCGCCGCCGCAGCCGCCGGGCGACGAGAGCCTGCGGGAGAGAGGGAGAGCGGCAATGGGGGGGCGAGGGGGAGCCCTGCCCTGCCCGCCCCCGCCCCAGCGCCTCCTCCGGGGCCGGCCCCGCGCCACCCCCCGCACCCCCGGCCGCGATTACATTGCGGGGCAGGCGGCCGTGCCCCCCCTGCACAGCGCTCCCCCCGGGGGCATGGGTGGCTCGGGGCTCCGCCGGCTCAGGAGAGGGGCCGGGGGGGTGGGCAGGGTCCCCCGGAGCGCCCCGCAGAGCGACGCCGGGCACAGGACATTTGCTGCTCGGCAGGCGAGCGACGGAGAGCAAGAGGAGCCAATGGAAAAGCCCGAGTGCCGGGAGGAAATCAAACTGCTCGCAGGATAATCGAGAGCTGCCAGCCAAACCCAGATCCACCCCCGGCCTCCCCCCGCGACCAAAAGTAGGGACGGGAGGCAGGCAAGGCGATGGCTCCACAAGCGTGCTGGAAGCAGAAGCACAACCTCCTCTCTGGACTGCTGGCACTTAAATCATCCGAACAACCCCAGGATTAAATGAGAAACCGCGAAGGCTGATGACTCAGTCGCCTGTCCAGCTGCCAAGTGTCGTGGCCAGGAGGATACATCACCCATCCCTTGGCACGCCGGTGGCTCCCGACAGGGGGTGGGGGATGGCAGTGCCTGCGAGAGACCCAAGGTGATGGCTCACAGACAGCTGCGTGTGGCCACTACACACAGAGAGGAGATTAAACCCAAGCAGCCCTCAGAAGGTTATTTCAGAGGGTTAAGGCCTTTCTTTGGTCTCTTTTCTCAAAGCACATTCGTCAGCCAGAACGCGGGTGCACCCCTGCCACCCACATCAGCTCGATCTCAGCAGATTGGGGTGAAACTGCAACTTCACAAAGCAGCAGAGCCATTCATTGCAGAGACCCCAAAGGCAGCACCCCAGCTCCTGATCCTTTCTGGTTCGGCTTCATCACTGAAACCCATCCATGCCATGGCAGGAGCACCAATTTCCGACTCTTTGTGGGAGGAGGGGAGGACAGGGAGGGCTTGGAAGAGGAGAAGTTGTGCCTCTGAGCTGATTCTTTGTCCCTCACATGTAACTCTGGAGTGTGAGGCAGCAAATAGCTGAAAGACTCCAACTCCTGTCTGATGTACTTCCAAGAGCCTCATCCAAAGACTCTCCAACTCATTCCCAGCTTCTTCCCACAGCTTTGCCTCCAGTACACCCTGCACAAGCTGAAGGCAGGCAAAAGAGCTTCCAGCAGCTGGATGCTGAACTGGCACTGAGCAAATATCCAGGGATTTGCCACAGGGGTGGGAGCTGAGGCTCCTCAGATCATCTTCTGCCTTTAACAACTCAGCCCCTGTAAATCAGCTCCCAGCTGACCAGATTCCAAAGTCCTGCTCAGCTCTCGTTCCCCAGTTTCCAGAAGAGCAACGGGCATGCCGAATTTCTGCTGAACACAGCCCCAGAAGACAGCCCAGCCCGCTCTCAGTGCTTCAGATGGTTCTCACTGATGTTATTTGCCACTTAATTCTATCCCCCCCAGAGCTTTTCAGTTCCTTTTAGCTGCCACGTGCACAGTGCAGCCAAGGCTCTGCACTGACTAATGCATCTGTGCAGGGCCCTGGGCATCAGGGAGGTTATTCTATGCTGCTCATTGATCCAAAACTTGGTATTTAAGATAAATCAAGCCAAAACTCCTGTCAACTCAAGCACTCCCTCCGGAACAACTGATATAAACACCAAAGTTTGCTGACCACCTCTAGCTCGTGTTGCAAAGGAGGATCTAACATTAAGCACAAAAAAAAAAAAAAAAGCCAAAATTAAGTCTTTCCTCTTAGAGCTTAACTATGATAAATTAGGCCAAAAGCAGGCTGTTTCTAGGCCATCAGGGCAGCATTCTGAAACTCAAATTTCAGCATGAGAAAATGCAATTTTTAAAAATTATCCACTCTCTTATTATAACCACGGTTTAAAGTGGGTGGCCAGGTGCCTGGCTCCAAGTGGGGGTGATTATAATTGTGTTTGAAGGAGACTGTGACACCCAGTGCTCTCCAGTGATGATGAAGTACCTGTTTAAGGGAGCTCCTTGTTTCCTTTCCCAGAGGAAAGGCCGAGTGCTGCAGCTGCACAGCCATGGACACACTGCCTGCCATGTGGAAAGGGCATCTTTACTCACAGCTGCCACCCTGGCTGACACTCCACAGCTCCTGTGGGTCTGGACAGGCAGGGCCATCCTTATCCTGCACCCTCTGGGAGCTGTGGATGCTCACAGCTATTCCCAGCCATTCTCCTGGATATCAAACACTCACCTTTTGGGGTTTGGGTGCTGTTTTGTTGTTTGGGTTTTTTTGTTTTTTTTTTTTAATTCCACATGATTCTTTTCCAGCTCAATGAATCCATCTCTCCTGGCCTCAGATCATGTGTCAGATCACAAAACAAAGCAAACATTTACCACTGTCCTCTATCAGCATTTAGAAATTGTAGTAAAATCCAATTATATCAGTAGCTCTGGAAACACAATTTCTGCTATTTGCATCTGAGTTTCTTCTCCCATTGGCAGTAGCAGCTACACTTTGAATGCATTTTCTCTTATTCTTGCATACAAAATCATTCAGAATTTTTAAATTTTGGCACATTTGTTTATTCTGGATGAAGCTTCACTAGAAGAAACACTGCATTGGCTTATTTGTTAAAATGTCTTTATCAATTGCACAGTGACTTTGAGATGCTGCCCATCGATGTCTCAGACAAAAGTGCTCCTGCACTGCACACAGATCTCCTGACACTGGCACAGAGGATTTACAACCTCCCCTCCCAAGCACAGGGATCCTGAGCTATGGAAATGCCACAGCAACCTGGCTACTTCCTCAAAGCTGTAGTGGTATAAAATAAAAAATTCATGAACAAGCTCATTTATTGCATAGTCTTCAAATACTACCGAAAAGAAAAATAATCCTGGAATGGCTTACAGCTAAATACAGATCTGCAGCTTTATTTTTATCATCCCTTCCCCTCCTTCCTCCAGAACCATGTACCACTAAAACAGCATATGGGAACCTCAACACTCTTCCACTCTCTCTCCACAGCAGCGTCTCTCTCCCAGCCTGGCCAGCCATTGGGAGGGTGACACGCCCCTGCTCAGCCTCCTGGGGACCCTGGAGCTGGCCCCGAGCCCTGTGTGACCCGGGCCAGACCTCTCTGGTCCCTTAAGGCACAGCCAGAGCCGTCACTGCCCGGCTCAGCAAACACCCAGCCCGGGAGCCACACCCGCCCTGGGCTCCTGCAGTCCCTTCCCGGGCCCAGCCACCTTCTGCCCTTGCTGGTTCCAGCTGGGACACCCAGGGGAGCCTCGCTGGGACACCCAGGGGAGCCTCGCTGGGACAGCACCGTGCCCTGGGGCTGGGAATGCCGGCACAAAAGCAGGGAGAGCCGAGGAGCTCGGTGTGGCTCTGCAGTGCCACGTGCTCCCTGGAGCTCCTCAGATCCAAGAGGCAGCTTTGCCTCAGAGGAAAATCCACAGGCAGGGAGCTGCTTTTAATGAATATTAGGATTTCCATTATTGTTATTTTTAACCATGTCTGTCAAAGAAGAGGAAGGACACAACCCGAGTTCCTCCCCTGCTTCCTTGCACACCACAAAAACCACAGCGCATCTTCCTGCTCCCACCACAAACCAGTCCTGGGGTCATCACAGGCCCCACACTTGTGCTGTGGGATGGAACTGCCCAGACCTGCCAGGCACCTTCAGGAGCTCCAAAGCTCTCAGTGACACCTCTGCTCTGTCAGCACCAAAAGTTATTGGAGGACATGCTCTCCCTCTCCTTCTGAGGGCTGGGCTCTGCAAACAGAACAGGTGAACCCACATTTGGGGCAAGTTCTTGCATAACCTCCAGTCTAAACCTCTCCTCTCCCACTCCAAGCTGTAAAAGGAGCCAGAGGCACAAGGTCCTGCTGGCAGCCATCTGCTCTAAGTCCATCCTTGCCCCAGGAGGATGGCCAGGGAGTCTGGATGTGCTGCCAGGAAAGCGAGTACCTCGTGTCCAACATCAACATCCCCTCCTCAGGCAAAGCCACTTCTCCTCACGTTTTGGGACCCAGCACTCCCTGCAGCACCACAGGCAGCTGCTGCTGTGCCTCCTGTCACCTCTAAGGGCATGGAAAGGACAATCCCTGGCTGAAACAGTGGAGCAAGAGTCACACACAGGGTCTGACCTTTCTCTTGCTGTTGGCACCGACACAAGACACAATCTGCTGGCTGAACCCAAGCTTTGGGCAGCAAACGGGCACTGGCTGGGCAGGAGCCTCCAGCTGCTCTTTGCTGGCCCAGACCACCACAGGGTGAGAGTATCTGGATTGCACCCAAGGGCTGGGATGCTTCTCCACGGGGTCCTTGGGGCCAGGCTGCTCCAGGACAGCAAGGACTCTGCCATGTCCTGTCCTCCCTGACCCAGCCGTGGCTGCAGAGTCTGGTCCTGCATCCTGGTCCATCCTTGGCAAGCCCAGCCACCACCAGGCTCTCTGAGCCTCTCCAGGGAACCAAGCCACACAGGAAATGCTGCCTTTTCTTTTCCTATAGTTATTTAAATATATACAATCATCTCGTGTTTGTTTCTCCTCCCACAGCTCTTCTGGTTACCAGGTTACAGCTGTTCTCCCCTCTCTTTTTGGTTTGGGGTTTTTTTCCCCTCTGAGTGACATCCCTGTGGGGTCTCCTAATGGCTGGAGTGCGTGGGGACACAGATTTGGTCCCTAGAGCCAGGCTGGAAGGCAGCACATCCTGGAGCTGGAAGGCTGTGAGTGCCCTCACAGCCACTGCAGCAGGGCTGGCACCGCTTTTGGCACGGAGGGGTGGCAGAGGTGGCACAGCACAGCTGAGGAGAGGGCAAGGAGCAGGCAGGGAGGGAAGGCAGCAGCTCTGCACACGTGTGTGGGTGAGCACATGTGCAGGACAGGCCCCAGCACACACGTGCCTCACACAGCACCACAGCATCCCCCTGCCCAGGCATCGCCCTTCCCGAGCCAGCCCTGCAGGGACATCCCCATGGAAGAGTCAGGGTGCTCATTTCAGAGCTGTTTTCTCTGCCAACACCTCCTCTCTGTGAGCAGCAGCCAAGTCACTGCTGGTTCTGTCTTGGCTTGTTGAGGAAGAGCCCCAGGCTCTCATCCCACTGTCACCTCTCCCTCCCCAGAGGTCTCACAGTGACCCACAGTCACTGCTCATTGCGACACCCGTACTCCTACGATGGTTGTGGGTTTGATGTTTTTTGATTCAAAGAGTTTAAAGAGCTCTGAGGGATGTGAACAGGCCCATCCCAACACCCAAGTCATCACTGCCATGTAGCCTGAGCAGCTTTGGCTCAAGCCTTGGTTTTGGGTACAGCAGCTGTGGAACACACACTCACACATCTCTACATACACACACTCACAGTGTATGAAGTGCTCAGTCTCCCAGATGGAACTCCTGCAGCCAAATTCCCATCTCCACAGACAGCTGGACTGTCCACGTCAGGAGCTGCTGTTGCTCAGAACTTCTCCAGAACTGCTGAGCCCTGTGACAAATCCATCCATCGCTTCGCTTCCAACAAGCACAGGCAATTTAGCACCACAGGCCTCACGGAGAAATTAGCATTTTGTGTGTTTCACGTGGAAAATGAACAGGAAGAGTGAGTCAGTGCAAAGCTCCACAAGCCTTTCCCCCGCTGGCAAATGCTATTTTCTAGAAGATAAAAGCAGAAATTGTACCTTCCAGGTCCAGAGCCACTTTTCTCATTAGACAGCCCTGCATTAGCAATTGAGCCCCACATCTCCCCATCCCTCCTGGCCTGGGGCACACAAATGTTTTGTGTGGCAGGGTAGAGCTCACAGGAGGCACAACCCCACAGAGAAACCTTTTCCCTCTTCTCTGATCCCACAGCAGCACATGAGTGGCAGAGGCAGCTCAGCATCCCCAGTGAAGTTTTCCAGTGCTGGCCCTCCAGGGGAAGAGATCCAGTGAAGGTGAGCCAGAGCCATCCCCTTTTTTCCAGAGCATCCTGTCTGGAAGGGCTGGAAGTGCTGGAGGTTCCCAGCAGGCACAAAGGCAAACAAGCTATGCTGATGTCCCTGGTGACTGCAAAGCCCAAATAACACTGGGAAAAAGGAGGGAGGGAGAGCACATCCTGCACATCCTGGGCTCCTGGCAGGTGAGGGGACCAGCTCCTACTCTTCAGGGCTGGGCTGGGGCCTCCTCATCTCTTTAATAAGAAAAACCAACCTGGAGTAGTGCAAGGTCTGCTGGAACCAATGTGGTCTGTGGAAGGTTCCCTGCCCACAGCAGGGAGTTGGAACTGCAGGATCTTTAAGGTTCCTTCAGCCCAAATCCTTCTGTGATTCTATGACTTGCAACCAGTCTATTCCATTGTGTAAATATGCAAATAACATGCAAATTAGCTCAGCTGATCCCTTGCAGCACAACATACCAAGCCTGCTTGCCTAAGGACACAGCTCTGCTCCCCACCCCAAAGTCCTTGAGCAAAGGGCTCCAAGGGCTCATTCCCAGCATCTCATCCAGCAGCAACCTCAGGAGAAGGGGCAAACCTGAAATGCTCAGCCTGCAGAGCCAAGGTCACCAACCCTGCCAGGAAATTCCTGACTCAGCCATCTCCAGGGCTATTTGTGGATTACATCAGGCCCCATCTCTGCCGTGAGAGCTGACTGCTGAGGAGCAAGTTTCCCGGAGTGTCCAGCCCTTTCCAGCAAGGACATCACCCCTGTTCCAGCCTGTCCCAGTGCTGGGTTTGTAGGGTGGCCTGGGAACACACACAAATTCTTCTAAAAGCTGAATCAACCCCAGTGCTCAAGAAATGAAGCAACCAGGACCCACTGCTGGAGAAACAATCCCTGGGGGTGAGGCCCTGCCAGTCCCACTGGGAATTTCACACCAGGTTCCTCAGGAAAACCACCCAGCCTTTCATGACAGGGTGCTGCAGCATGCTGGGATAACACCAGGCTCATGATTCACGCCAACCAACCACAACAAATCTTAAACAGATTATTAAACTAAAAAGAGAACAATTCCCTTGCCACAGCCTCCAGAGCTGTTCCTGGAGAGCCAATGGCCAACCCTCCACTCCTGTCTGTGATATTCCAAGGGACACAATCCTGGCAATCTCTCACTCCCCCTCACCTCAAGTTGTTACATCCTCAGCCACATTTGTCAGTGCCCAGTAACTTTCAGGCTGATGTGAAAATAAAAAGACTACAAGATTGGGAAAGTGTTAATTTTTGCTAATAAATTGCTGGGGAAATCCTCCCTTCTGCCCAGTCTCAAGCTGCTACAAGCAGCAAGGGTTGGAGCATGGAGAAAAAAAACTTCTTTATGCTCCAGACTGCTGCAGAACAGTCCCTGCTATGGAAGCAGAAAATAATAGAGGGATGTGGGAGGAGGAAGAGTCTCTTCACACTGTTCAAAAATACAAAGTCTTGAAGAAATAAACCCCGAGAGGCAGGTTTGTCACCACGTCTGCCGGGCCAGGACGTGATGGGATGAAGGGGAGATGTCTCCTGGATTGGAAGGCAGGAGACAAACAGAAGGGGAACATTGAAGCAAATATCAGGGGGGTCCCACAAGGCTCTCCACTATTCATGGCTTCAGAAGGGATGGGGATGACTGCAAATTATCCAGTGTAGTCAAACCAAAACCAGACTGTAAACAGGAAGATCTTGTGGCACTGACTGACCTCGTGATAAAATGTCAGACAAAAATCAGCATCAATAAATTCCAACTGATCCAAAGGGAGAGGGGGGCAATCGTCTTCCAAAAATTAGCATCAATAAATTCCAACTGATCCAAAGGGAGAGGGTGGCAATCACCCTCCTGCACAGGCATGAAGAGGTCTGCAAATCAGCACTCAGAAAAGAGCCAGAGTCACAGCAGATGATGCCACAAAGCCGACAGCTCTCAGAGGGGGTCAAACCCCCAAATTTTAGGGAAGGATTTTCATTCCAGATAAGCCCACCATGGAGTCACACAGACTTTTGGCCCCCCACCTCAGAGCTGAAAGAGCACAGAGAAGGGCACCAGAGGTGGCTGTGGGTTATAAAGTGTTTTGTGCAAGGCAAGGCCAAACAGACCAGGAGGACTCTCTAGCCTGGAAAGAGACACGATGAAAAGCAGATAAAACCAGAGAGGACAACCAGGGAGCAAGAACATCACAGGAGCTCCAGGAGCACAGGGAAATCACAGAGCAGCAGCTCAAAGGAGCAGCAGCATGTTCTGTCACAGAGCAGCTGCATCACAGAGCTCCCATCCTCCTGGGGAAGCAGAAAGCACCAATGGCTTCAGGAGGGAGCAGGTGAATCCCTAGGGAAGCATCCATCCGGGCTGGCACAGCCACTGGTACAACCTCCAGCCCTGGGAAAGGCTGCTCTGTCCTGCCCTCTGTCCCTGCCACAGAATCACACCTTGGGTTGGGTTGGAAGGGACCCTAAACAGGTCAAGGACACCTTCCTCTATCCCAGGTTGCTCCAAGCCCCATCCAGCCTGGCCTTGGGCACTGCCAGGGATCCAGGGGCAGCCACAGCTTCTCTGGGCACCCTGTGCCAGGGCCTGCCCACCCTCACAGGGAAAAATTCCTTCCAAATATCCCATCTAAACTTTCCCTCCTGCAGTTTCTGTCACCAGGCACTTTCAAAGGACACCAGGCCAGAGGCACCTGTGCTCAGAGCTCGCCTGGCTCTTGGCCTGGCTTTATTCATGAGAAGGATGAATGAGATGTTCCACACTCCAGCCCAGCCTGGCAGGGATGCAAGAGAAACCTCACAGGCTCCAAAACAAATTGCGTGCAGCACTCGGGAACCAGGCGTGGGGGTCAGGGACAGGTCGCTGCAGGAGGATTGGGAGGATTCAAATAGATGCTGTAAATATTTTTGCAAAGCGCAAAGAGCCCTGAGCACAGGCAGTGACCTACTTTGTTCTCCAGTGAAGGGTGACACAGCCATGCCAGAGCCCAAGGGCAGCTCCCAAGGAGGACACTCAGCACAATGGGGGTCCTTTCATGAACAGAATAGTGGGGAAGGGTCCCAAAACCTCCTCCCACTGAACCAGGTGTGCTGGTGGGTGCAGCAGCCCAGAGCCTCACACTTCCCTTTCCTAACCATCTGAGCAAAACAAGAGCAGAATTCTATCTTATCTCTGCTACATAAACACCATGAAAATACAGGATGTTTGGCCCTGTCGTTTTATGGCTCCCCATTGCAATTTCTCCTGGAACAGCAGGGCCCGGATGCCCACGGGCAGCCAAAGCAACAGTTGTTGCAATCCACAAGGCTGACTTTCTGGAAGCTGATAAATGTCCAAGCTAGTAATCTGGCCTGGAGGAACTGATTACTAATTAGCTACAGAGTCTGGTTCAGTGCAAGCTCTGCCAAAGAAGCAGCTTCTCATCCATTTCCAGAAAATTGAAAACTGAAGAGACAACAACAGGCTGTCAGCTGCAGGGACCATCCCTGTGCTAAACTGAGACAGTTCCTTGGATTCATCTAAAGATTAGCAGGAGAAGACATGGGAGAGCCATCCTGGGCCTGGATGAGTGCTCACACTTAGCAAGAATCCCATTTAATCAATATTTTTTTCTTTTCTCCTGCCTTAGGACTCAGGCAGAGGCTTTAACCAGAGTGGCAGAAAGTGCCTATGGGCATTTTTAACCTGGCTGCCACTGCTCCAAATCTCGCTGCAATTTCTAGGGCCAAAAGCCCTGTCCTGGCCACCCAGCCAGGTGGGGCTGAGCACAGCCCCTGCCAAACCCAGCCCCCTGGAGCTGACATTCCACAGGAACATCCCGAGTCTGGCAGGCTGCTGCTCAGCCCCTCTGCCACTTGGAGCAGCTGGGACCCACCTCCCCTCCACACCCCGCTCCCAAACCCTTGGCACAGCCCCCAAATCCCTGCTCCCACGGGCTACAAACAGCAGCAGCCACGCAGATCCCCCAAAAGAGCCATTTCGAGCAGACACGAGAAAAGCCACGTACGTCTAAGGCAAAGCCATGACCTTCCTAAGCAGCTGCTCCAGGTAGCGCCGCCTTCTTCCAGCTTTTCCTTCTCAGACGAGCCATAGGAGCAGGAGGCAGGGGACGGAAAATCCGAGCCTCCTCCCGCCCCTCCCTGCCTCTCCCGCTGGCCCCCTGGCTCGGGCAGGATATTTTTGTGTGAGTCCTTCCATCTGGCGGCTCATCCATCACCGTGCCCGGTGCCCTTACATGGGCAAGGCGGGGGAAGCGGCCGGAGGAAATCCTGAGTTCCCCCAAGTGACAGGCTGGATCCTTGTGCAAACATTTACCCAGATTTCCCACGAGGTAGGAAAGCGAAATTTAGGCTCTTTGTACCCTCTGGGTGCCAGAAATGTGTATTTGCTCTCCAAACAAACTCTCAAGTGCTTTTACAATTAACCCTTTGCTTCCCACCTGGGAGGGACTTTCGAGACCATTGTCCCCCCATAAAGAGGGCCAGGAGGAAGCTCACAGACATTTCCACACACATCTCCACGCTCAGGAAACCGAGAAGACAGAATTTCCCTCTAACAGCTTTTAAGCCAGCTCTAGATTTGCTAAGTGAAGGGATAATTGAGCTTTCCACTTATTTCAGTGGGGTCAGCCCAGCTGAGGTCCCTTGAACGTTCAGTGAACATGTTTTACATCTTTGCTGCTCCGTCCTGGCTCTCACAGCCCTCACACACACCTGTGGTGACAGCTCTGCTTGTCTGCCATCACACCTACAGCTCCACACCTGGAAGCACAGAGAGGAGACCAGAAGATGGTGTCGGGCTGCTGAGCCCTGCCCTGCCCGGGGGCTGTGCACAAACCCCAGAGCAGCCTGGAGAGGAGGGGAAACCCGCGGGAGGTGAGGGAGAAACTCCTGCAGCAGGCAGAGGCTGAGAGACAGCAGGTGGCTAAATGTGGATGATCATCCCCCGACAGGATTTGTGCCCCCAGCCCAAGCTGCAGAAGAGGAAAGCAAAAGCAGCTCAGCCAGGGGCCCCCCGGGATGGTCTAATGGTGCTCATTGCCCGCTCCTGCCCTTTCTCTTTAGCCTGTCTGGAACAATCCTTTTCTGCTTCTTCGGCTGATCAGCTCTGAAAAAGTGCATTAGACACCAGTCTGCTCCGAGCTGGAGCTGGGGAAACTGCCGAGTCCTGAGGGCTCCAGGCAGCTTGTTTAATATCTCCAGAAGGGCAGCAAAGGGCTGAGCGCAAGGGCAGGCAAGACAAGCCACGGAAAGCAATGGCATTTCAACCTCGCCGGAGCCTGAGGGGGTTAGAAACACATCGAGCTGTAGAACAATAATTAGGAAACAAAGTTCCTCTTATCCAGATTGAAGGAGACAGGCAGGAGGATCTTTGGGCAAGGATTTTGTAGTGCATTAGATGAGGATAAATGACCCCGGGCAGGGCTGCAGTGTCAGTAATGAGGAGAAACTCATCTTCCCGTAATGTTGGGGTTGGGAATCTCCAGGAGCTGCTGTCTCCAGCCCGATCCCTGATCTTCGCAGACACAACAACCTCCTCAAGGGTGTCATTTCTGCAGACACATCAAGCACAGCTGCAAAACGAGGCAGTTTGGGGGTTGGGGAAAGCACTGTGCTCTGCAGCCACCCTGCTGTGCCCAAAGTAACCGAGCTGTGTCACCCAGAGCTGGGGGTCCCGAGGCCCCACAGAGCCTTGGACATTGTGTCACTGACAGAGAGAAGGTAATAATGAGGGTCTTAACCCTAAAAAACAATATTCAAGGATTGTATTAGTTACCCTCTCAGCGGCAATGTACTGAGAGTTAAAGGACAGACTGTTTTTACTTTTTTCATTTAGGTTTTTAGGAACAAAACATCATTTCCCTAAATCATGGCGAGCAGATGAAGAAGTAGAAAATCCCAGCCGGGCAGCCCAGGGCACAAACCCAGCTAAGATCCTTATCTGCCAAGCGTGAATTGATACACACAATTCATCTGCACACTTCAGCTGCCGTTTGATGAGTGTGACAGTCAGAAGAGCCACACTAGTAAATTTAACCAGAACAATGACAATACACAGCATTTTTCAGGTAAAACTGGGATACTCCAGCAAGAACCACTTGTGAGAACCAGGTGCTGCTGCCAGGCACGAGGGGATGGTGGCATTGAGTCCCCCTGATCCCAAGCAGCTCTTCCCCTGCACACAGCAGCCCCTCCCTCACACTGGACATTGTAACTTTGGCATAAAACCAGCCCAGAAATGGAGCAGGGGCTGGGCAGCACCTACGGGAATGTAGCTTTTTCCTGAGTGTATTTTAGCCCCTTGGCTTTGGGGTGGCTCCAGGGCTCAGCCGAGCACGGCCTCACCCTCACACCCCGGAGCACAGCCTCGGTCAGAGGGATCAGCACGGACCCTCTTCCCAAGAAGGATGTGACTGCTCGGGGGTGTCCAAGCCCCCCTTCCCCGTACACAGGCAGCTCCCGACTGCCCCGTTCCCGAGGTGCTGTGCCCACAGGGACATTCGCAGGGACCCCGGCCAGGCCTGCAAGTGCCGCAGAAACTTTCCTCCAGGCTCGGGGCACGGGGAGAGCGCTGGGGATGGGGGCGGGGGTCCTGCGCGGCCCCCGAGAGGGGAAAGGGCTCCTCCGGCTGCACCGGGAGCTCCAGCAGCCCCGCGGTTCCCCACGACGGCAGCACGGGCAGCCCCGGGACCCTCCCCAGCCCCGCACCCCCGGTACCTGTGGGCGCTGCCATCGTCGTAGACGAAGGAGCGGTTGGTGTAGCACTCGGAGCAGACCGGCCGCCCCTCC
>VXAX01006836.1:800909-830225 GCA_013399835.1 Leptocoma aspasia
GCCTCTGTCAGCACGACCTTTGGGTGGCTTGCTTTATTTTCTTTTTTCCCCTCCTTTTTCCCTATCTTTCCCCTGTCATTTTCCCTTTCCTTTTCCTTTATCCTCTCTTTCCCTTCCTTTCTTCCTTTCCTTTTCTTTTTTTTTTTTTTCCTTTTTTATTTGGTTGGATTTTTTTTTCCACTACCCACACAAATATTTGTGTTAAGCGCTGCTGCGCCTCGGGCTTGTGCCGAAAGCAAACAGCGCGGCCAAGCCCCGGGAATTCCTGTGCCGTGCTGCGCGGCCGGGCCGGGAGCGTTGATCCTCCCGGGGGGCCCTGCTGCAAAAACACGGCCCCGCTGGGGAATGGCCCCGAGCCCAGGGACAGCGTGGGCAGCCTGGAAACGAGCCGGCCGCCTCCAGGAAAGGGTTAACGGGATGGGCTCCAAGGTGCCTTCCCTCCCCTCCAAGTTCAGCCCCACGTGCCAGGAGGCAGGAGGTGCCACCAGTAATGATGTGGCCAAATGCGAAGTGCCCCAAAACTGTGTCCCCTCGCAGGGGGCCAGACGTGAGCGGCCCCGGGCAGGGTCCCGTTGAGCACCCCCGGCACACGGCAGGGGCGGCCGTGGGGCAGCGGGTCCGGGGCGGTTCTGCCCCAGCTCGGGTACACGCCTCTCCTTTTTGCTTTTTTCGCTTCTCTTTCCGAGCCCAAGCCATTGTGTGGGCGCTGGGGAGTTCGCTGTGGTGGCATTTTATGGGACCCCGGAGCTGTACCGGTGAGCAGATACCCCAATAAAGGAACCGCTCCCACAGAAACGCAGCCCACTGTGCTTTGTGCAAAGCGCCTCTGCCACCTCAGTCACCCAACACACCACTTCGGTCACACCCAGGGGAAGGTGACACCATCCATGCTGGCACCCCGCTGCTTCCAGAGCCTTGGTTTCTCTCCGGCAGCTCCCAGTCCCGCTGGCCCCGGGATACCCCACCCTCGCACTCGGGCTCTGTGATCCACTCGTGTGATCCATCGGCACACGGTGGATGCCGCAGCCCCCGCTCTGCCACAGCCTCCGGATCCAGAGGGAAGTGCCCCCACTCGGATGCGCTGGGCTTTGCGCTTCTCTCCAGCACTGGAGACTCCGTTTCTCCCGCAGCATCTCTTCCTCCTCCTCTCTCTCCATATGGACTCTCCTACACCAGGAGTCATTGGAGAGAAAAGCAATTAATACTCCCCGTGCAATGCACCCGTGTGATGCTTCCCAACCCATCCTGCTTTTAAGTGGGAAGGTTATTCTCCATTCACTAATTGCCTCACATTATCTGGTGCAAAGTGTTAACGTGCAGCTCGGCGAGGAGAGGGGTGGGTGGCACAGCAGCGTATTGACATGCTGGGTGATAACACAGGCGTGGGGGAGGAATTATTTAAAACAGCTACAGTCAGATGCTGAGAGAAATGAAAAATGAAAGAGAAAGAGCCAGAAGAAGAGAACATCCCCATCCAAATGCTGGAGTTTGAACGGCAGAGTGGGACTGGTTCCACCTGGCACTGGTGCCACACCAGTCCCACCATGAGCAGCTGCTCAGGCCACCACAGGGACAAGCTGAGCAATCTGGTGGTGTCCTACCTGAGGAAAGAATTCACAGAATTCACAGAATCACTGGGTTGGGAGAGACCTTTAAGATCATCGATTCCAACCCAGCCCTAACACCTCAACTAAACCCTGGCACCCTGTGCCACATCCAATATTTGTTTAAACACATCCAGGGATGGTGACTCCACCACCTCCCTGGGCAGAACATTCCAGAGCTTTATCACTCTTTCTGGGAAAAGCTTCTTCCTAATATCCAACCTGTATTTCCCTTGGCACAGCTCTGGTCCTGGGGACTGCTCCCAGCTCCAGCACAGAGCAATTCCCTGCACCCCCAAAGCCAAGGGGGGAAGGCAGGGGCAGGCAGAGCAGTGTTCTCAGCAAAGGCATCCTTCAGAATTTTGGGGGCATGGGGCTAAGCCGATCCTTCCTCCTACCAATGCTACAAGTTCTCATTTCCCAGCAGACATTGACACAAAACACAATTTATAAGGATTTCAGGTACCTCCCACTACAGGGCTGTTCTCTCAATTCCCTCAGTCCCGACAGCTCTGCTGGGGACCCCCTGAGCACCCCGACATTGCTGCTGCACCCCAGAGCAGGACAGCACATGTTGCAAGGGGCTGTTTTCTGCCTGGGCAGGGAGTGAGCAGCACACCCGGGTCCGGGCACACCCCAGGATGCCGAGTGCCGTTTCCAGGACCGGGTGCTGGGTGTGAGCAGCTCTCCAGAGCAGAGCCAGGCCCGGGGGCAGCACAGCGGGGTCCTGCCGGGCTCCCGGGGAAGGCAAATCCCCGGTGTGAGAACCCCCAGGGATGAGTGCGGGGGAAGGCCCGGCTGCTCCGACAGACCCCAGCCCAGCTGCCCGAGGAGGGGCCTGGCACAGGGCAGGGAGACTCAGCTCTGCTGTTCCTGCGTCTGGGAGAACAATAAATAAATCTGTGGGAGGCAACAGTGGGATGAGTCAGAGGCGAGAGTGAGAGAAAGTCGTCATCTGCAGAGCACATCATCCGAGTCCAGCGATCCACAGGGCTCCAGGGACTGGTGTCACAAGGGTCCCTGTCCTGCTCCCAGATAATGCCCTGCCAGGAGGGCGATGGGGACAGCACCACCAGCGGGAGCCTTGGCCATGGCTGGGGGGCTGCAGCCCCTCCCAGCCCTGGGGCACTATCGGGAGCACAGCTGGATCCATCCAACACCTGGAGAGGATGGGCTGGGCCATCACTTAAGCCCCAGGAGCTGCATCCAGCTCCTGTTTCCCCCCACGATCTCGGGCAAGCTTTGCTTTTTTGGGTGCATCACACAGACACACAGGGACCCAATCACCCCGGGGCAAGGAGGTGGCCTGGAGAAACGCTCCTGATGAAATTTCTCCCATTTCTCCTGGGAGAAATGCCCAGTGCAGGACAGAGCAGCCACGGAGTGGGGAACAGTGGCACTGGATCTGCTCCCAGCTGGAAATGTCAGAGCATGGACTGCATTTAATCAAAGCAGAGCCTGAGCCGAGACTCTGATGCTGTGGATGTTGTGCATGTCAAATGAATTTCATGTGAATCTCCATTTGCCATGCACAAACACAGCCTGCAGGAAATGAAAGGGCAAGGCAAAAAGCACCAAAAAAGCATCCAAAAAGCAACTCACATGGCACAGTCCGAGAATTAATAACAACAAGGAAACTTCTGGTCCACTGCAAAATAAGCAACTTTTCTGTCAAGTAGACATCTTGGCAGGGACACCACTCAGGGAACCCGCTGGGCCCTGTGGCCGCACAAATCAGCATTTCACACAAGTTTATGCTCTCTCCACTCAGCTCATGTTTAACTCAGTGTTCCTGAGGCTGAATGCAGCACTTGCAGAACACACAGGGGATTGAGGCTGTCGTTACCCAGGAATGCAGAGGTAGGGAATTGTCAAAGCTGTCATTAATCTCAAGAAGGAATAATCAAACTTACCATAAAAAAGGAGAGCAGAAAAGGAGTCTGTAACTCCTAGACTGATGTATGCAAAACAAAAAGAAGAATGCAAGAAGCTTGGCTATAAAAACGTGGATTTTGTCTCATCAACCAAGCCATTAAATCAGAAGCAAAGACACCTTCATCTGCACATTGGGAGCCACAGAGACATTTGTCTGCTGTGCCAGTGCTCAGGTTTGTTGGCTTGGTTTTCAGTTTTCTACTTTTATTTAATACCCAAAGGGACATTAAATATCGAATAACAAGTGAAACACACACTGTAGAACTCTTACAAAGCCTCTTCTTCCATCTTTTCCCAAACACCACAGAGAATGTGAGGTGAACTGCCTGCAAGAGCTGAATCATGTCTTCAAGCACAAACATTGCTATTAGATGACTAAGACCTAAACAACCATCTCTATTTATTGCAACTGATGCTGTTATTAAAAACCAGACAGGTCCTTTCGCAGCCCCTCGTGCTCTCAGGTCTGTGTGTGCTGGTGAAACTGCAAGAGGCAAGCTGGAATAAAGAGGATCCTTTGTGTAGCATCCAAAACACTTTGGAAACCTGGGAGTGCTTTGTGTTCCCAGAGCATCCTGGCTGGGGACTGCTGGGGTGGCAAGGGGCATGTCTGAGCCTTAGAATCAGACAAGTGAATCCACGAGAGCACAGGGAATGCCTGGTGGGGAGGGATTTTGTGCTAGGTGGGTTCCACAGAGGGGTTCTGAGCTGTCCCTGGAGAAAATTTGCAAACCTGCCTGTGGGAATCAACCTGGCTTTTGGGAAGAGCCCGAGAGCAGGGGCACCATGGTGGGCACAGAGAGGGGTGTCCACCCTGCTGAGAAGGATATCTAGGGCAGGCTGAGCTCAAGCTTTCACATCTGAGCAAATTCATATTGGGAAACCCGATTTTCACTGGATTTTCCCCATCAATCCCATCCATCCACCCTCTCCTGCTGCGTCATCCAAAGCCTTCGCATTTTCACAAAGTGAAGTCAAGCAGAACTGAGGGAAGCCAGGCTCTGCTCCCCCTTCCAAATGTTCCCAGCACTGGGAGGGAAGCCAGGAGACTTTAGGAGACGTTTTAAGGAGCTGCAGGTTTGGCTGCTCCCCTGCAGCACCCACTGCCTGCCCCGGGCTCCTCCTGCTCAACAGCATCTCCCACCACCCTCCTGGTAGCTCTGCTTTGATCTTTGGATATCACAAAATACGTGCTCTCCAAAAAATCAAACCCAAACATCCTTCAGTCTGAACGCTCACAGCTTTAGGACAGCTCAAGTTGCTCCCTGCTCCTGTAATGCGGTTTTCATGGACATAAAATTTAATGAAAATGTGAAAATGTCTCACAGAAAGCAAGTTCTAGCCCCGTGGCTCAGGAAAATCTGTTCTCCTGGTTGATTACCTAATTTACACCCCCAGGACTGTGCAGGGTCTCAGTGCAGCTGTAGGAACACCGTCCCATCCCCACTGACCTGACTGCAGCCATTCCAGGGTCCTGAATTCACTCCTCTCCAGGAAACTCTTGGATCTCCCTGGAAGTGAAGATTTCCCCCAAACAAGCTCCACTTTACCCTTCTGAAAAGTGAGATAAGGTCACACATGAGCTGCTGGCTGTTCTGTTTGCCTGAAACCTGGTGTTAAAGGTGATGGAGGGATCACCCCAGGCAGACTTCCTGGAGCTGAGGGACTCAGTTATTTTCCCCTTCAGCAGTCTTTGCCTTGCTGTTCCTCAGCTTTCTCCCAGTGGGACTCCACCAGGCTCTGTGGATAAATAAAAACCCACATCCAAGAGTTGCCTGTGCCCTGGCTGGGGTTGGGGAGCGTTAATTTCATAAATTTGGTATCAAAGCTGCTGCTGCCACCACAGAGCAGTGCTAAAGAAATGGCTTCAGCAGTGCTGCCAGCACCACGCTGGGCCTAATTGCACCAGGGATGATACACATGTGGGGCTTATTATTATTATTATTATTTTATTATTCTAAAGATATTCAATTTTTAATGTAAGAGGTTTCAAATGCTGGTATTTATTCACTGATTAAATTATTCAGCTGGAGACAGAATACCTTCAAAGAGGGGGTCTTTTTTCCCCGGAATGGGTATCTGGAGTTGCAGGGCTGTATTACTGTAGATGAAAAATATTTCCTTATTAGCCTTTTATTTCAGGGCACACATTTAACTGACACTTCCCGTGCTGACAGCTCACCCAGCTTCAAAGCACAACTTCTGTGAGGATTGCAGAGTGTGAGGCTGGGCCGGATGAAGCTGTGGCCCAGCTGACACACAAGCCCTGGGGAAGGAGTTTTCCCTCCTTTTGGAGAGCCTGAAGCAGAAATCCACACTGGGACTTGCACACTGTGAGTGTTCTGGGCTTTTTCAGTGGGGTAAGATGCACTTCCAAGCTGTGAGCAGATTTTGGGAACCTGGTTTCTTCTGTAATTCCTCTCTTCCCTCTATCAACACAGCTGGGAGAGCTGAGCAGCTCAGCCAGAGCTGGGGATTAACCCTGGACCCCTCAAGGCAGAAATCAAAGCTCTTCTCCATGTCCCTGGGACATTGGGCTAATCCAGGCTGCCCTAAGGATGCTGCAGGGAGCCTTGCAATGGTCCAGCCAAGACAAACCAGAGCAGTGCTGTGTTCTCCTTTCACCCAAGGATGCAGAACAAAAACGCACCCTGACCTCTGAGAAATCTTCTCAAAATTAAAAAGAAACCATGATCTTCCTGCTCTCCCACGGAGGCTGGAGTTCCCACAAGCCTGACACCTCCCACCTCAATCTGTCCCTCAAACAGCAGCGTTGCCACCACCCAACCCTTCCCTGCCCTCCCAGGCTGCTGGGGACCCACAAGCCCCTCTCCCCTCTGCGCTCCCCAGCCCCACTGCCAAAGCCAACTCTCCCCCTGCTGACAGCTCCATCCTGTTTGTGGTGTCTTTGGCACTTCCCCCTGCAGCACTTCCAGGCCCCCGTGGCTCCCCAGCCCCGTCAGCTCCATCACAGCCGTGGCTGAGCCAACAGCAACACACGGGGGCTGCAGAGCAGCCCAAGACACAGCCTGCCCAGGCAGAGCCCCAGGGCTGGAGCCAGCCTGGCCCAGCAGCACCCACAGCCTTGGGGTGTCCTCCACCACCCCACACAAGGCAAACCCACCAGTTCACACCCCAAAGCTCCAGCTCAGGAGGTGCAGAGTGCTCAGCAACTGCCCCAGACTCAGGGACCAACACCACAATGGCGCAGCTGTGGAAAACACAAGTCCCAGGGCCAGCAGCAAACTGGCAGACCAAGGACAGACTCAACAGTACCAGGAATTCCTCTGACCAAGTGAGCCCCAGCATTTGCTTCGCTTATTTCTCAGAAATTAATGAAGGGAAAGGTTTTGTTAGCTTTGTATTTTATGTGGCTGCAACACGATCAGCCTGGGGATCATCTTTCCTCCGCCCAGGCAGGTGAGGTGGAAGCCACAGGCTGCAGGTGCTGGGCAGTAACTGGATCCTGCAGACCCAGATACAGCCACTGCCAGGAGAGACTGCCCAGAGAGCCCCTGCTGCAGGGACAGCTCCCAGCACCATGCAGGTAAGTGCTCCAGCCTCTTACAGCTTTCACAGGATGGGGTTGGAAGGGACCTTAAAGATCACCTCATTCCACCCCCTGCCATGGGCAGGGACACCTTCCACCTTCCCATGTTGCTCCAAGCCCCATCCAACCCGGCCTTTCCCTCTGGATTCTAGCCCTCACAGCTTTCATAGGGCAGTGTCAGGCCAAGTACCCAAAGCTCTCCTTCAAGGACATACTAAGGGGCTTCTCAGACCTTCACAGCAACAGGTTAAAAATAGTCAAAAATTACTCATAGTAAGTAATTCTTCAGTATTTCCACACATGGATGTACAGAAAGCTTTCAAAATGTTTAACGTCCTTCTCAGTTTGGGATCTCACTGTGCCACAAGTAGATACTTAAGTTTCTAGGAGGAAAAAAGCCTCACACTAATAATACAAAGACTATGGTTTAAAAGTTGTGATTGCTTTGCATGGATATATTGTAAAATGAGGGAAAGCCTTTTGGGTTGAGAGGCAAGAGAATTCAGTGTCCATGTTCCTGTTCCCCAGCTGACACTCTGCAGGCTCCGCACACATCAGTGGTGCTTTATCCTCTTCAATGTCTTGCTTTTCCACGTGCTGCTTTTCGGGGCAGATTTACTGGAGCAATACTTCCTGCACTCCCTGCCTCTCTCTTACACCAATGCAAAGGCTCTGGAGATCAGGGACAGGGCCAGGAAGCTGGATCTGGATCCTCTGAAGGCCAACCTCTCTTACACCAGCAGCAGTGCAGTGACTTGCTCCAATCAAGAGGTATTTCTGCTCATTGTTGTCTGCAGCAGCCCAGAGAACAGGACCAGGCGCAATGCGATCAGGCAGACCTGGGGCAACGCGACAGCCTCCAGGGGTCACAGTGTCCTGACTCTGTTTGCTGTGGGACAGGCAGCTTCAGCAAGCACCCAGCTGGAGATCAATGAAGAGGCTCGAAAGCACCGAGACATTATTGAAGGCAGTTTCATCGATTCCCCCCAGACGCAGACACAGAAGATGCTGATGAGCGTGGAGTGGACGGTGACTTTCTGTCCCCGTGCCAGGTACATCCTTCACACAGCCCAGGACGTGTTTGTGGGTGTTCCCAGCCTGGCTGGCTACCTGCTGAGCTTGACCCAGCTGGAGGACATCTACCTCGGGAGGGTGGTTCATCACGGAGTGCCTGACAGGGACCCCCAGAGCCCTGGCTTTGTGCCTGTGCAGCAATACCCCGAGGAGTTCTACCCGGATTTCTGCCACGGCAGCGCTTTCCTCATGTCCCAGGACGTGGCACGCAAGGTTTACGTGGCTGCCAGGGAGGTGCCACTGGCAGTGCCCCCCGCTGCCTTTGTAGGAATCTGTGCTAAAAGAGCTGGCATCACTGCCAGGCACAGCTCCCGCTTTGCTGGGGACAAGCACATCAGCTACAATCCATGCTGCTATAAATTCATTTTCACCTCTTCCCACATGAGAGAGGACGAGCTATTTAAAGACTGGAAGGAAACGAGTGATGGGGAGGATTGTTCCTTACTGGAAACCTACTACAGCCTGGTGTCCTGCAGGGTTCTGACCTACATTGATAAGTTCAAACAGTTCAACTTGGATAGGATAAAAAATGAGCTCCTTCATTTTGTCAATTAACGTTTAAGTTCTGCAAGAAGAGGCTGGATTTTCTTTCATCAGCTGTGTTACCCTGTTAACATTCAGTACAAAGGATGCCCTCCCAAAGTTTGCTCTTTTCCCTTCAGCAGCAAATGAATTCTCACTGTTACAGTGTGACAGAGCAGAACTGGATGTCCTCTGCCTCTGTAAGTACCTACAAGTGCAGGCATGGAAAGAAAAAGGAGCATTGCAACAGACTTTGTCTATATCCAGGGTTTTTCAGACTTTTGAGTCTTCAAAACTCCTTCTTTATGTGAGTGAGGCATCACCTACTTCCAAAGAATTCTGTGACAAAGGGGAAGCTTTCCATCCACAAAAGGAGCTGCTTCTGAGCAGGCTGGTTGACAGAGAAACAGAGCAGCCTCAGCAGGAACAGACACTGAGCCATCATGGAAATTCCTCAAGTAATGCTGTTTGTTAACATCCATCAAATGACAAGGTTTGGTTTGGGTTTTTTTTTTTTTTGGTTTTTAAACCAAATGCTCAGCATGTTACCTCAATTCTCCAGCATTCCATTTCGTGTTTTTCCTCAATTATCTCCACCTGTTACTTTAAGGGGGGATGACAAAAACACCACACTCCAAAATTGTCATTTATATCAGATACAGCAGCAGCATGTAATCCATATGGCAATGTACAGCATGGGCAGGGAACTGCATCTGAGTAATAAGGGGAAAGTGATCAATTAATCAATCAACACTGAGCTCAAAGCTCAACAAAATAAAGCATATGTGTATACATAAAAAAAAATCCCCTTGTTTGGCATCTCTGCACATTCTAAAATATTGTCTTTGGCAAATGTACCATGCAAAACAGATGCTAAATACTCAGCACACAGAGTAGCCTTCAAAAGCACCAGCTGAAAACACACAGGGAAGAGGCTCATGAATTGCAGAACAGGTTTATATATTGATTTCTTTTACTGACATTTCAGCATATGGCTGGTACAGAGCCACCAGCACACAAAGCCACCTAAAATAACAGAGCTGAACTGCCCAGAACAAGTGCAAGCTAAGGATTTCTAGACTCTTTGATTTCCTTTTCAGTGCTTTAATGTGTTTGCTGGATGCAGGATTCATGAAGCTCCCGTGCTCTCTCCAGTCACCAGACACTGCATTTCTCCTGGCAGATGTTTAGTGGGCACATTTAGGATAAAAGCAGCAGCACTGGGATGTAGGATGGCAACCTGGGCACATCTTGGGTCTTGAGCAACAAGGCACCTCACCTGCATTCAGACAGCTTAGCAAACATTAAGGGATCTCCCCCAGCTCCTCTGAGCCCACCTGGGCAGCAATTTTTGGCAGGCAATGCCAGCTGCACCTCCACCTACCACAGGCAAAAGCAGAGTTACTGCAGGACAGGATCCTCCTGCTTCCCCTGGCAGCACAGGGACATGGGGCCAGTACTTTGCACAGTTACACCTGGCTGACACACGACTAAAAGAAGCCCCAAACAGTAATTTCATGTTTTATTCTGCTCCCCCTCAACAAAAAGAATACAAGCCTTTGATAGGAAGTACCCTGTGGTCTCTGGTTATGGGCAAAGGCATGTCACATGTCACTGGAGTGCCCAGCCACTCCTGATTCTCCCCCACAGTTCTGACATCTTCAAAAGAAGATTTCAACTTCCTAAGATGCCACATTTCCATACTCCCAGTTCTCCCACTCCCTTCAACACAAGAGCTCCATGTTCTTCCCCCTTTTAGTCTAACTCAGGTAACTAAATACCACATCTCTTTAAATAACACTTTAAAAAATTGCATCTCTGTTAAAAAATAGTGTAAACAATTCAAGATTTGGTTCTGAAGTAGCCTTGTAGTGCTCCAGCCACTAAACTGAGCTGCCACCCCACAGCACAGCCAACAAGGGATACAAAGCACCCAGGTGGGTTTGATCCCTACAGAGTGCATTGATTTGTTTTCAAAAGGGCTAAAAATTCCTTTTTTTTAAATCCTCAGCAGAAAATGTAAACAATATTTGGGATTATTTATTCCAGCAAGACTCACATCCAGCAGGTTGAAAACAAGAGAATCCAGTCCATACTCCCTCATGTGGACAGTGTCACTTATTCAGCAACAGGATTCCGACAGAACAAAGGGTCTTCCATGCAAGTGCCAACTTTGGCAGGTAAAAAAATTAATTAAAAAAGAATAGAAATTATGGCAGCATCTGAGGTTACAAACCTTGAGGTGTTTTGGTGGTTTTTTTTTTAACTGAACTGTAACCTACTGAGAAAACACAACAGAAACTCCAAACCCAAGAACAATTTAAACAAACACTGATAAATTCTGCCAAATAAAACACAGTCAGCAGCTGCTAAGTGCTCACCTGGGTTACCTGCCTCATGAAGCACACAGGGAACTTCTGCCATGACATTTTAGGGGGAAATATCAAACAGCCTTTAATTTGCTCTCCTGACTCATTTCAAATAGAGTCAAAATATCTTCACATTCCTCTAAAGAGACAACCTCCAGTGTGGAGAGTTTTTACACCTTGTACCTTAATACCTGTGCCAGGACTGTGTTCTGCAAGAGGGGCACCCCAGACACCAAGGACACTACTCTGCTCCTTCCACAGCTGTAGTAGAAACTGCCTTAACATAATAGGGGCCCTCGTGCAGGTAAGCCCTGAGCCTCAGGTAGTACTGATTGCCAAAGATCTCTGCAATGGTTTTGGAGTTCACCAGGGCCTTCACCAGTTCATATTTAGCATCCTTTGAAGCTTTGTCAGGCTCCACAGATCTGTCCACAACGTACTCCACAAACCCTGGGCTGCTCAACATCAGCTTCTGGGCCCATGGCTGATTTGCAATGGCCTGAGGAGGAAGACAAAAGATGTGAGGGGGGAAGGGAAACATTTTAAAACCCCAGAAAAGCAGTTACACAGTAGGGTTTTTGGTACATGGACAAGGAACAGGAAAAATTAAATGAGATACGAAACCACCACTCAAATCAAGCAGCAGGGTTTAGCACTGGAGAACAAGTAGAGCTCAGTGCTTATCTTCAAAGTTTTGAGGGAATTATCACAGCAGTGCCTCTGGTAGAGAAGCAGCACCTTAGAGCACAGCTCTTGCCTTTTTTCCCCCACTCCAATTTATCAGAAAATTCGCATTGCAGACATGATGTGTCTGCTGCATTATTTAAATGGGGAAGCCAAGTGGGGCCTGAGGAAAAAGGCCTTTTTCTGACCACTTCTGGGCTTCAACAAGAAGTTTGTGGTATTCACTTTGAAGAAATAAACAAATCTGAGACTGAATGGCAACACAAGTCCCCCCCTGATGTCTAAAAGCAAAAGCACTCACAGTGAACACCCGTAAAGCCCCACAGTGGAGATCAGGGAATGGCTGAGTACTGATGCTCCTGAACAGCTCCAGGGGCTGGCTGGACAAGGATGTGAACCAGGATTCAGTCATTCTTAAAAGGTCTTCTGTCTGCTGCTCTGGCTACGTAAACCACAAACATGAAAGAGTTTGATCAGGATTATGAGAAGCTTTCAGGTTTTTGGGATGTGTTCAAAGGGTTTAATCACTCATTTAGAGGTACACTGTTAACCCAGATCCCTGAATCCAAAGGCCACAGGGCCTGGAGCAGTTTGCCCAACCCCTCTGAGGACAAGGACATGAACCTGCTTACTCTCATTCCCTCATCAATGAAGTCTTGACTTCATCTTTTACTAACATTTCAGAACACCTGGCTCCTTACAAACAAACCCAAACCAATCAGGGAATTTCAAAACAGCAAATCAATGACTCAGAACACTGAAAGCACCACTGCTACCCAACCTAGAGGCTGCAAAACATCTCCTCACAATTACTCAGGTGTGTGATGATTTCATTCTTGGAGATGTAAAGAAAAAACAAAGACAAAAACCCCAACTTACAGGCAGGTAAAGCAGGGATGAAATCGCATCCAGGCACCGAAGCCGTAACTCGGTGGGGGCATTCTTGGCCTGGTGCCCGATTTTGCTTAAGAGATTTTGAAATCTACTTCCTTTCAAAACAAAAACAAAGTGCTTATAATTAATTCAGCCAGACCTCTACAGGAATACAGTTACCCAATAGCTACATTATAAATGTGTTCATTGGATAAGTGAATACATTTTTTAATTCCTTTCTGTATCACCCCAAACCAATTCAGTCTTATATTATAAAGTTTTATTAAAGAATAAAAAAAGATACTAACTAGTTTTCTGTAAAACCTGTTTGCCTTCCACATTTGATCCCAGGATTCCCAGTGTGTCCACAGCCACCCCAATCATGGTTGGATCCTGACTTTCTGCCATTTCAAAGACTTTTTCCATAAAGACAGGGTAGCGCTCACAGATCTGCTGGGGACTGTCCACAATAGCCAGATTGCCAAAAAATTTAACAAATCCTGAGAAAACAAGACCAAAAAAAGCATTGAGTGGAAGAACAGCAACTTCAGCAACGGCAAAATTAAATGTACATTAATGTGAGACTGATTTGTTCCTAAACATGTGTTATTAAGTCTGAATAGTGTTGGTAAAAAGCTCAAAATAAAGACAGAACTAAGCAACAAGCCAAATATTTTGACTGTTGCTTAATCCATGATGTTTGTATTCCTAAAAAAGGCTACAATAACACAAACTTTAAAGCTACAGCACAGCCTGCCCAGATCTTACCACTCTTACTGAGGAACATCCTTCATGTGTCAGACTGTCCTTCAGCATTTTTTAAATATCCAACACTTCACATACCCGACCTAATATTCAAAACTTCCCCTGAGCTTTCAGCAGAGAGGCTCGACAGTGCTGTCAGTTTAGCTCATTCCCAAAGCAAGCAGCACACCCTGGGATGAAGGAATGCATGGTGTCACCTGGCAGGTAGAAGCTGGAGAAGGGATCTGACTCTGCCCCCAGGATGATGTTGGAGATTTTGTCGATGACTCCCTGCTGAGCCAGGAAGTGCCGCCCCTGGGGCGTGTGGGCCAGCGAGGTCACCATCTCTATGCACGTGGCTCTGCAACACACAAAGTTACTTCAGTTTATTTCAGCTGGGGTTTGAAGCACCCTGTGATTAAGAAATCACATCCAGAAGATAAAATCCTAGCAATAAAACCCAAATGATCCCAACTGTCCGAGCTTCTCCGAGCTTGTTCAGCTCTTTGGATTTGTCAAAGAACTTGAAGTGTTTCTGTTGCAGCCAAACATGAAAATTATCACTCCAGCTTGGTCCTCAGATTAAGGTATGAAGTATTTGATACTCAAGACAGTTTAAGAAGAGGCAGATAAAGCGTTTTTCTAAAAAGGGTTTCACAAGAAACACACACAAATATGTTTATCAGAGTTTTAACAATGGTGGAAATCTCCTTGGCAAACTCACCAACATACCTGACCAGCACATCCTCTCCAGTCAGCTCCCCAATTAACTCAGGGATTAACCCACTGTTTGCACAGTAATTCAGAGACTCTGCTGACACTGATGAAATCTCCACAATTAACTAAATAAAAGCAAAAAGGATGGTTTATAAAAACATCATAATAATTCACAATAACACCCAAATACATCTTCTAGTACTAATGAACCTTCCATGTATTAAATATGGAATTAATCACATTTTTATCATTAACCCAAATGTTTGCCTGCAGCAACTCCATAAGGAGTTCCAAGTTTACAGCACATGCATTTGATTTCTATTCACAATCAGCTCTTCCTGTGCTATCCCCATTAAGCTCTAGAACCTTTAAATTGTGTTATTTCTCCTGTGCCAAACATCTCTAGACTGACAGCTGGCATCTCTCCAAATCTCTCAGCAGCACTTCACACCCAAAAGTTAAGAGGCTACAGTTAACTATTTTACTTTTATTTTCAGAGAAACAAACACTTTCTGGTGGCTTTAGTGATTCTATGTAGCCTTTCCAATTCCTTAGGCACTACAAGTTAGAAAATGAACAGTAATCCACATTTTATACCAAAAAAATGGGAAAGAGAAGTTATGACATCATGAGAGCCCCCACTGCTGTAATCCTCCTACTCCTTTCTAGTTTTGATAAAACACAGACATGAAGAAAAGTGTGTAAAGCAGTGAGAAACAGTAACTGGTAAGCCACAAAAGCCAGGCTGAGAGTCAGGAGCAGCAGAGAACTTCCCCACCTCATAGACCCTGTACCGAACAACGTCACTCTTGGCCATGACATTCCTCAGGTCACCCAACAAACTGCTCCCAAACAGAGCCTCCAAACCCTCCTGGCTCTGGGCTATCCTTGACAGAGATTTAATGGCCTGCAAGCAAAAACAGGAGCTTGTTATTAAAAAGGAACAAAACCACGCAGAGAAGAAAATCTGATATTATCAGGTTTAGTTGCAATGTTCTTTATTAACTTATTAACTATAGCTGTACACTTAATTTTAATTATAATTCACTTTTCACTGATGAGAGCTCATTGTTGTCATCCAACTAGCTCAGCTTGCAGAGGAATGGAACAATAAAGCCACCTTTACCTCCTTGGCCACTGCTATTTTCTCCTCACCAATGCAGTTTATGATTTGCTGTAACAGCTCAGGGCTGTGGAGAATTTCTGGGACAGCCTCTGAGTCTTCAACAATCCTCCCAACCTGATTAAAGAGTTACAGAAAATAACATTAAAACAAAATTTTTTCCACTCTAAGGATACTCAAAGCACTGGAACAGTCAAACAGAAAGCCAGAGTCACAATTTTTTGAAGTTTTTTGGATCAAAACTAGACTGGACAACACCTGAGCAGCTGCTCTTAGCTGAATTTCTAGAAATCCACCCCAAACCACAACATCCCACAATCATCTTATTTTAAATTAATGCAGCAAGTGTCGAGCTCCCACAGCCTGTTTGGTGTTTCCACAATAGTTTAAAGTATCCCGAATATCAAAGTGTTGCTGCTTTTCATTCTGGCATTACCTGCTGGCCTGGCAAGTTTTAACCAGGACATGTGGCAGAAGTTTTATTCACAAGTTGCTTTTGTCAGGACATAGTTTTGGACATTATTACTGACACACCATAAAGCATTATATACACACTGCAAAGAAATTATCCCACAAGTGCAGGACACAATTCCTGCTTTTGTCACAAACCGAGGCAGGAAAGAGCAGATGGGGACTAACCCAGAGCTCACCACAGAGCTCTGTCCCTCCTCCTGGAGGAAACCCTGTACCTGGGACATGGTGAGGATCTTCACAGAGTCATCGGGGTGGAAAAAGCCCTTCTGCAGCTCTTCCCTGAGGTTCTGGATCACGTAAATGGGGTCCAGGGCCTGCAGGAGCCGCTCCAGGATGGAAACACACGCCGACACCTGTTCCCTGGGCGCCACGGAGAGAAAACCGAGCCCTTGAGGAGAGGGACACCGCTGTGCCACCTCCCGCCCCGAAAGAGGGCAGGGAGTGAGCCGGGGAGGCGGCAGGACCCCCCCGCTCCGGGAGAACAGCACCGGGGCCGGTCAGGGCCGCGCCGGAGCTCACCGGTCATTGACGGCGAGGAGGCCGAAGAGCGCCCTCAGGTGGTGCTCGCCGAGGCGGCCGCGGAGGGCGGCGAGCGGCACGGCCTGCAGGGCGACCCGCAGGGCCCGCAGCTCCTCCAGCGCCGCGTCCCGCCGCGCCGCCCGCTCCAGCAGCTCCGCCACCGCCTCCGCCATCTTGGCCACCGCCCCCTCCGCCATCTCCCCGGAGTCTCGCGAGAACTCGCGTCGCCCGTAGCAACCGCCGGGCGGGAATATCGCGAGAACTCGGGGAGCCCTTAGCAACCGCCGCGCCGTTGCTAAGGGCGCCCTTCGCGTCTGGCAAAATGTAAACAAAATGTCCGCGCGCCACGCCCCCCTCGGCTCCGCCCCATCGGGTGTGCGCGGAGGGGGCGTGGTCCCGGTAAGGAGGGGTAATGGAAGACGTGGTNCTGGGGGCGTGGTCTCATCGGCATGGCGGGTCCAGATCGCCTGAGGGGAGGCGAAGGTTGGCGCACGGCGTCGCCGTTTTTTGGCAAAACTGGGATAAGCGGCGTTTATCTGGGCTCGGGAAGGGAAAGTGCTGATCCCGAGCGAGCAGAAGCAGCCGGTTCCATCCCGGTGTTTGCCCGGAGCAGCTCCCTGGGCTGCGGAGAACGTGCCACCCCCTCATGTCTTCAAGTTGAATTTTCCTCACCTTTTGCCAACAAATTGATGTCGTCAGATAACTCCAATAACTCTGTGCTTCCAGCTCTGCGAAAGATTACATCCCCCAAGTAAATGAGTAACAGGCGGGTTCTGCAGGCTGGCAAGGAATGAATTCTCCTGGCACATTGTGGGGACAGTAAAGAGTTGCACGGGGACAATAAAGTTACAGCGTGAGACAGAAACAGCGCTCGGCTCCTCTGCCCCGCGTCCCTTACAGGAGATTTTGGGTACAAACACCACGCCGGCACTCAGCACCTGCCGGGTGGTTTATACCCAAAGAGCCCCAAGCAGACGAAACCTGAGAAAATAACAGTTTTATAGACAGGGAAATCTAAGCAAAGGTGATAAATGGCTTCAGCACGTCTCAGAGCACCGGGGCTGGCACTGGGAGGGTTCCAGTGCTGTACTGGAGGGACAGCCTGGAAATCCCAGCGGGTGCTGGTGCGGGCAGTTTGATACCAGCACCCACTTTTGGGGTGCCAACACCCGATATTTGTCCCCCCAGCTCTGCAGGTCACGCAGGTGGGGACACCGCGCTGTCCCTTGTCCCGCAGCCCCGCAGCGGGCGGGCAGCAGCCGGGGAGGAAGGAGAGGAGGAGGAGGAGGAGGAGGAGCCAGTGCCGCCTGTCCGGGCAGCGCTCCCGGCTCGGGCACAGCAGGTGGAGGGGCCGGCGAACATGGAGGGGCTGAGCCAGCGCTGCCCGCTGCCCCCCGCTGCCCAGGGCTGCCCCCGGCCCGGCCGCGGCACAGTGTTGCTGGTGAGTGAGGAGTGGGATGGACACGGGGATGGATGGACACAGGGATGGGATGGACACGGGGCTGGGACGGACACAGAGCTGGGATGGACACGGGGATGGATGGACACAGGGATGGGATGGACACACAGCTGGGATGGACACGGGGATGGGGTGGACACAGGGCTGGATGGACACACAGCTGGGATGGACACAGGGCTGGGATGGGGATGCAGGACACAGGACACTCCCTGGGGAGCACAACAGACACCAACCCATGCCAAGCAACCATGGAAATGTCGGTCTGTACCTTTGTTAGCAAACCTCCCCCCAAAACCGTCGTGCAGGAGGGGTGGACTCCCTGTATCTGCTGGGAGAGAAGCAAATTTTCAAGTTTTTTACACTCAGCATTGCCACAAGTTGTGTTCAGGTGGTGTTGTTCAGTAGGGGTTTTTTAACAGAATCTCACCAAAACTAGCCAAAAAGTCTTAGCATGGTGATTCTAAACCTAAAGCTGTTTTTAGTTCACCAAAGCCAAAAAAAGTGTTGCAGAAATCTGAGTCTCTCTGCACTAAACTGGCATTTTGCTGCTTAGTGCTTCTCAGTGAAATTCTTAAATCCTCACAGGGGTGTTTTCAGTTTTGTTCACTTCAGTATTCTGGCAATCATGAGTTTAATTCGTTTATTGGGCAGGAATCCTGATGTTTCACGCCTCTTTTGCACCATCCCTTGGCAAATAGAATTATTCTGGAAGAAAAAAAGGGGGGAAATCTTCCTTTTCATAAAAAAAAGGGGGGGAAACACCAGAAAAAACCAAGATAGTGTTCATGTTTGTATTAATATTCAATCACAAGTGATCCTGGGGATTTCCTCATCACATGCACATCTTACAAGAAGATTAATGATCAGCAGGCTGAACAGGTTGGATGTTTGTTTTTTTTTCCTGAGCAAGGAGCATGATTACATTTTAATCTGGAAAAATAGGTACACCAGCACATCTCTGTTTGGCTTGTAACTCACTGAGTAGCTTCTGGGATTTGTTGTATAATATTTTTTAAATGGCTTAGTGGGAAAAAAAGAGCACAGAAGGAGCTCTAAAAATTATGATGAGAAGTCTTGTGGTAACAAAGAATATTTCCTCAAATGGACTGGGAAAGAGGAGACAAGCAATACAGCACATCAGTCATTTTCCAAATGGGAAGGAGCTCCTGGCTCTGTGGTGATGAGAGAGATGTTTAATTCAATTAAAAAAAAAAAAAAAAAAGAGATTTCTACATTAGTGCTCTAACGGCAGGCTTTTCAGAGGACGAAGGAGGATGGAAATAAGGGGGGAAAGGGAATATATTCTTAGCAATTTTTTTAATCACTGTAGCTGATTCAGGGCCAGATGCTGTTTATGTCAAAAACAAAACAAAAGACAAAGGGAAGGCGCTGCAGCCCAGAACGGCACCGTCCTTCAGCTGCTCCTCAGCACTCCAAATGAACCTCCCCATTCCCGCAGCATCCCCACTGGGATAATGATGTGTTTTTGGGAGGCTGTTGATGGCATGTGAGCACAAACAGCAGTGAAGGGGCTTGCCAGGAGCAGCAGCTCCTGCACAGCAAACCCCACTTGTTGCTGCTGCTCTGCCGGGCCACAGGCAGAGCCTTGGTGTTTGTGCAGCCCTGCAGACCTGGGCTGTGTACACTGAGATTTCTGTGCCCCACAGGATCCTGATTCACTGTGCTTTTAGTAGCAGAAAATTAAGATGAGATGAGCTTAAGACCTGCCTTGAAGTCGGGCTGTGAGGCTGGAGTGTGGTCTGCATGGGCTGCACAGAGCTGTGGCAGAGGAGAATAACCTGACAGGGCAGGATGGAAATTCCCCAGCTCCTGGCACAAAATAAATCTGTTTCCCATGGACAAATCCCTGACATCCTGCTGTTCCCCTGCCCACAGCCCCAGGGAGCAGAGGGTCCTGTCGCCCCCATTTCCCAGAGGGGTGGACACACCTAACCCCTGGCACACGGCTAAAGATGTGTCCTGAGCAGGAGAGATGTGCTGGGTGTGGGAGCCATTCCCTTCTTGCTCTTTTTTGCACTAGAAACAAGACATTCCATGTCTTACCTCCTTATTCTTCTGCAGAAAACCAGTCCTGGCTGCTGTGCCTGGGTGGTGGGGTCTGTAACCCTCATTAGTCTGGGGGTGACCTCCCACAGTCGAGGCCTGGGCACCTCTGGGCTGATACAGCCTCAAAACTGCCCCTCTCCTGTCCTGAGCATGAAATTGGCTCTCTTGAAGAGGAGTGAATCCCTCTAGGATGAGGTTCTCACCGTAATTTAATTTAACTGGTTCCTGCAATGTTGAGAGAAGCCTAGAAATGTCCCTCAAGCCACAGACAATGTGAATGCTGTTTTCCAAAGTGCAGTATTTCACCTGCCATCACCCCTGGTGTTCTCTCCGAGGTGCTGACGCTGCTGGTGCTCATGTACCCCCTGCTCTGGGGCCTGGCTCTGCACCTGCACTCTGCTGTCACTGGCAGCTACATCCCAGGGACACATTCCATCGCCTTTGTCAACTGCCTCAACGAGCAGATCGCCAGGGACATCGCCAGGTACGGGCACCTTCCCTTCCTTGTCTGCTCCAGGGGCTCCAAACCTGGAGTAAAGCTGAATATTTCCTTGTCCCTCTGTCCTTTGCAGTTCTAGGGGTGTGAGGCCCTGGCACAGGGTGCACAGAGAAGCTGTGGCTGCCCCTGGATCCCTGGAAGTGTCCCAGGCCAGGCTGGACAGGGCTTGGAGCAACCTAGGATAGGGAAAGGTGTCCCTGCTAGTGGCAGGGGGTGGAGTGACATAAGATTTAAGGTCTCTCCCAACCCAAACCATTCTGGGATTCTGTGATATCCAAGCAATGCTCCTTTCCACTGACTCTGTGTCACAACCCCCTTGCCAAGAGCTGCTCTGTCCCAAGGAAAGCTGACATTTGCCTCTGAAGTCAATGCCATGGTAAAAGCAAGCAATTCTCAATTTATTTCACTGCCTTGCATTTTCAAGACCCATTTTCATGACCCTGAAATTCTGGGTTCTCAGATGGATTAAGCTCCAACCTGATGTTCTCTGATCTGCCACAGTCTTTATTCCTCTCCAGAACAACTCAGAACAACAAAATGCCAGGAGGGATATTTATAGAGAGAGACAAAGCACAGTGCTCTGACATGAAAATAAAGGAAGTATCAAAGGGATCCACAACAAACACTTGTGAGGTACTACTCTGCTCACCAGGCAAACTTCAGGGAATGAGGGCCTTTCCTCAAAATTTTTCCTTCTTCTATTTTAATATATGAGATGGTTTGGGTGATATTTTGCATGCAGAGTTTCTTTCACATATCTGTCAGTCCCTGACTCAATGGATGGTCTGTTCAAAGAACTGAACCCGTGTTGACTGGGGAAGTGTTTATGATGGACCGTGAAGTTTCCTGCAACACCTCCTGCGCTGTTTTCCTGCTGCCCTGCTGCTGCCAAAACCCCTCCATCTCCAGCAAAGTGTTCCCAGACTTGTTCAGGAACTGACAGGCTACTGAAAGGGAGTTTGTGTCACCTTAAATACTGCAACTGTATTAAGAAATTCAAATAGAATTATGTCTGCACTGCTCGATGTCTCCTAAAAAAAAAGGAGCAACTGTACCTGGTGAAAAGAGCCTCAGTTCCTGAAAATGCCTCATCTTAACAGCTTTGCAAATGCTTTCCACTCTTTGTCCCTCATCTTGCAGAGAAGGGAGAGGAGATAAATCACTCCCCCTTGCTGAGATATGTGCACTTTGGTTGTGGTTTTACTGGTGGAGTAATTATTCCTTTGTTCTGGAACCGGGGGCAACGAGCCCTGGTTGCAGGGGATGACACAGGGCTTCTACACTCATTTTCCCCTACTCCTTTTTCCTGTGCTGTTGTATTTATTCTTCCTTTGCACTGCTCAGTGGAGCACTCACTCAGATGGATCAGTCTGCAAGGAAATTTTCCACTGGTTTAAGGAAAAGGAGTTCAAGCTTTTGGAAAGCAGAAGAGCTGCAGGTAGAATTCAGCATCTCAAGACCTTCTTGCCTGTCCTGAGAGGAGCTGACCCCCTTGGCCAGGTGCTGTGGCCACTGCACCTCACCCAACTTGCCCAGCACCCCGCCAGCCCCCACTGCTGCCTTAGATTTGTGCTTACAATTTTCTTTGCTTTTCTGCTTATTAATATTTAATCTGTCTCACGTCAGGGCCTATTGTTAGGCACAGACAAAGAAACACACAGTTAAGTACCCAACCCAAAGCTATCATGTATTATGCAGACATTTTCCACAGATCACATTCAGCTTCTTACAATGTTCTCTGTTCCCCTGGTGGCCTCTTGTTGCTGCTCAGCTTGCTGGGACAAAGTTCAGGATCTCAGTTAGGATCTCAATTTATTGGGACAGAGCACCAAAATCAAAAGGTTCCTGTGCTGAAGGGAGTTGCAAGTTGCAGGCAGCAAATCCAAACTGATTTGTGCCATGTGTGACATGACAGGCACAGCAGGGATGGCTCTGCTCGTGCTGCTGCACTTTGTTGGTCTAAAGATTAACTCAAGATGCTCCACGAGTATTAAATGCCTGGAACTGCCTACACATGGTGAGAGCAAACAACCCTGAGCCTCCTGGGGTGCTTTTCCTCTCCAGCCATGGTCTCCTCAAGCCAGTGTTAAAGAAAACCAAAGGTGGGGTCACTGGTGCCCTGCCTGGAGGGACGGCTGCCACCTCTATGAGAAGGGCCAGACACTGCTCTGGTCACAAAACACAACATTTGCCCCTTTTCTTCTAAAAATCCTCCCTGAGATTGCTTCAGTGCTCTGTAATCTCTGAAGTGTCACTTCTGCTGGCAGCCCTGAGCAGCTCTGCAATAACAAACCAGCCCACAACTAACAGAGGCAGCCTGAGGGAAGGAATTTATTTGAGCTTCAGATTTCTAGGACATTTTGGGTTGAAAAACCTTGATGTTGTTAATTTAACAAGATGCACATTTAGGCTGCTCTGGGAGGAAGGGGCACAGCAGGACAGTGGCAGACAAACCCCTTCCTGTCCATCCCAGGCCTGGTTCTTGAGGTCCCAAGGTTCTGTCCCTGCCCTGGTGACCCCACAGCCAGAGGGGCACAGGGCTGGCACTGAGCAGGGTCCTCCAGGCCAGGAGCAACACCCAAACTCCCTCCTCAGCACAGGGAGGGTCCCAGAGCCCTGCCAGGAGGGCCTGATCTATCTCCAGCCAAAGTTCACCTTTGCCTCTGTTTTCTCAGGGTAATAAGTAACCCAAAACTCCACATCTCCAATGTCAAAGCTGCTGCTGGCAGTCCTGGGCAGCACAAGGGAATGTCCCCAAGGCTGGGGGTGAGCACTGAGCTGGGCTGGCACTGACTCCCCTCCTGTCTCCCGCAGAGCCATCATGGATAAGAAACTGGCTGCCTACGTGAACATCCTGCCCAAGAGCTCGGCCTTGTAAGTTGTGCTGGATATTCCCCAAGGGAGGAGGCAAACCTGGGCTCCACGGGGAGGGAAGGAGGGGGTGGACACAGGCCTTGGTTTCCAGAAGGCTGCTGGGTCTGTTTGTTGTTGCAGATGGTGGGGACTAGTCTCACTGTGCTCTGAGCTTATTGGGGAGTGCCGATGCTCTGACTGCCCATGGGGACCGTTCATTTATTGGTTACTTGGCTACACAGACATCCAGAAATTTAGGGTTTATGGTCCTGAGGACCTGGTGTTATTATTGGGTTGTTATTAGAGGCTCTAAAAAGCAGCTAAGATAGGGACCAGAAAAGGCCTTTACAAAATTAAGCAGCTTTTTCAGGCAGGAAGAACAGCAGGTTTGACCTTGGAACAGGCCCAGCCCTGCTCTGTAGGTGTCCTCAGCTGTCCATGCAAAGGGACTGCACTTGTTAGAGGGGTTCAAGAGCAAAGCCCCAAAACAGCTTTTCCTCATAGAAACACCCTGGCAGAAGTGAGGAGCAGATCCCACCACAGCTTCCTTCAGGAGGGGATCCCACTGTGCACCCCCATGTCCCACCTGAGGGCAAACCCAGTAATGCCCTTCTTCCCCTTATCCATCATTTCCTACCAGCCCAAACAGGCAGAGCAGAGCTCTCCTGCACAGCCCTGGCAGCTCCAGCTGGGTTCTGCTCCGTGCCCTGCTCGGGAGACACCGCGACGCCTCCGAGTCCTCCCCGTGCAGGAGCCCTGCAGGCAGATGAGATCAGGACGGGCTCCTGGCAGCACAAATGTTTTGAAAGGTCATATCTGACTCATGAGAAGTGCAGCTCCTCTCCTGCAGGGAAAGAGAGGAAGAAAGCTCAGCCTCCCAGCCACAGTCCCTGCAGGCACTGTCCCCTGGCCTCTGCTCAGAGTGGGGCCACCACCACAGGACACCCCAGCCCCAGAAAATTTGCCCTGCCTGTCCCCCTGGGCAAATTCTCTGAAGAAGGCTCTTGTCCATAAATCTGGGGTGCTCACCCATGTGCTCAGAAGCTTTGGGGCCAGCAGTGCTTCTTGAGCCACTTTGTAAAGAAATGGCCACGTGCAAAAAGCACCCAAGCAGGGAAAGTAACCCAAGGGTTGGCATGGCTGCAGCCAGAGCTGGATTTGCTGATGCTGCTTTTCTTTTAAATCCAGGTATTTCTGGAAAGGGGAACTGGAGGAATCCACTGAAATACTGCTGGTAAGTGATCATTTCCTACATGACAAATATCCCTGTTGCAAACGGCCCCAGCTGAAAGGGGCTGCAGGGAGGCTTGGGGAGGGTGGCACCAACCTGCTGGGTTTGGGAACATCTCTCAGGGAAGAGCCCTGGAAGAGCTCCTGTCACACCCCTGGCTGTGCTGGCTGGGGGCAGTGGAGCTGCACATCAGGATCCCTCCATCCCTTCACATCTCCCTTGGGGTTTGTTTTGGTTTTTTACTCTTCACAGTTGGTGAAAACAAGGACGTCCAAAATAGGGGAATTGTCCAACTACATCAGGTGAGGCTCCACAGGAGCACTGGGTGTCCCATCCAAGGTAGGCTGTCACCTCCTGCTCCAGCTTTGGGAGTTCCTTGAGCCCACTCAGGGGGGCTTAATTGCTCCTGCTGTATCTTACAAGCCAGAAAAACCCAGAGATGGCACCAGCAAAAAGGAAAAGGTGGCAGAAATACCAACTGCTGGGCTTCATCCAGCCCTCCGTGCTGGACTCGAGGAGGGATTCTCCTCCTCACACAGGTTATTCCCTGACAGCCTCCCGACAGGATTTCCTGAATCTCCCGAGGGGGGAGGTCACTCAGCTTGGGGCCAGGCCCCCGGCAGTCTGTGGTAAACCCCAAACTCAAAGCAAAATTCCCACGTGGCAGAAAGCAGCTGCGGGTGCTTTGAAGTGCGGGAGGGCGCGGGCAGGGCTGAGCGCGGCTTCCTGCGGGGCTGGCGCTGACTCTGCTCCTCCGCGCCTGGTTCCACTTTAGATCCATCCATCCCTTTGAAATCCCCGAAATCATCAGCCTGCCTATTGACCAAGGAAACCCTCTCTACCTCAAATGGATAGAGGAGAACGTCCCACGGGACTGAGAAGCGCAAAGTGCAGCTCATTTTTGGGGATACCGGGACCCTGCTGAGCCGCGCGGGAGGCAGCTTTTATCTTCTCGGGTTTGCTGTGACACAGGAGCTTGGGATCGGGAAACCTCCCCTCCTCGGCCTGCCCCGGGGGCGCTGAGCAGCCGGGGGCCGGTGCTGAGCTGGGGAAGGACCGCCTGCACCACAAGCTGTGGCTGAGGACACGCGGAGATGTTCCTGTCAGGACACTCGGGGCTGCCTCAGGCTGTCAGCAGCGAATTCCAGCTGGGAGCTGTGGCCTGGCAGCCCCTGCAGTGCCATATGTCCCCACAGCCAGTCCTGAACCCTGCCTGGCCCCCCAGCATCCTGCCCCGCTCTGCTCTGCTTCCCCAGCCGGGGGCCGCAGGATGTGGCCGGGCACCCGCGGCGGCCCCCGCCTCCCCTGGCGGCAGCAGCGCCGCTGGAACCGGGCAGCAAGCTCCAGCACACTCCAGGATTCAGCAGGAGCCGCGAGCAGCACGCACTGACTGTCACGGAGAGCCGGGCAACACCCACGGCCAGTTCAGGGAGGCCAAGTGCCAGCAGGACCACGACACTGCCCTGGCCCTGCGTCCCTACCCCCCCATCCCTATCCCCCGAGCTGTGGCTTTCTGCCCAGTCCGAGTGGAACTTTGTAAAAAGATCCTTATGTTAATTGTTTATGGGATATAACTTACGGAACATTTTCGAGTTATTTATGTGACTGGGAAGGGAATAAACAGGAGTGTTTCTTACCTGGGCAGGCTCTCGTGGTCACAGCTGGGCAGGAGGAAAGGTCTGACCTGGGCTTGCACACCTCAGGGCACACCTCACCTGGCACAGAACACAACCCAGCAGCACCAGCTGCCCCGTGCTGGGCACTGGGCATCCCAACTGAATAATCCTCACGCTACAAAAAAACAGTGACGTTGAAAAAAAACCCACTTTTTAATTGTACATCAGACATATTAATTACAACTTGGGTATAAGGAGAGTTGCTCACAAGAGCAACCTGAAGTCAGAAATCAGAAGGTGCACAGAGTTGTTATAATCTCTATTACAGCGAATGCAAAATATACTCTGCAACAAAAATACTTTTAAAGGCTCCACATTCAATTCTCTGCAAGAAGCCAGGAGAGGAGGAGAGGGAGCAGAGAGGGAGCAGAGAGGAGCCAGGGCCAGATCCTGTGGGTGCTCCCATGAGTGTGATGTCCACTGGCACATCCCACAGGCATAACCCTGCTCAGCCCTGGCACAGCTCTTGGCAGCCCTTGGAAGGGCTCCATAGGCACTAAGAAAGGGAAATATTTAAAGTGATCCTTCAAGGACAAAGCTAAGGCAGGACAGGCAGTTCTCCAGCTGCTGGACCCCTCCCTGCCAGGGCTGAGGGGACCTGGCAGCACCTCTCCCAAAAGGACAGGGACACTGCTCCAGGTGAGCCAAGGTCCCACAAGCACAGGTGGGACAGGACAGGGTCTGCTGATGGACAGGAGCCCCCAGCCCAGCATGGCCCACCCTCCATCCCATGGGACAGCCACGGTGGGATGGGGGAGAGATGAGGACATTAAAAATATCTCTCTCTCTCTAAAGGAAAAAAATCTAACACATCTATCTGATATTGGAATCTTTTTTAAAAAGCCAACTGCTCTGCTGCTGCCTAAGCTGGCAGTATTGCTTTGTTAAAGGAGGGGGCTGCTCCTTCTCTCCTGCAGACAAATCAAGCCTAGTGCTCCCAAACATCACCACTACGAGAGAGGCACGTCCAGGAGGCCACAGGGATGGCCACAGGGGTGGCCACAGGGACCCCAATACAGCCCCCTCCCCCTGCTGTCCTCTTCAGCCTTTTTTGGTTTGTCTGCTGGTTTGGCACATTTGGGATCAAGATTCCTGTAGAAACAAAGGCCTTGGGCTCCAGTCTGTGAAGTGCCCACGGTGGTTTTAAGGCAAAGGAGGGTTTTTTGGACGATCTTTTCCACGATCATGATTGTCAGAACAGGGAAATGAAGCTGGTGCAGCGGCACACACAGTCCAGGTTGTGGGGTGAGAGCACATCTGCCCCATGGCTGCAACAGCCACCTGTGGGCTGGCTTTGGGGCATTTCCCCCTCGTATAAAACAAACCACATTCCTTTATGGACTCAGGATGAGGTGGAAAACCCCAAGAGGTGTCCCCAGTTTCCCATGGGCACAGGGACGAGCTGTGAGAGCCCAGGGATGAGGAGGGGTTCGTGTTTTGGCAGCAGGACCCCCTCGAGGCTGCTCAGTCAGGCTGGGACACCGGGATGAGCCAGGCTGTGCCAGGCACAGGCCGAGGTCCCTCTGTGTGAGCAGGGTGTGGGGTGCCCCCCAAGCAGCTGTTCCAGCTGTGCCAGGGGGACCCTTCTGGAAGGGCCAGACCCCCTCACTGCTCTGAGCGCCACCGGGCTCCATCAGGAGGGCACGGCTGAGCCACGGTCTGCATAAACACAGCCAAGGAACTAAAAATTGTTAACATTAAAAAAAATAGAGTGTCAAGGCTTCAGGTTTCATTCCTGGGCAGCGCTGCCGGCCTGGGCGCTGCCTCCACCCGCCGAGATTGCCGGGGGGAGGGACCAGCACCTCTCCTGTGCCTCACGGGCTTCCCCAGCAGCCCGATCTCCTCTGCTTTGGCTCCGGGAGAGGTTTCGGGGCTGGCGGGGCTCAGTAGGGGGTGGTGCCTTCCCACTCCACCAGGTACTGCACCTTCCCCTCCAGCGTCACCCGCCGTGCCAGCACCTGGTACTTCTCCCCGCACACCAGCCGGCCCGCGGCCCCGAAGTAGCTGCTGATGGAGGACTTGAGGTGGGACAGCGAGGAGTCGTCCTCGCTGATGCTCTCGAAGGTGTGGCTGTCGATGCCGTCGTCGGGGCGGTCGGGGCCGGCCGCTGCCTCGCTGCCCTCGGGGGTGGCCACCGGGCGCCCGCCCAGCTCGCCCCCTCTCCTCTTGGTCCCCGAGGCGTAGGCTGGCACTGCCAGTTTGCGCTTGCGGCTGCCCACGGTCCTGCGGCTGCCGGGGAGGGCACAGGGCAGGAGTGAGGGCAGCACCCAAAATGTGCCCCCCCCTCCCCTCACCCCGTGCTGGCTTCTGGAGGGAGCACGGCGGGAATTTGGGGGAGCCCAGCAAAGACCAATGGCTCCGATCCTGCACACCCAGCGAGTGCCATTCTGGGACCCCCAGCCCATTTTGGGACACAGGGAAAGCTCCCCAGGGTGGGACATGAAGAGGGGAGACACAGGCCCTCAACCCCCTGGTCATGCCACCAGGACCCCTCCAGACGGGGCCAAGGGGCACAGTCCTCACCTGGACTCGTAGGAGAGGCTCGTGGTGGCCGAGCCTGAGGTGCTGGTGGCATCTGTGGAGTCCACATCCGATAGGAAAGTCTGTCCTGAGCTGGCACTGTGGACAGGATAGGATGGGATGGGACAGGCTGGGATGCAGCATCGCCCCCAGCCTGGCACAAGCAGCACCCTTGGCCCCTGTCACAGCCCTGGTCTGGCTGCACGGACCTTTTCAGGCTCTGGATCTCATCCAGCGTGAAGTCGAAGATGCTGGCCAGGTGGTGGTTGGTGCTCCAGGCCGACGTGAAGTCGCTCTGTGACAAAAACAAGCTCACTCCTCACTGCCTGGCACAGGGGTGCTGCCCACACCCCACCACTGGCACCCTGTGCCACCACGCTCCTTCCCACGGCCCCGCTGCCCCGGGAAGTGACCTGGGCACGCCACAGTCCCCGAAGTGAGGGACAGGAGCTCTCCCTGCCCTCACGGAGAACCTGCGGGCAGCCGCAGGGCCGGGCAGTCCCCCATGGCTGCCAGACCCCGGGCTGGCTGCAGAGAGGAGGGGGCGAAGGACTCACGCTGGGAATGGCATCCTCCAGCAGGAACTTGGCCCTCTTGCGCCGCGCTCGCCGCTTCTGCTGCTGGAGCTGCCGCGGCAGGAGGCTGCAAACAGGGCGTGAGGGGGGAGCGGGCAGGGGGCGGCTACTGCGGGAGTGTCCGGGGCAACGGGGCCACTCACCTGTCCTTATGGGCGTATTTGCTTTTCCCTCTCTTCTTCAGCTCACAGGAGCTGCTCTCGCCCTCGCCGGGGGCTTTCTCCGGCCGCACCTTGCTGGGGGGGGTC
>VXAX01006836.1:830387-843268 GCA_013399835.1 Leptocoma aspasia
GAGGGGGGCGTGGGGAGGGAGGGTGGGAGCCAAGGCCCGGCCGGAGCCACCCGGGTCTGGCACTGCCGCCCTCGGGGAGCCGCCCCGTCCTGCCCCGGGGACAGGCACGCCTTGATGTGAGTGTTCTCCCAGCTCTAGCTCCCGCTGGGAAAGGTGTCAGGTCTGACACTCCAGCGAGGGAAATCCCAGCGCAGAGGAAGGGGATTAAGCTCTAGAGGGGATTAAGCACTAGAGCAGGCGCTGCCATGCTGAGTGCTGCACAAGCTGGGGTTACATTTCTCACTCCCGTGGCTGCTCTCCAGCCCAAGCCCAGGGTGTGTTTGTACCTTCCCGAGCTGCAGAGGGTCCCAGTGGTGGTTCACGAAGGCCAAGATCTCCTCAAAGTCAAAGTACTTCTTCTTGCTCTGCACACCCAGGTTGTAGAGGGCGAGATGGACGATGTCCACCCTGCAGCAAAGAGGCCACAGGGTCAGCAGCCCTGGCAGAATGATGCCACCACCATACCCTGCTCTGCCAGTGCCTCTACAGCTCCCAGGTCCTCCCAAACCCACCACTGGAACCTTCCCACACTTCACAGGGGAAGCAGCCCAGTCCGGAGTGTATCCTGGTGGATGCCACAGCCAGGACAGCATCCCTTGAGCTTTGGGGAGAGGTGGGACACTGCCTGCAGCTGGGGGAACACCCAAACACAAACTCCTAGAATGCTTTGTGTTTGAAAGGGGCTTAAAAATCATTCAGACCCACCCCTTACCATGGGCAGGGACACCTTCCACTATCCCAGGTTGCTCCAAGCCCTGTCCAGCCTGAGCACTTGCAGGGATCAGGCAGCCCGGTGTCCCAGAGCCAGCTGGGCACATTCCAAAGGAGGCAGAGCCCGTTTCTTACCATCTCAGGGGCAGGCGCTTGATGTATTCTGGTCCCTGGTTGCACACAGAGCAGAAAAACACATAGAACCTGGAAAACATCAGGGAAAATGCTGGGAGTGAGGATCATCCCTCAGCCGTGCAGGGCCCGGGGATGGGCCAGGTGGGGCAGTGCCTATGGCGACAGCAAGGCCAGGAGAAGTGGGGCTCTGTGGGACAGGGCCACCTGATCCGTGTCGGTGTCAGATGGATCAGGGAGGCACAGCTGGGATGTGCCCCCCGGGGAGCCATCTCAGCAGAGCCCAGGAGGGCCATACCGGTCTCCGAACATCATGGGGTCGCTGAGGCACTGGGTACAGGCTTCGTGGAACCACTGCCGGCAGCGGTAGCACTGCAGCATCTTCAGGTACCACCTGGGCAGGGACAGGAGAACGGTGACAGTGAGGGCAGCGTGTGGCAGCCACTGCCTCAGTCCCCTCCCAGGCACGGCCCCCCAGCCAGGGAGAGAAATTCTGTCCCTAAATGGTGTTTCTGGTGCCGCCGGGAGCGAGCAGAGACCCAGACAGACGGCAGAGGCAGCAAAGCTGCTGGCCCCAGGGCAATGCCCTGCAAGCCTGGGATCAAACACTCCCACCCTGATCCCATCTTCCTTTTCCCCACAAAAGCAGCGGTGACACGCAGGCAGGGCCTTACTCTCCGGGGCCCCCGCAGTAGCAGTAGCACTGCTGCTGGTTAGTGCGGTGCGGGGAGTCCCACTCCAGCAGCTCGGGGTTGTAGGACAGCACCATCTTCACGGCCTGCAGCGTCCTGGCAATGGCTCCTTTCTTCAGGGCACCCCCTTTCTGTGGGAGAGCCAGGGACGGGGTCAGCACGGCCACCCGGGGGCCCCGTCCTGCCCCGCTGTGCCGGGGATGGGCAGCACACGGGGGCAGCCCCACTCACCCGCACGGCCAGGGCAAAAATGCAGCGGCGGCAGAACCACGGTGTCCCCAGCGGGCCCTCGCCGTCGCTGGCCACCGGGATGTGGCACTGCTGGTGGTAACCTGCGGGGGAAATCGGCATCAGCGCCGCGGGGCCGGCCCCACCCTCGCCCGGGGTGGGCACGGCAGGGCCCGGGGTGGCACACCCGCACTCACCCAGCCCGCACTTCCCGCAGATGAGGATTTCGTTCCTGGGGCCCGACTTCTTCCCCAGGCAGATGCTGCACTTGGGCTCCTCCCCCGGGACACCGGCTGTGGGACGAGGGTGGCAGAGGTGGCAGAGCCACGTCCCGGTGCTGCTGGGAAGGGTCCCACAGTGTGGTAGCGGGAAAGGGAGGCTGGGGCAACACTCACCATGCTGGATGTCCTTCCAGAGCACCCAGTACTTGGAGTTATCCTCAAACGTGACGAGGCAGCTCTGCTTGGAGCCGCTCACCTGCCAGAAGAGAGCAGGAAGAACGGTTGTGGGTCAGCTCCCATTCCCAGCACTTCCCTGTTTTCCTTGGTGCCCGATCCTGTCTCTGGGGGCTGCGGGCAGTCAGGTTTGGGGCGTGACACCCCGGGGCAGGATGCCAACCCAAAACACCCCGCTGACCAAAGACACACTGCAGCCCCTGAGCCACGAGCTGAGCCAGGGAACGGCACCGGCTCCGCTGGCACCGGCACCACTTCGGGTTCTCCCGTTGCCCTGGGGGTGCCCGCGTTACCCTCTTGATCTTGCCGAGGTAGTAGAGCCCGTCTGTCCAGCGGCACAGCACGTACTGCCCCTCGGTCAGCCTGACCATCAGCTCCCGGCAGCCGCTGCCCCTCCGCGCCGAGCCCGCTGCCTGCTGGACACGGCCGGCGGCCGCGTACACATCCCGGATCAGCGGGTTCAGCTCGGTGCTCTCCATCGGCACAGCCTGCAGGGGACACACACGCTGTCACCTGCCCTCTCGGCACGCCACGACACCAGCCGGGCGCAGCATCCCTGAGCGTTTCGCCTGGGAGGACCGAGGCTGGAGGTGGTTCAGCACCACCAGCAGGGGCTCAGGACACTGCAGAACAGCGCCGATGAGACGGGTCCTTTCCACGAAATCCAGGGAGCAGCCAAAATCTTTGCTACTGGTGAACGAGAGGGAATTAACCCCCGACAGGCTCCCACAGCACCGGGACACGCCACAGGTCCGCATGGTTCAGTTTTGGGAAGGGGCACACAAGGAATAAAAGCTTTAAATTTACTGTGATTTTAAAATCACGATTTCCGCGCAGTTTTGTGGGCTCCCAAACCACCGGGACTGCTGCAGGAGTAGGGATGTGCCAGCACCACCCACAGCGAGCGAACCCAGGCGGCCAAATGTCACCGCCACGAGGTTTGGGGTGCAGGAGGCAAAGAAACCACCCACAGCAGAGCTGCGATCGCGAAGGACACCACGGAGACGACTCGAAAGGGACTTTTCTCCCCTTGGCGCTCCCGTCACGGCCACACGTGTGGCCTCATGGCACCACGCGCCGCGGATCGCGACACCAGCCCCCTCTTCCCGGCCCCTGCCATCCATGAGGAGTCTCCCGCGCCCCGAGAGCCCCGGGACGGGCAGAGCGATCCCACTCACGGCAAAGCCCGGAGCCGCGACACGTCCCGGCAGCGGCACTCGCCGGGTCCCCGCGTGGGAGCGCGTCCGAGCGCGGCGGCAGCTCCGCTCCGCGCCCCCGGGGCTCCCGCAGCCCCCCGCGCTTCCCTCCGCTCCCCCGNCCCGCCGCCTCCCACGGGTCCGGTCCCACCGCAGCGCAGCGCATCCCCGCGGCACCCACCGGCACCGCACGGGCCGGACCGGCACGGCACCCAGCGGCACCGACCGACCGACCGGCACGGCACGGACCGGACCGGACCGGCACCGACCCACCGGCACCGACTGGCATCGATAGGAACCGAACGGACCGGACCGGCAGGGTACATCCCGGCTCGGCCCTGCCCGGTGCTCCGGAGAGCGCAGGCGGCATCCCCGGGGCCAGGACGGGGCACCCAGGGTCGGCCACGCACCCGCTGCCCGTGGAGAGGCACCGTCACGCTCTGCCACACGCGGGACCTCCCCGCCTGTCCCCTCCGAGCCAGGAAAGGGCTTCCCCCGGTCCCCCGGTGCCCCGGGGTGGGATGCGGGCAGTGCCTGCCCAGCACTGTCCCGGGAGGGAACGACCTGTGCTCGCCGGGGTTCCTGGAAACGGGAGCAGCCCTTCAGCCTTTCTCTGAATCTCACAGAGAAAATCAATCGCTGTAAAAATGCTTCGGTGCCAAGAAGAAATCCGTAGGATTCGCTGTTTGTTGGAAAGCGATCCCGGAAAAGCAATGTTTTCCAGGCTGCTCGGGCCATAGGAGAGCTGATTCCCAGCGCCGGGTCTGGGCCAAGCGCGAGCAGGGCTTTTCCTGTCCGTGGTGGATGCAGCTCCAGGAGCTGGGGCTCAGAGCACACAAAATACACATCAGTGTAACAAAACTTGAGCTGCAAGCGAGCAGCTCCCGGGCGCCAGGGGTGACCGGCACGGCACGGCACGGCACGGCACGGGCTGAGCCTCCCTTTCCACACCCGGCACTCGGGAATCATTTATTTAATCAAACTTTCCCATAAAACATTGGTGTCAGGTGCTCCTTGTGATGCTGCACCTGCGGAGGGGACGGGAAAGGCGATTTTCCCTGAGCCACGGCGCTGCTGCTCCCTGTGCAGGGCTGCGAGAGGAAAACCATGTGTGCCAAGTGTGCCACGCCGTGCCGTGCCACATCCCTAACCAGCCCCGGGCCCCAGCTCGCCGTGAGTCACACCGGGATAAGTGTGAGTCACCTCAGGACTAAAATAACCCACAACCCTCAGAGAAACCCCGCTCCTCGCTCCGTGCCTTGGGGCTGCTGCTTTGCCCGAAATCCCCGGGATCGCTGCTGTCCCGGGACAGCGTTCCTGTCCCAGCCTGTCCCCGGGGGGACCGGGGGAGCACCACCCTCCGCCCGGCCCCCGCGGCTGATGTTCGCAGGCGCAGGAATGCGGATGGTGTGGCACGGAAATCAAAGGCTGGACCGAGTCCAGCGGGGGTGTGCGCAGGGAGAACCTGACTGAAACCCTCCCACACGGAGAGGGAGCACGGGGACATTGCGCTGGGACCAAAGTTTCGAACAAAAAAAAAAAAAAAAAAAAAAAAACACAAAATTTAAGAGGGNAAAAAAAAAGCCCAGAATTTGAGAGGTATCCTGTATTTTCTGACCGGAATGAAGCAACATAATTGCAACAACATAAACCAGATTTAACTCTGGTTTCTTTGCAGGTGCTTCTGTCACAGCATCCAGCAAGCCTGGCGTCAGATCGCACTGCGCTGAGCTACTGGGTGCTGCCCTTCTCCTCTTCCTCCTCTTCTTCCTTTCTCCTTCTCTTTTTCCTTCTCTTCATCCTCCTTTTCCTCTTCTGCACACCCTCCTAACTATCCCCTGGATATCCCATTTCTTTGGCGCTGTGGGACCGTGGGCCCTGGCAGGTACTGGCGCGGGGCTGGGACAGCTCCTGGAGCAGCTGGACACTGGTGTGGCATCCAAGGCTGCCCTGCTCTCTGTGCTGGAAGAAGGGCAGGAGCACCCGGCCGCTAAAAGCAGATTATTCTGTAAGCAAGGGCAGAGAAATGAACGAGAGCCCCAAAAGCAAAGCCGAGGGCAGCAACCCCACCCCCTCCTCGGCCAGGGAGTGGGGCCAGCACAGGCTCCAGGGCTGGGCTCCCGGCTCCTTCCCCGCTATGGAATTCCCGAAAAACAAACAAACAAACAAACAAAACCCAAAAAAAGGCCAAAAAAAAAAAAAAACCAACAAAAAGAAACCCCAACACCAGAAACCAACCAGCTTTTGCGGAAGGATTTGAATGAAGCTTCGTGTAGCTGACTACTCCAAACTCCCATTTTTTTTCTTTAAAAACTTTTAATTGCTCCCTGACACCCTGCACTTGCCGAGCGGGAGGTGCTTTCCTGCTCACACGAGGATGGAGCAGCCGGGAATCACGGCCCAGGCTGGAGTGTGCAGGGACAGCAGCTCCCAGCGCTGCCTCTCCCCTTTGAAAACTGCCCAGAAATCGTTGCAGCCTCTTTTCACAGTGTTTTTCTTTCTTTGAAAACAGGAGTGGGAGGAGGGGTTGGATGTTGGCGTGTAGCCTTGGAGACCGAAGCCGGGGAATATTGAATGGAAACCCAAACACGGAGCTGCTGGGAGCCGCAGGCCTGGCGTGGAGATCGGATGTGCAGGAAGGGCTCTGGCTGGCCCCAGAGCCTCCCACGAGGGCCACTTCCATAGGACACATCCCTGACAGCAGAAGCGGCTCCCACAAGTCGCTCATTCCCCCTCTCCTCCCCCTGCTCCGAGGGTCTCAGCCCGAGCACCTCTTCCCTGAGGCCGCCTGACTGACCAACACAGGCAGCTCAAGCCTCTGTGTGCAAGGTTCGAGTTCTTCCCCCGTCCTCAACAAGGGCTTATGAGCCAAAAATTTGCCTGGGTTTTTGGTTTTTGGTTGTTTTTTTTTTTTTTCTCAGTCCATTAAAAAAAAATATTATTTTTCCCTCCAAACCTTGTCCTTGATTATTTCAGACCATCGTAGCTGTAGGAGCATTTTGACTCTTTGCCAAGCTGGCCATTAAACACAGAGCAAACGCTGCTGATTTGACTCCCTCAAATTCTCCGTGACTTTTCTGCATCCAGACAAAAAAAAAAAAATCACACAGAAATGATTAGATGGATCAGAGAACTCTTGATATCACCGCGATTCCAGCTCCTTTCAGTGCCAGCCACTCCCTTACGGAGAGGCTTTTGCGGCTGAAGCTCTGGGAGATGAAATTCAGGAGCTGGTTCCAGGCAGAGCTGGGCTGGAACCCTGGAAAGCTCCGTGGGTTCCTCCGGCTCCGGCCGAGCCTGGCAGGGCCAGCCCGAGCTCCTGGAGCCCTTCCCGAGGCTGGGAATGCCCTCGGAGGAGAGCCTGGCGTCCCAGGGGTGGCTGCACCCACAGCCAGAGCAGGTCAAGCTGAGGTTTGGCTGCTTTCTGTCACTGTGCCTTCGGAAGGAGGAGCGCTGGGCACTGGGTTTTGTCTGTTGGATTATTTAGCGTGGATTTGATCCATATCCGTCTTTTTTTTTTTAAACCAAGCTCTCTCTGCGGGCTCTGTTGAAGAACCTGTACGTGCAGGATTGAGGGAAATGGACAGAGATGTTCTGGGCATTTCTGCAGCTCCTGAGCACGGCTCCAAAGGAGCTTCCTTTCCCCAGAAAAAAGGAAGGATAGTGCAGCACAGCTCAGCTGTTTCTATAACATGTCCAAGCTGCTCAATTCCCTCTCTGACAGCGAAAATAACACCAAGCCTTTCTTATGTTAGTGAGCTTTATTTAGGAAATAAATAAAATCATAAGAAAATATGAATGATTGTAATAAATACAGCGTTTGTCAAAGTGGTACAGAGAGGAAAAGCATCATATATTTAGGGAGATTACTCCAGTGTGGTGACAGGGGCTGGCACATTGTTGGAAAGATCACTTTCTGTCCCTGAAAGAACATTAGAAAGATGGAATAGAGGAAAAGACACACAGAATATCCAGTTCCTTCCCAAACAAACTGGGATAAATATTTGTTTATGGGGTAGGTGTTTTTGAAATGTGATGCTTTATCACAACTAGTTATTTTAAAGGCTGTTGCCAAGACAGAAGTGAGAGATTTTGCACACATCCAGACAGTCCCAAGCTTGTCTTGCTTATAAAAAAAAAATTATTCATTCCTTCTCCCTATTAGAAAACCTAAAAAGAATAAAACCAGTTCTAGCAGTTGCTTGTATTTTAACATGCAAAAAGCTTAAACATCAGAGCACATTAAGAAAAAAAAAAAAAAAGAATTTCTAATAAGTCACCTGCCTTGAAGGGTCAGGAAGTGACTGGACACTAAACCAGACCACTGAGGGGGCCTTACCCTGCCTGGAGCAGAGCTCTGGCCTTCCCAGAGCTCTGCATCTGCAATGGGAAAGCCCAAGGGCTCCTCTGGAAATCCTAGAGGTAATTCCCCCAGGGCACAGTGTAACCTGATCCCTGTCTGCTGCTGCAACTCAACATCTCCTTGCAGAGCACATCAATAGAACAAACAGCAAGAGACAAATCCCCCGGGGTAAGGGACCACAGCTCCCGGCTTCCAGGGTCGTGGGGAAGCACAGAGACACCTGATCCGGGCCTCGGGGGAAGGAATCTGCCCTTGTTCCTGCCGGGGAGCAGCCAAAATCCCCCCTGGGGCTGCCGGTGCAATCCCACAGGAGCTCACTCCGGGAAAAGGAAAGGAGCTGCCCCCGCTGGGCACCGGGACAGCTCAGCCCCACCAGCCCCACAGACCCGGCCCTCCCTGGGCAGGAATCCAGCCCCAATCCCAGCCCCAATCCCTGCCCCAGCCCTAATCCCTGCCCCAGCCCAGCAGAACCACAGCCAGGCTGTGAGCAGCAGCAGCCCCTTCTCCAGCAGCTGGGGCAGAGGGGATGTGAGTGACACCCAAACCATGAAAATTGGCTGCTTTGGTGAAATAATCCCCAATCCCAGCAGCTGCTGCTCTGGGGCATCCCCAGGTGCTGGCAGTGGGGTCAGGCTCCGGGGGTTTTGTGTGCACACAAACTGACACAAGCTCTCAAACCAGGGGTTTTCCCTCCTCATCTACCCACATTCAGCAGGTGGCTCCCCCAGCCAAGCACACTGGAGGGTTTGCTAATTTGTTTCTATGATGCATTTCAGGAAAAGCGTGTCCTCTTTCACGTAGGCGTGCCTGGGGGACTGCAGCTTGGCCAGGGGCAGGAACATGGGGCAGCCACTGGCCACGTTCATGTCATTCACTGGCCTCTGGAAGGAAGCAGAAGTCAGGTCTGGGCGAAAGGCATCGATGATGTGCTCCCTGTTGTTTTGGTCAAGCAACATAAATGTCACCTGAAAAACAGAATGTGGCAGGGAGGAGTTACTGGAGTGAAAACCAAACCAAGCAGGGACAGAAGTCCTGCAAAAGCAGCTGGATGCTCCACTGATAATTAAATACAAACTGTAAGGAATGTTTCCAACCTGCAAGGTCAGTTCATGGGAACTCCCAGTTGAAGTTTTTAAAAGTTTGCTACCCATAAAATGAAATTAAATTTAAACAAGTAAGGAATTATTTCTTGGCAGAGAACTGCACAGTCCAAAGGCTTTTTTCCTCTCCCTCCTGATGACTTAAACAGACTCTGGGTTTGGTTACAGCCATTAAATTTATTCTGTTATTGTGGTTTGGAGTCAGAAGAAACAGCTCAGTTGCCCATGCACAAATATGTAAACGACACAACCTAAATATCAGTATAGAATATCCCCACCTCATTACCCCTTTTATTAACTCACTGTTCCATAGCTTGAAATATGAAATATCTGTAACAATCTTTTAATACAGTGAGGATTGGGAACTTTGATTTCTATTTTTTTGGCTGCTAACTGGCAGTAAAACTATTTATAGGAAAGGCTTACAGAATTATTAGCCCACAAAGCCAAGTGCCAGCACAGAGGTCAGGCCCTGCCATGGTTTCACTGCTTTTCTAACCATTGTTGCCGTTATCAGATCACACTTAGTGGAAAAAAATGAGACCAGGATCACATCAGACATCTGTGGCACCTCTGTAAGTGGAACTCTCACCTCACCCTTCTGATGCCTTAATTATAATTTCCTCCTAAATTGATGTTACCTATGTTTAGCAAGAGCCAGGAGAAGATGTGTCTGGCTTTAGCCCAGGTGGATACAGGTTGGAATATTCCAGACACCAAGTTCTGAAAATCCTGCCTGGCAAAGTTTGGAATATCAGCAGGAGCAGCTTTCCCTGCAAGAGACTCCGGTCAGAGACAAATTGTTACCCAGGACTGCAGGGTAGCTCCTCACCTTTGGGAAAGGGATGTGGAAAAGCACTCAACTTCCACAAAACTCCAGGGAAAGAGTCACCTTGTGCTGACTTTTGGCTGGGATCAGATGTGGAAAGGTTTCCCTTCTTACCTTGTGCCTGAAAGGCCACGGGAGCAAAGCGTCGTAATCTCCTTTCATGACAACGAAGAACAGGGACATGTGCGTTCCTTTCCCTGTCCCATCCCCGTTCAGGTACACCCTCAGACACACCTTGTAGCCATATTTTGCAGTGTAGAAAGCTGAAAATCAGAACTCTTCGTTAGTAAAGCTGTTTTTGGGGGAAAAAAAAAGGCATAATGTGTGTTCTGGCACACGGGAAAAGGTAATGTGTGATGTGGTTTGCTCTCACAGAAAGGAGAGCAGACAAATCAGCACCCCCTGGAGATTACAAGCAATGAAAACCCAGTGGTTGGAATCCTTTTAGTGCCTCAAACCTTGGTGAAAATTACCTGTTATTAGCCACACAAGTGTAATTTACCTAATCTAGTTACTTCCCACGTGGGAAAGAGCTGCAGCTGGAGGCACGTGGTGCCAGCAGGCACCGAGCTGGGGGCTGACAAGGATGGATCCACTGCAAGCAGCTGGGATGGAGGGCAAAGTGCAGGATGAGAGCCCAAACTAGAGCACAGCCCCCTGGAAAAGCACATCCCAGTGTTTTGGATTACAGATCTCTGCACAAACAGCATCTTGGTTTAAACAGCTGTTTTAAAGATCCTCCTGCTGGCACGAGCAGGGAGAAGCAGAGTTCTGGAGAAATGGGGGGGGATTCTGAAGGATTGGGGTTTGTGAACACACATCTCCATCTTGTGCTTTACCTGGGGAGTACAAACTGACTGTCCTGCCAGTCACAGAGTCCTGGAGCTTCCTGCCCACCTCTGTGATTTTCCAGAGGAAGATCCCATCGTAGGAGGCTTGCTCAGAGAACAGCAGGCTCTTGTGCAGGCTGCTCAGGCCCACGTCCTTCTGTGCCAGGCACCGGTGCAACTCTGCAATCTGGGAAAAAAAAACAGTCTGGGGAAAAAAAAAAACAGTCCTCAGTCACCCCTCCCCAGCCCCAGGCTGTGCTGCAGGGGTGGCTGAATCCTTCTGGAGTCCTCATGTTCTGAAAGTTCTGCTTTGATTCCTTTCTAAGTGACAGCAATGTGTCAAAACATACACAGAGATGTTGTTTGGGGGCCTCCAGGCAAAATGCTGCAGTGAGAGGATCAGGCAATTAAACAGCTCTCCTGATTGCTCACAGCCTGATCATGGCAAACTCCAACACTCAAAACCCTCAGGAATATCTCACTACCTAAACGTGGATTTAGAGAACAAATATTAGAGATCCATGTTTGAAAATGTATCAAACAACAAAAGGATCCTGAATATGTGTCCAGAACTGAACCCTTCACAGCTGATCCCTACCCCAGCTCCCCAGATGTGTGGCAGTATTTGCTATCTGTAGAACAAGCACCCAGACAATCCTTGGTGTGATTTTGTCTGTAGAACAAGCACCCAGACAATCCTTACTGTAATTTTTTACCTTCAGTTCCAGGCCCCGTATTATGTTCTGGTCCAGCTCACTCTGTCTCCTGAAGGCCAGGATTTCCAAATTAGAGCTCTCCACCTCCTTATTGAGCACTGCCACGATGTTCTCAAACACGTGCAGCTTATTTTCCAGCTCAGAAATCACCTTCTCCCTCACCAGCTGCTGCAGGACAGACTCATCCTCAGGAACAGAAGCCCCAGGGAAGCAGTCCACTTCTGGATCCCTGCTGAAGCCCAGCCCTGCTGGGATCTGCAGCTCAGGGATGCTTTTTCCTGCACTCCTCAAGTTCAGCTCTGGCTGTGGGGTGAAGCCCTTGGAGGACAAGGTTCCCTGCAGCTGCCTCATGTGCTGCAGCAGGAGCAGCATGTGGGCCCCCACTGCGGATTTTTCGTGCTCCTTTATCTTCTCTTTGCTTCCCTGGAAGAGACAAGGATGTCAGTGCACCCTCCATGGCCTGGGGACAAACCCAGCAACCCTTCAGCTCCTTGGGACGTGGGGAAACTGCCAGGTGCAAGTGCAGCTCCATCACCTGGCACCAGAAGTGCTGATTCTGTTTTGAGAGACACTTTCCCAAAGGGAATGTCCAAACCAGGGTGGAACACTCCTGAAGGGACCTGTTTCACTCACCCTGAATGCACAGCCAACTTCAGAAAAACAGCACCCATCCTTGCTGGCTGAGGGTGTAGAGTGGCTCTGTTGAAAAAAAAAAAAAAAAAAACAAAAAAGCAGAGGAAACAATCAAAACCAATTGAAGGGAATTCTTTTATTTCCCTACAAACACCTAAGCCACAAACCCAGCAGCTATAAATCAGATTAATTCAAGTCAAGGTAATTCCACAGCTTCCAGTGCCCAAACAGCTTTGAAAATTGAGGGTAAATCAATTAAAAGAGCAAGTGTCCTGCACACAGCCTGGCAGTGAGGTCTCCATCTCACAGATGACAGAACATCATTTAATGAACCACCAGGATCACCTGGTAACAATTCCTCATCAAGAAGATGCTGTAAATGCACTGCTCTACAGCACACTCCTGCTCATGGGGCTCTCACTCAAGGTATGAGAGGAAACAAATATTTGCCTATTTTACAAGATTAATTGAGAGGATAATTTAGTGATAATTGTGGGAGCAGGGAAGAGAAGGGAGTCAGCAGGGCTTTGCTGGGATGTAAGGGCAGCCAGATCCAACTGCTGGACCCGAAGATGTTCTCAGGTGTTCATTTCATCTAAATGAACAAGTGATAATTTTATTAATTGAAATAAAGCTGCATTGCACTCACTCATCTTTCACCCACCTTTTCCTTTGATGCTGTTTCTGTTTGCACAGGTTTTTGTTCCTTGCATAAACTGCCTCCACATGAATGCTCCTGTCATTAAAACAAGAAGGAAAACATTCAGCACCTTATTTAATTATTGGATTAAAGGTCACCCGGGGATATTGGGTACAAGACTGGCAATGTGCAGGTGTTGCCAGGTTCAAACCAAAATTATGTGCACAAAAATGTGCACTCACATACATGCAGTGACCAGTGACAAGCAGGGGGTTACAGAACAGGAAGCAACAATGACCAGCAGAACAGGAAATTCA